>CM052704.1:30708382-30781435 GCA_028551405.1 Uromys caudimaculatus
TTTCTTGCACTTCTGCCTGTTTGTTTGTGTTTTCCTGTAATTCTTTAATGTATTTTTGAATTTCCTCTTGAAAGGCTTCTCGTTGTTTATCCCTGTTCTCTTGTATTCCTTTAAGGGTGTTATTCATTTCTTTCTTAAAGTCTTCTATCATCCTCATGAGAAATGATTTTAAATCTGAGTCTTGCTTTTCTGGTGTGTTGGGTTATCCAGGGCTTGCTGTGGTGGGAGAGTTGGGTTCTGATGGTGCAGAGTACTCTTGGTTTCTGTTCTTTATGTTCTTGTCCTTGCCTTTTGCCATCTTGTTGACTCTGTTGTTAGCTGATCTTACTCTGTCTGGTTGTGGCTTGCCCCTCCTGCAGGTCTCTGTGTCAGTACTCCTTGAAGACCAGCTCTCTCTGAGAGGTGTTTGGGTTTGGAGTGCTGTGGCACCGGGTCTGATCTTGGTCCCTGTGTCTCGTGGGTTCCGGGCAGTTCCTGGTGAGGTGTGGGGTGTGTCTTTGGCCCTCTCCCGGCTTTTCCGAGCTCCTGAGAGGGATCTTTGTCCCGGCGCTAATTTGCTATGGAGCCTTGTGGCCCAAGCTGAGGTTCCCGGCTGCACCGAAAGTTGCTGTCCCTCTATCTCTGTGGCCCACTGAAACTGGGTGGAATCAGTGAGCGCTGGGGCTCATTTTGCCCCCGCTCGGGACTTTTCCGTGTTCCTGGGAATGAAATTTTCTCCCGGAGCTGCTTGACTATGGAATCCTAGTGTCCCAGGCAAAAGTTTCCTGCCTCAACCGCCCGCTGTTGGGATCCAAGGGGGTTTCTAAGCCCTCCTACCTTGGTTCCTGTGTCTCGCGGGTTGGGGCAGTTCCTGGTGAGCTGTGGGGCGTGTCTTTGGTCCTCTCCCGGCTTTTCTGAGCTCCTGGGAGGAATCTTTGTCCCGGGGCTAATTTGTTATGGAGCCCTGTCACACATGTCTTTTAATGCTAATCATTAGTATCCCTTTGTCCCGTTCATCTTCTTAAGCAGATTGGTTCACTCAGAAAGAAATAAATAAATCTCTCTTGCCTCTTAAAGATGCAAGTAAAACAAATTTCTTAAAATATCATATATCACTAATATAATTAATTACCTTTTTTTCTCTTTGAATTACCTTCCTCACACTTGGCATGATACTTGCATTATCTCTTTTGAGGATGAATTGACAGTCTTGCCAGGAAGGTATTTTATTCCTGGGTTCATGGCTTATCTTCTTTCATAAATATGAAGAGTCATGTGTGTTCTCTCTTAGGTTAAATAAAATGTCCATCACTCTGTTATTTTTTGTCACTTGCATCCATTATTACCTATAGTTGCTTATCTTAGGGGTGGAACCAGGTGAAAAATGAAAAATGTCCTCTTCCATGTCAACATGTCCACTGATATTGCTGTTATTTCAGGGCTTGTTAATCAATCACTTTGTAGGAGAGGCATTCACAGCAGGCTTGACTGTGTTCCACCCTCTTCAGTGATGATCCTTGAGCCATAGATGCAGGAGCTGTAGTATAGCATCATTGGGACGGAGTGCCCCATGAAATATTTGTCTGTCTGCACTGTGTCTAGTTGCGATTTTCTGTGATGTTCCCCATATGCTGGAAAGAGAGACTTCTTTGATAAAGGATGATAGGTTCACTTACCTGCTAAGGGAATGTAGTGCATCAAGACCTGTGGGAGGATATCTTTGTGCACTGTTTAATCAGATGCTCATTTCTATGCCCAGACAATTGCTTGCAGTGCAGACAATGGCATAGTCAAGCATCTCAGGCCTCAATGTTATGTAAAAATTGTTTTCCATTACCTGTGATTGGTTAATAAAGGCAAGAACTAGCCAATTAGATGGGAAGAAGTAATAGAGCAAGACTTCCAATCTCAGTCATGGGGACCCAAAGGAGACCAGAGAGTAGAGAAGGACCATGAGAGAAGAGCTGTGGGGAGACCATGATGATGGACCAGGAGGATTCGCCTGGAGGTCTTGATGAGAGAACAACCATGAGGGCAAACATCAACCAGAGAAGCCGAGGCAAGACCTGATGGCAAGTAAGAGGCATTTGGCTGGGTAATAGGCAGCCTAGTAAGGTTAGAATAGCTCAGAACCTGGCCAGTTATTAATGCATGCAGCTTGTTAATAAAAATACCAGGTCTTTGTATCATCCAATCAGGAGCTAGAATGGCTAGAGCAAGTGTGGAAATACCCCATCTATATTTGGGAGCAAAAGCAGTGAAGAAATCCTCAAATTACTATTACAAAGACCACAAAATAATTTAAAAGAAATCTTCAAAACATTTTTAAAATCGTGTAGTCTACATTACATTGTCATTTTATATCTGTGAAAGGTAATGGTCATAACTGCCATCTCAGTAGAATTATGGAATGAGGAAAAGGGGTGACACCATTTGACCAAGACCCCAAAAGAGGTTATGTCGAAGCTACATAGAAAGTACATTCACTTAACTCCGTAAGCCCAGAGCAGCGAGGTCTTTTGCAGTTCTCCTTAATGACATGTGACCACAGTATTGACATCAGCTTCCATTGGAATTCATGTATAACTGACAAATAAAATTTAAGTTTATTAGAATGATGAAGGTCTGTCTTTTCTTAGATTTGGCTGTCATAGAGAGTACTCTCATTTATGAACATTATAAGTAAAGAGTAGATATCAGCTTTCACGTGTCCGATTTGTCTAAGTGTACACAAGGTTTGTGGAGCCAGGCTGCTGAAATAGAGGAGGGTGTGCCCTTCTGTCTCAGCAACATAAAACTCATTAGGCTTGTTATGTAGCTTGACCGTGAGACACCACACTCCATCTAAGTGTATCTCGTACTATTACTCTAAACTTTTTAAAACCAAATATTTTAAGACTTATCTTTGATCTCATCGCCTCTTGTCTTAAGGATATGTTCACATGTTAATATATCATAAGATAGAAACTTGCCATAATGGAGTGATTATAAATCTTTGAGATTTCTGTTCATAAATAAAGATATATAAGCAAGAGGACTTTTTTCTTTTCTTTCATGTATAAATTAGCCTTAGGATTTTATGAATAATTCAATATGAAGAATATCATCTTTCAAAGATATGGTAAATAGGAAAATGATTCCATGCAAGTAGGTCTGTGTGTATGCAAAAATAACACAGATTATAATGTATACAAATTAGAAAGGCTTGCATTAATGTCTTTCAAAACTTCTGAATATTTCATTAAAACATCTTATCTGAAATATAGATATATTGTACATATTTAATAAATTCTATGTATAGGGAGAAATAAAAATAAACACATTAATTGCATTTAAATTATAGTTCATCTATTATATTTCAATTTAATTGTGCAATCTAGAATGATTGTGAACAAACATTTTAAATAATAATTTAAGTATTACTGTATTATTAGATATTTTGATAACTGTGATAAAAATTTTATAAAAATAGAGGACTATGAATATTTCAGATTGGCAAACTATGAAAAAATGGTAAAAATAAATCTAATATCCACATTAAATTCTTAGACATAATAGTTAAATCTGCTCTGAAATATATTTAAAATATTTATGAAATGTAATACACTTCTTTTTATACGTATTTTAATATACTGTCCAAAATCTCAATAAATATTTTAAATGTGTTCATATATATGTTCATATAGCACATTATAGTACATAAATATTACCATGTATGTTCTTAATTGGAATCTAGTGCCTGCCTTCTTGAATCAACTTCAATATATATCAATCCAAAAGCTTTGATGAATTTTAAAATTATTAAGAAAGCCTTTGGAAACCCCTTATCCCATCTGCCCTCCCCCTGCCTCTATGAGGGTGCCCGACCCACCCACCTACTCCTCTCTTCCCTTCCTAGCATTCCCCTACACTGGGGCATCAAACAACCTCAGGTCCAAGGGCCTCTCCTCCCACTGACGGTTAACAAGGCACTCCTTTACCACATATGCAGTCAGCACCATGGGTCACTTTGTGTGAATTCTTTGGTCGGTGATTCAGTCTCCACTAGCTCTAGAAAGTCTGGCCAGTTGACACTGTTGCTCCCTCCATGGGGCTGCAAACCCCCTCAGCTCCTTCAGTCTCTTTTCCAACTTCTCTGTCCGGGACCCCACTCTCAGTCCAATTGTTGGTTGTGAGCATCTACCTCTGTATTTGTCAGGCTCTGGCAGAGGAGATACCTAACATATCCAGCCAGAAAAACACCTCCAGGAATGCAGGTTCACCTAATGGCACCATGCTTATTTCCCCCAGAGTTCCTGTACTTTAGCACATTCCCTCCAGGCTACCATGGTGTTGCCATGAGCTTCACTTGGTCAGCTGTGTTCTCTGAGTTCTGACTTAAGAAGTAACTTTTCTTTCTTTCTTTCTTTCTTTCTTTCTTTCTTTCTTTCTTTCTTTCTTTCTTTCTTTCTTTCTTTCTTTCTTTCTTTTTTTTTTTTTGATACTTTATTTACATTTCAAATATTTCCCCTTTCCAGATCGCCCTTTGGAACCCTCCTATCCCCTCCCCTCCCCTGCCTCTATAGGGTATTCCCCCACCCACCCACCCACTCTTTCCTCCTTGGCATTCACCTATACTGGGGCATCTAACACCCTCAGACCCAAGGGCCTCTCCTCCCCCTGATGGCTAACAAGACCCTCCTCCAATATATACAAAGAACTCAAGAAGTTAGACTCCAGAGATACAAATAACCCTATCAAAAAATGGGGAACAGAGCTAAACAGAGAATTCTCAACTGAGGAAATTCATAGGGCTGAGAAGCACCTAAAGGAATGTTCAACATCTTTAGTCATCAGGGAAATGCAAATCAAAACAAGTCTGAGATTCCACCTCACACCAGTCAGAATGGCTAAGATCAAAAACTCAGGTGACAGCAGATACTGGCGAGGATGTGGAGAAAGAGGAACACTCCTCCACTGTTGGTAGGACTGCAAGCTGGTACAATCTCTTTGAAAATCAGTATGGTGGACCCTCAGAAAAATGAACATAATACTACCTGAGGACCCCAGCTATACCACTCTTGGGCATATACCCAGAAGATGCCCCAACATGTAATAAAGACACATGCTCCTCTATGTTCATAGCAGCCATATTTATAATAGCCAGAAGCTGGAAACAACCCAGATGTCCCTCATCAGACGAATGGATACAGAAAATGTAGTACATTTACACAATGGAGTACTACTCAGCTATTAAAAACAATGACTTCATGAAATACACAGGCAACTTTTCTTTTTGCTTTCTGCCTCTCTCTTTTGAATGTTGGCCAGCTCCTAAGTCTGCTGTTTCTAACACTTGACTTCCTCACTCTGCTCTAAAGTCGCCCCCTCTGCTCTTACTCTCTCCTCCCCATGTGACAAATCTTCAGACTAGGAATTCCAGTAGCATGTGTTTTGTTTTGTTGGTGTTTTCTCCTTCTCCTGATCATTTTTCTCTCAATTTATAAGACAAATTAAAACTTTAAAATATCACCGGTATGTTTGGGATAACATTTAAATCATATCTGGAAATTCCTTAAATTTTGTAATTTTAATTGAACACAGAAAGATTACATTGTTTTCTGGGAGTCTTATGAAATACAGGAATTATTATTATTATTATTATTATTATTATTATTATTATTATTATTATTTTTAGTGATAATGAAATAATGGGCCTCTCTCTCTTCCTATGTAGTTCCTAGGAGATATCTTATCTGTCACGATTTTAGAAAATAAATACATTGCCTTTGCCAAATGAAGACATTAGTTTCTAAATGCCAGTGACTTGTTAATAAATCGTCTTTCACTATTTATATTTGAAAATTAAGTTGCCCCATTCTCTGTGTGGAAAGATGTGTAGGAAAATAAGGCCATTTAGTGTGGTGCTGATTTTACTGAATCAACATCATATAATGATGATAGCTATGAGATGGCCACATCAACGTTTTACCACCATTACCACCATGTCACCAATGAACCGACTCAATAAATATTTTGATAAATCCATTTAATCAGTTGAAAGAATTAACATGGCATATGAATGAATCTCCACCAGCCTTAGAGGAAAAAAATTCCCCTAAGGTATCCACTTCAAAATAAAGATGGCTACTTACAAGTGGCCTAGCTAATGGTGGAGGGGGTGACTTACATTTCAAACTGAACGTCCACTAAAATTCTTCTTGCATTGAAAGATGTTCATGGATTTGGGGCTAAATCATGAAGAGAAGTCTCCCGGGAGATTGTTTCTTTTCTCCATGAATAACAGCACTGCATGTAAAATATTTTACAATCAATGATAAGTAAGTGAGTATTATATGCAAACTTCCAATGTAAATGAACAACAGAGATTAGAAATTTGATTCTATAAATTTACATTGGTATCTATGAGCTAATGGCCAGTTTTGGAGGCTAAAGGACATTGTTCATGTTTTGATTTAATATAATTTTGCATGTTTATATTCTATACACACAAAACTAAATCAATTTGCAACCAAAATCACTAATTTATAGGCTACAATTTTGCATAGAAGGAAGTCAATGACCGCCTATCATATACATTTTAGATAAATAGCATTTGCAATTTTATAGTTTTATTATTTTTGCCTTATGATTCTGTTGTTTTTAATGAGTTAAGCAGTATATAGCAAAACAGCTTTCTGTAGCCAGAAAGGTAGAAATCATGTGCTTTCACAAGAGACTGTGGAGCTTGCCCCTGGATGCTGGTTAAATATAGCCTCATGGAGCAAGCAGTAGAATTCAAGGTCTCTGAAATTTTGCATGGGTGAATGGCATCGCTAAGGTACATAATAGCTGTTCCTACAGGCAGAGCAAATGTATCCACTACATAAAAGATATAAATTCAGGTCAGTGCATTAGTACAGAAAATTTTATTAGCCAGCTCCCGTTTTCCCTTCCCACTTGAGGTAGTCATTTCTTCTTCCTCAGTGAGTTTGTATTTCTCAGAACGCAATGTGCAAATATTAATTCAGAACCATAGCACAGCAAATTTTCTAAAATGAAATAGTGAGACAATGAAGGCAAATGGAACTTATGCCTATGACCCAAAGAATTGGTACTCTAATCCTTTTTAAGAACGTGGAAACTGAACTCCACTGTTTATAAATATTTAAGATCATATTTAACTTTGTTTGTAACATATTCACACCAGATAGATAAATAACTATAATTAAAGTAGTTCTTGAAATGTAGTATATTTTATTTTTGCTTTTCCTTAATGAAATTACCAATACCAAGCTATATGTGCCTACACAGGATTCCTAAAGGCATGTCTTTGGCCAGTTTATATTGCATTCTTCCAGAAAGTGAATTGTCATGTTAATTCATAGACCTACAGAACAGTCTTAAGTTTTCATTACCAAACCTGCTAAACTGTGATAGGAGACACTTTGGTAAATGCAAACAGCAAGAGAATAAATTACTATTTTAAAAAAAAATAAGTTGATTGATATAATTGTGTGAGAAGCTGAAAACACCCACAGTTCTTTGTTATCCAGACTACTTTGCTATGATAATTCTATGAACTGTGAAAGTTATTGACTTGAAGTATTTTGTGTATAATAATAAAAACTGAACTCTTTTTACAGTAAAGTAAGGTAGTCTGAGCTTGTGTCCTGGAAGAGTGAACTACAAGCATGCATTTGATCACTAATGAAAATTTGTGGAATCCAGTGTAGGGAATTACATGGCCTTTTTCTTTTTTCATTTAAAAGTACTAAGACACTTTCTAACGAAATAAATTCTAATGTTTACTCATTTCTATACTTTGTAACTGAAATGCTTATACATCAAGTAAACCCTTTGCATAACAGTCCATCTGAGGCTTATTGAATGATAATGGCTATCCCTTCTTCATATTGATTGCCACTAGAGGTATCTTATATTATACTATACAAGTCAGTATAGTTTTCCATTTGCATA
The DNA here is from genome assembly GCA_028551405.1 of Uromys caudimaculatus. Lineage (NCBI taxonomy): Eukaryota > Metazoa > Chordata > Mammalia > Rodentia > Muridae > Uromys > Uromys caudimaculatus. The sequence continues at coordinate 30,716,321 of CM052704.1, forward strand.
GCTCATTAATCTATGGATATCACATCTCTGAATACAGGGTGTTTATTTATTGTGAGCCCTATCTTGGGTTATAGGAATCTGTTTGCCCTGGGTATTATGATCAGACCATGGTCACACAGATTGTCTCTTGCCACTATTTTAACTCAGAGTATAATCCTTAATTTTTGTCACATTCTATTGAGTACTTTTCAGTCTCAATTATTCAGTGATGGATGATACACTGAACAACACTGATCACTAAGCAAATCCCTGCCTCGCTCAGCCATCATCAAGAAAGCTTTCTTCTGGAGCAAATGAAAACAGAGACCCACAGATGTAGGGCAAAGAATAAGATACCTTGGAATACTCAGTCGTAAATGGGATGTCTTTTAAAATTCCTCCTCTCAGGGATCAGCGAACACTGCTGAAGTGGTAGCAGAGACAGTGTATGGGCCAGAGTGAATGAGGGACGCCAAGTAAACAGGTCTCTAAATAAGAGGATAGACACACATAAAAATTTACAAACACTCGGGCAGCATGTGCCTCACCATTAGGACTCTGGTCCAGACAGGGTCCTAGAACTGAAAGGAGGTTTGTATAATTGCCTGCATTCTTAATCCAGAAGCAATATCCAATTGATAACCACTTGCAAATGAAAATGTAGTTTTCTTCAAGGGAGTCTCACTGGGGAAACCAATTACCTTTTATTTTTCAAAGTACTAGAAAATATTTAGTATATACTGTATTTAGTGGAATATATATATGTGTGTGTGTGTGTATATATATATATATATATATATATATATAACATTATGAAGAATAAAATCCTCTAGGAAAATGAAAGTAAGTCTTAAGTAATCCCAAAACAAACAGAAGCTAGTCAAACTCAGAAAAACATTTAATTGATGCTGCCATTATTCCTATTTGATCCTTTATAATTTTGTGTTCTATGGTCCTTCTATTGAAATTCTCTCATGGCACCTTTCCTAAATCCTGTGAGTACTCTGAATTAAAAATATATATCTGAAAATTCAAAGCTATCCTCCACAATGAAATGAAACATACAACATTTATTTTTTAGCAATTTACCTTAGGATTTTGTCTTTCTTAGCTGAATAAGTGTGTAAAATAACACTTTTTTATTATAAATATCTAGGCCATTTTCATTTTATAGCAATGAAAACAAATATGTAAGTGTGTTAGTCAGGGTATTCTAGGGTAACAGAACTTGTAGAATTATTCTATTTCTCTCTTTCTTTCTATCTCTCTCTCTCTCTCTCTCTCTCTATATATATATATATATATATGCATATCATTCCATATATACACCTATATTTATATAGTATATAAATGCATGTAACATATATCATACCCCATATATCATATATATATATACACATGTGTATATATATATATATATAACACATTTATATACTATATATAGTATATGTGTATGTCTGTCTGTGTGTGTGTGTGTGTGTGTGTGTGTGTGTCTGTGTGTGTGTGTGTGTCTGTGTGTGTGTGTGTATGTGTATTGGATGTATTAGGATGACTAACAGGGCATGGTCCAGTTAGTCCAACAATGGCTGGGTATGAAAAAAACAAAGTATCCAGAAGTTGCTCCATCTATTAAAGTAGATAGCTCAGATGATCTTCAGAAACATGAAGAGGTAGGCTTTAATGCCAGTGAAGAAATGGACTTGCTAGTTAGGCAGGAGCAAGCATACAAAGAACAAACAGCACAAACTTCCTTGTTGTAGATTCTTTTGTAGGCTTCTAACAAATGTGGACCAGATTAGAGGTGGGTCTTCTCGCCTCAAAAGACCTGGGTTAAAGGTGTGTCTTCCCTCCTAAAATACATAATGTAAAAGTGGATCTTCTGATTTAAAATTGAGCAAAAATCCTTCATAGCTGTGCCCCTCCAATTTTGAATTTTTGTTAATTCCAGATGAAGTCGAATTGGAAGCAAAAATAGCCAACACACTAACATTCTTTGTAGTACAATATGGATTCCCTTGGTAAATGCCCAGGAGTAAAACAACTGTTTCATACGGTCTATCTATTCCTATTTCTAGCCTTTTAAAGAATTTCAATACTGATTTCCCTCCTGGTTACACAAATTTATATTTCTAGCAATTACAAATAAGAGGTCATTTTTCTCCATATCCTTACCAACACGTATTATACATTTAGCTCCCCCTTCTTCTTTTTATTTTAAATAGATTCTTTCCTCATGCAGTGTATCCTGGATGAGGCTTTTCCTTCCTCTACATTACTCAATCCTTCCCCATCTCCTCTCCTACCAACTCCACTCCCTTGATGTTTCTCATTGGAAAAGAACCAATAACAAAACATAACAAAATAAAATATTGTAAGATAAAACAAAAACAATCACATTGAAGTTGGAAAAAAAAAAAAAAAAAACAGAAGAAAAAGAGACCAAGAACAGGCACACGAACCAAAGACCTAGTTGTTCACATATTCAGGAGTCCCATAAAAATACTAAACTGAAACAATAACATATATGCAAAGGATGTAGAGAAGACCTGATTTTCCTCTTTCTGTTTCTGAGTTCATATGAGCTTTGCTCAGTTGATTTCGAGAGACATGTTCTCCTAGCCTCCTCTGCCCCTCCTGGCTATTATAATCTCCCTCCTCTTCTGCTAGGTTCCCTGAGCTCTGAGGGGAGGAATTTATGGAGCTATTCCTTGTAAGGCTGTGTATTCTCTCTCTCTCTCTCTCTCTCTCTCTCTCTCTCTCTCTCTCTCTCTGTCCCTCCCTTTCCCTCCCTCCCCCCTCTCTCTCACATGTCTCTCTCTCTTATGTCCATCTGTCTGTTTGTCTGTCTCTCTGTCTCTCTCTGTCTCTGTCTCTCTGTCTCTCTGTTGTGTGTGTGTATGTGTGTGTGTGTGTGTGTGTGTGTGTGTGTGTGTGTGTGTGTGTGTGTGTGTGTAATGTCTGGCTGTGGATTTATTATTTTTATCAGCTGTATGAGGAAACTTCTCTGATAGTGGCTGAATAAGGCACTCATCTATGAATATGTCAGAATATCATTAGAAATCAGTAATTAAGAGTCATTTTATCACTACACTATTTTTTTCCCTTTAAAACAAGGGATTTTGCCCTTTGTCTCTGGGCTATCTAGTCTCTGGTTCTATGTTACCCAATCAATGTCAGGTATGGATTCCATCTTCTAGAGTGGGACTTAAATCAAATCAGACATTGGTTGGTTACTCCCAGTAAATTTGTTCCACTGTTGTCCTAGAATATTTTGTAGGCAACAGAATATTTTAGATCAAAGGGCTTTGTTGTGACTAGGTTGGTGTTTGCATTTCTCTTTTGGTAACCTGAGGAGTATCTTCCTGTACAAATAACACTACAACATCTGAGCAGGAGTTCAATGAAGGCATCATATAGAACTGTCTATGTTCAAAGAGTTGAGTGGGTATTGTCTTCAGCAATGGGGTTTTGCTGTCACTTTGTGAACAACCACCTATTATCTTGGCAAGAGCGGGTTTGATTGGGGATATTTGTGGAATCCCTTTTGCTAGCAACACAATGGCATGTAATCCAGTCCCCATAATGGGAAGTTTTATGACAAGTGATGGCTATTTGAGATGTGTCTCCTCCATTATTTAAAGATTTCATTAGAAAAGCTATAATATATTTTAGGAAATCTCCACTGCTCTAGGGAAACAAACTTAAGGATAAACTGCATGCCCAGCAGTAGATGGCCTAAACAAAAATAAACCCAATGATATCTTTGAAGGTTTCTTGTCTCATAATGCTATGGCAAAGTTTTATACATTTTTAATCATATATATATATACATATATATGATGAAAATTATATGTGTGTATAGCATAAAGATACCTTATACATAAACTATAACTTCTAGTTTGTGGTTTTAATATGATTTTTCAATATGGGTACTAGTGGGATATTGTGTCTATAGCAGTTTCTTATATCTCTTCTAGGACACTTTTTGTTCTGTTTCTTTGTTTTGTCTGTTCTGATGTGTTAGTTGTGGTTCAACTTTTATTTTATTTTCTTTTATTTTTATCCCTTAGAAGCTTACTTGTTTTCTAAAAAGGGAAAGAAGGGAGGTAGGTTTGTATGAGAGAATGGGTAGGAAATGAGAAAAATTGAGAGAAGGAAAACTTTAATTAGGATACATTATGTGTAGGAAAACAATTTTAAATAAAATAAAAAATGCAATTTAATTCATAATAAAAGACAAGAAAACCACTGACTATTTCAGTTACAAGTTTATCAAACTCAATTTTGGCAGCATTGTTGCTAGTCAGTGACAATTCTATAATTTCTATGATTTTTAAATCTTAATTAGCTAATTGTATGCATTCTCAACTACAGATTCTCCCTTGCAATTGATTAATTTTCTTTGTGATAATAACTCAAGAATAATGAAAAAATATATGTACATGAATATCTTACATGGATGTTGATTAAAATCATAGTTTTTGTATGAATGTGTTCATCAATTTTTGATAATGTCATTATACAAATTATAATGCGACATTACCTGAAACACTAGAATATATTAAAAATAAAAATATTAGAGATAGTCATTCAACAAGGAATTTATATTTTATGTTTATGTATGACTCATCGACCTAGTCACAAAATATTCTTCAGAAATACCTATAAAAGCAAATATTTATATAATTTAATCAATGTGTGTGAAGTTCTGTTCAGAAAGCTGATCCTTTGAATTTAAAGTTGTGAATATACAATAGAACAAATATTTAAGAAACAAAGAAAAGATAATAACACATTTAGGGTAATGAAAATTTTATCATAAAGGAGGAAAATGTTTATTGAAAAGGAGAAACAGAAGACTAAATCAAATAATTAATTTAAAAATATGTAAGTAAGTTTGCAATAAGGACAACAAAAGATGTAGAAGTTGAAAACGTCAAGAATTTAAAATCTTACCTGTAAAATAAAAAGATAATTGATGAACAGGAATTTTTCTTTTAAAAAACTAACTTAGCCAGGCAGTGGTGGCGCACGCCTTTAATCCCAGCACCTGGGAGGCAGAAGCAGGCTGATTTCTGAGTTCGAGGCCAGCCTGGTCTACAGAGTGAGTTCCAGGACAGCCAGGGCTATACAGAGAAACCCTGTCTCGAAAAAACAAAAAAACAAAAATACAAAAAAACAACAGCAACAAAAAAACTAACTTGAGTGTTCAGTTACATGGATTAATGAATACAAATTAAAGGAATGATAAACTGAAGTGGTTTTTTTTTTCAAAATATTCAAAATGTTCAAGGTGAGTGAGATGTTTTATCTTACTGTTAACAATACCTCATACACAAATCTCTGAATATTTCTCAGAGGAAGTTTCTAGATTTTATTCAGGTACAAAGACACATCCTATCTGCTCGACTGTATTCAAAGGGAAAGCTGTCCATTCAGCAGAATCCACCCTTCTTTACTGTAGTAGGAGCAATGTAGTTAGCACCCTGTTCATATGGTCACACCTTTCCTGCCAGGATAGAATATGTGGCTTAGAGCTTTGAATTAAAACAAACTCTACCTTGCTTATTTAAGTTGATTTCAATAGGTATTTTGTTAGCAACAAGACAAGTGACATATTGTAAGGAATTTCATGAAAATTTTCAGGACACAAGTTATTATATGACTGGTGAGCAGATGCTGCCTCCATGACATGTAAAAGATGTAGGGAGACCAGAGAATTCAGGAGTGAAAACATTGGCCTTCCTTCCTTCCCTGGATTCAACATGCTGTTGAGGAACTGTTACTGATGTTGGGTTTACGCTGGAGAGCAACAGGTATTGATTGTCCTTTCAATCCAGAATGTGTCTGCACTGCCACTGCAGGATTTTATTTCGTCTTGGTATATATGCCCTAAGAAAATGCAGGTTTTACTACATCTCATGAACCTTAACATGCCATCACAGGAAATGCTTTAGATAAAAGTCTATGAAGGAACTCAATAGAAGTATGTAATGCACTCCTGTATTCTCAAGGGAAAGAGAACACTTTCTTACATATACATACTGGCCTGTATATTATATTTTTGTTGTGCAAAAGTCCATGCTGTTTGTACTCTAAAGGAGAATTTTTAATGAAATAACAGTACCTTTTATTATCTAATTTACAGAAGGTGTCAGAATATTTGCTCTGTGATTTTTAAAGCACATTAATATGCATAACTGTAAGCAAATTTGTTTCTTCTTCTTTCTATCTTCCAAATGTGAAGTAGCCTTTACCATTGCGCACAGATATAAAGTTAAGCATGTAATAATTTAAGTATATATAATCTATTTTATGAAAATCCAAAAGGTCTTATCAAAATCGAAACAAATATTTTGGCTAATTGTGCTGGGTTTTCATGCAGATAAAGATTATTTTAAATTGAAAATTTTATGTCTTAGAGAATAGAAGGAAATACCATGCTACTACTTATTATTTTTTTTTAAATCACATTGGGAATATGTCAGAGATATAAAAATAAGTTGAATACTTTCAGGGTGTTCAACTAGGCTAATTGGCCTCCTGATTTTAGTGAAGTCTTCAAACGATTTCAACTTCGTGCAAGATCCATTTAATTTTGAGACTATGAAGGATGAGTTTACATGTGGTTGATTCTTATCATGTTCACGGAATGTAGTTGGCATCTCTGTGAATCTATGTAATTTGTAGAATACTTACCTGAACCACATAATGAAAAGATTTTTTAAAATCTTTGAGATCATTATTTCAGAGTAAATATATAAATAAGAAAATTAAGAGTGTGAGACAAGGAAATCAAGAATGATTGAAAAACAGATTTCTGAATTTCTTGCTCAATTCATTCATAGCAATTGTAACTAGTTTTCAGAGCACTGACTACTCCTATCAGGTACATCACGGAGCCTTAATTGGGAAACCATCTTCAGGCATTTCACTGATTTTATTGAACATATTGTTGGTGTCTATTTTTATTTCTGTTTTTGTTTAATTTTTTTTCTGTTTCTAGTAGAACTTTAGTTGTTTTAGTTGTTGGTTTTTTTGTTTTGTTTGTTTGTTGTTGTTATTGTTGTTGTTGTTGTTCAGTTGTTTCTTTGTTTAAGGTAAGGATTTAGTTTACAAGCCATAATGTACTCAAACTTAATTTTTATCAAAGACGTCTTCAAACAGAAGCTCCAGAGTCCTCTGTGCTTGCATTGCAGCTACATATCAGCATTTTTAAATCAAAAGCCGATATATATATATATATATATATATATATATATATATATATATATATAGAGAGAGAGAGAGAGAGAGAGAGAGAGATGAAAGCATGGCACATGAGGGGGAGTCAGAGAACTTGCTGGCCTTGGATCTCTCATCCTACCATGCATCTTCCAGGAGTTAAATCAGGCCTTTGTACCTGGCAGCAAACACCGCTGTACCATATGCCACTTGACTACCCTCAAAGTCCAAAATTAAAAATACTGTAAAGTGTTTACAAATTCTTTATAAAATATGTAACTGATGATGTGAAGCATTCATTAAAAATAAAAGTATTTAAGATATTGATATGGCTATGGACACATTTAGAGAGAAGAGCCAAACAAAGTCTTTGTGCTCTATGAGCATTGATGAGTATAGTGAGAGTCAAGTATGCACAGCAATACAGATGACTGGATACTTAAAAGAGAAGAACACTGTTAATAGTCATGAGACAGAAAGAAACATTGTACGTTCCTAGAACCAGGAAGACAAGTGCTTAGAGAGAGATTGTATTAACTAATCAGCAACTTGGGAGTCAGGAGTGAGACCCATAGGGAACCCTGAGCCTCATAACAGTATGCGTATTCTATAAACCAGATAGTATACCTCCAATGCACCTGCTGGAGAGCTGAGCTCTTTATCTCTTATTCTTTAGTGAAATGAGTGTGGAGGAAGCAAAGTTTCTCTCATTTCTAGATCTAGATGATACATGTCATAATCGTGGTACATAACTCAAAACACATTTGCTTTATAGCTCAGAAGGATTGAAGTTCAAAATCAAGATATCAGAAGGGTGGATGCTCCTGATATTCTTACGGAAAGCATATAAATGTGGCTTTTCTATGTGCTGGGGGTTTTGGAAGCACCTTGAGCATCATTGACTTACAGACCCCTCACTCCCACCTCTCCTTCTGCTCCGACATTATCTTAGCTTCTTCATGTTTTTTGTTCTGTTTTATTTCTTCTACAGATATCCTTGAATATAGGGCTACGTTCTATCCATAAACATCATCTTCCTAATTGTATCTATTTATTCCAGGGTTCCACATTACTTTTAATCTCAGCACTCAGGATATAGAGCCAGACAAGTGACAGGTCACTTAGTTCAAGGCCAGCCTAGTCTATATAGAGAGTTCCAGAAGAGCCAGAGATACATAGAGGAACTCTGTCTCAAACCATACCCTACGGCATCACCAAAAAAGAATTAAAAGAATTTTAACTTATGTATATATCCAAGCACCTTATTTAAGGAACCATCCTAAGATTCAAATTTGATATGAACGCTGAGAGATCAATGATACACTGCTTGTGAGGGACGGTTTTGGCAATGATGGGTAAGAGTGATTTAACTATTCAGTCCCAAGCAAAAGCGTAATGCAGTGGTGCATTCAAAAGTGTTCAAAGTGGTCTAATCAGATGCATTTTAAGTTCCATTATATTGACAGTGAGTAAAACTTCATAACATTGTTCATAAAATACGGATACATGGTAGTTAATATCAGTTCCCAGATAAATGATAGTGGAATATATGGAGCATGAAAATGCCTGAGAAAATTTTATTTTCAAAAACATAAATTGATATTTTGTTAGACTTTAATAGATGTCCAATCAGAAACACTAAATGAGAAGTTAAACATTCATCACAAAGGATGTAGAAAATTTATTAGTAGAAGAAAAAGAACAGAAAAAAATTTCAGTAATGAATCTATTCCATTTAATATCATGGTTGAATATATCTGTTCCTCCTTTTTATATGGTTACAGAATTAGCATATCATACCATCTTGTTAGTTGGTGTCCACTGAGAATGAATTCATCTTCATTACATATATAATGGCTTCCTGCATGTTTTAGTACAAAACCTACATCTTCCAGAGGCAACTAAAAAGCCAATTAATATCAATAATATGCTGAACCCAGAGATATCAAATCAGGAGTGCAAATTATGATCTTTATGCTTATGTCATATCAGGTATTGACTACACGGTATTCAGGAAGTCACTAAAACTCTCTGGCTCACCTCTTGCTTGATATTAAAATGTGGACAATTGTTACATCCACTTCACAGTGAAGCCATGTGCAACATCTGATGTATGGTTGTCATTAATGGTCATTTTTTCATGTTATGTCTCCTGAGGCTATTGTCATCTTACAGATTTTTTTTCTTCAAACATTATGTACTCAACATAAACTAGGAGAAGCTAAACATTTATGAGACAAAGAGGAGTGCTATAATTGAAATTCTTAGCTCACTGTTGTATTTTAGACCATTAATGCTATCATTTGTTAATTTAGCATCTTTGCTTCATAATGTCCTTGAATAATTAATGTCTGAGCAATGGATGGTATGCAAGCATTTTATTAAAACATACTCTAGTTGAATTTATCCACCCCAGCTTCCTCAGAACAACTTTCTGTGTCTACATTGTTTCAATGCTCATCTTCCCTAGAAAACTCTGCACCTCTACTTACCTATAGTCCCAGATGCTAGACACACCCATCTCACTCTTCCTTAAATAGAAAAAAATAGTCTCATAAAAATCTTATTACTACTAAAGGAATATGTCATGTAAAATATCAGATTTAAGAAGCTGTTTGGTTAATACAATATGCCCTAGCATACAAAAGTCATTCGGAAAGCAAAGATTGTGGAGTTAGAAAAAATACAAGTGTGTGGTAATTTTGGATTTCATGTGAAATTTTTGTCAGGTTTAGATATGTGAAACTCAGTGTGTTGGTTATTTGCAATTGCCACAAGTCAAAAATCACATGGGAAGAGAAAACCATTGAGGGGTAGATGAAGTTGCCAGTGGTCTAAGGGCATGAAGAAGATCCAGCCCAAAAGAAAGTAGTAGTATTCTCTGAGTCTGGCTTTCGAAGAGAGAGAGAACAAATTAAGTGTAAGCATGCATAAAGATAGTCTCTTCCCTCTTGATTATGGATCAGTATGAACAAATCACGGCATTAGAGGCTTAAAACACAACAGTGGGCTAAGAATTTAAATCACAGCTCTCTTCTTTGTCCAATAAATGTTTCTCTTTCTCTCAGTGGTGGACAGTAACCTGGAATTGTGAGCTATAATCAACATTTTCTCCCTGAAGTTGCTATTGTCTGAACATTTACCATATCACTAGAAAATTAAATCAAGGCATCTTGACTGAAAAACCTTCAAAGTAATAAAGAATAAAAGGGGTAAATGCTGTTAACAACAACATTCCTTCTGTCTGTTCAAACAGATGCAGACTCAGTGTGTAAAAGGAGATAGAAGGGCAGCTACTATACAATCACCAAATGCCAAGTATCTTACAGAGTAAATTTTATTTTAGAATTGAAATACAGAAGTATCATTTCCCACACTTTAAGAATGTCCAATCCAAATTTTAGTGAGACAGAGAGCATCAAGGGGTTAAGTATTAAGTACTGTACTGACAGCCAAATGCAGAGGCTGTTTGTCCTCAGAGAATCTAAAGTAACAATCTATTAAATTGCCATGTGGTTGTAGGAGGAATAGTATGGCACTGGTGAAGCTTACTGATTATGTGTCGTCACCAAACACCACTGCTCCATGTGTGAGGCCATGACTAAGTAGTCATGGAAAATGGATTTCAGCATCACATCATTGGAAACAAATTATTGATCAGTTTTAAATGCTGCTAATGTTCATTCTGCTTTTTCTTCACAGGACATTTTGCATCACTTTACAAAACCCTTAATGCTCTACTCATAAAAATTGGTAATCATTTCCTCATGTCTGACTTCCTTCTTAGATAAAGGGATAGAATTTAGGGCATTTTGATAATGTATATGACTAGGAACTTAGAGATAAATGTATTAGCATATAATAAACCATACCATTAAGTAAAGTTTCAGGTGTAATTTATAGTTAATATCTTTTGTTAAAATAAATGTTTAATTCACTTCACATCCTGATTGCTGTCCCCACCCCATAGTCATTCCCGACAACCCCATTTCCTCTGAGAGAGTGGAGGCCTGACCCACTGGTTTGCCCCAACCCTGTTACATCAATTTTCTTCAGGGCTGAGGGCTTCTTTTCCCATTGAGGACAGAGGATAGTCAAGTTAGGTGAATTGATTTCACTGACAGGCAACAGCTTGAGGGATAGCATCCCACTCTGGTTGTTCCAAACCCACATAAAGGCCTAGATGCAAAACTGCAACATATGTGCAGGGTGCCTAGGTTCAGCCCGTATATCTTCTTTGGTTGGTGGTTCAGTCTCTGAGGGCACCAAGGGTCCAGATTAGTTCATTCTGTTGATCTTCCTATCCTGTTCGGAGGCCTTCAATCCTTCCCCTAACACTTCCATAAGATTTCCCCAGCTCCATCCAGTGTTTAGTTGTGTATTTCTGCATCTATCTGAGTTAGCGCCTGAGTAGAGCCTCTTAGAGCACAACAATGCTAGGCTCCTGTCTGCAAGCATAACTGAGTATTATTAACAGTGTTAGGGATTGGTGCCTGCCCATAGGATGGGTCTCTGGTTAGGCTATTCCCTCAGTCTTTGATCCATCCCCTTTCCCTGCATCTCTTGGAGACAGAATAATTTTGGGTCAAAACTTGTGTGTATGTTTGTATGTGTGTGTGTGTGTTGGAGGTGAGGGGTTGGCATCCCTGTTGCTCTACTGGGGTTCCTATCTGACTACAGAAGGTAGACCCTTTAGGTTCTAGACCCCCCACTATGGTGAGTCTCACTTGAGGTTACCCCCATTGATTCTTGAGAGTCTCCCCTATCCAAGGTCTCTATGACAAATTTAAGATGTCCCCCATGTCCCTAGCTGCAGATTCCATTCATTCAAATGACCATCAGGGCATTTCTCCTGTCACTCCCCACACATGTTCCTGAAACCCACCCCATAGCTATGCCCTCCCCCATCTCCTCTCCCACCCAGTTCCCTCCTTCAATCTGCCTCCTACAATTATTTTATTCACCCTTACACATGAAATTCAAGCTGTCCTTTTTTTAGCATCTTTGGGTCTGTGGAGTGTAACTTGGGTAACCTGTATTTTATGGTTGTTATCCAATTAGAAGTCAATATACCATGCATGTGCCTGTGGATCTAGGTCATCTAACTCAGGATGATATCCTCAATTTTCATCCATTTGCCTGCACAGTTCATGATGGCACTGTGTTTAACGACTGAATAGTATTCCATCGGTTAGATGTACAATGTTTTCTATCCATTTTCAATTTGAGGGACATCTAGGCTGTTTCCAGTTTCTTGCAATTAGGAGTAAAACTGCTATGAACACAGTTGAGCAAGTGTCTTCATGGGACGCTGGAGCATTTTGGGGGTATATGCCCAGGAGTGGTACAGCTGGATATTGAGGTAGAAGTAGTCCAAGTTTTCTGAGAAACCATCACATTGATTTCCTAAATGGCTGTACACATTTGCAATCCCATCAGGAATTGAGGAGTTTTCCCCTTGTTCCACATCCTTGCCAGCATGTGCTATCACTTGAGATTTTGACCTTAGCCATTCTGACTGGTATAAGAGAAAACCTCAGAGTTGTTTTGATTTGTATTTCCCTGATGACTAAGGATTTTGAATATTTCTTTAGTGTTTCTTGCCCATTAGAGAATCTTCTGTTGAAATTGCTATGTTTAGCTCTGTCCCTCAATTTGGTTAGTGTTATTTAGGTTATTGGTGTCTAACTTCTCAAATTCTTAATAAATTTTGGATATTAGCCCTCTGTCAGTTAGAAGGTTGGTGAACATTCTTCTCCAAACAATAGACTGCCATTTTGTCCTAATGACAGTGTCCTCTGCTTTATAAGAGCTTTCCACTTTCCTGAGATCCAATTTATCAATTGTTGATCTTAGAGCTTTAGCTGTTGGTGCTCTGTCCATTAAGTTTTCTTCTGTACCAGTGAGTTCATGGCTACTTGCCAATTTCTGTTCTATTAGATTTAGTATATCTGGTTTTATGTTGAGGTTTTTGATACACTTGGACTTGATTTTTGTGCAGTATGTCATATATGGTTCAATTCATATTCTTCTACATGCAGACATCCAGTTAGACTGGTACCATTTATTGAAGATCCTTTTTCCTCCATTATATTATTTGGCGTTTTTGTCAAAAATCAAATGTCCATACGTGTGTGAGTTTATTTCATGGGTCTTCAGTTTGATTCCATTGATCAACCTGTCTGTTCCTATACCAATACCATTCAGTTTTTATTACTATTGCTCTATAGTATTGCTTTATCTATAGCTTGAGTTCAGAGATGGTGCATACCTTCAGAAGTTCTTTTAATGTTCAGAATTTTCTGGGCTATCCTGGTTTTTGTTTGTTTGTTTGTTTATTGTTTTTACTTCTGAAGTTGATAATTGCTCTGTCAAATTCTGTTAATAATCATGTTGGTGTGTTGATGGGAATTGCATTGAATCTGTAAGTTGCAATTGGTGAGATGGCCAATTTTACAATGTTAATCTTACTGATCCTTGAGCGTGGGCAGTCTTTCCATATTTTGATGACTTCCTCAATTTCTTTCTTTAACAACTTGAAGTTCCTGTCATATATATCTTTCATTTGTTTGGTTAGAGTTATACCAAGATATTTTATATTACCCTTTGTTATTATGAAGGGTGATGTGTCTGTAATTTCTTTTCCTATCCAATTATCATTTATATCACAGAAGAATATTGATTTTTTTGAGTTAATTTTATATCCAGCCACTTTGCTGTAGGTGTTTATCAGTTGTAGAAGTTCTCTGGTAGAATTTTAGAGGCCCACTTATGTATACTCTAATATCATCCACAATTAGTAATACTGTGTCTTCTTCCTTTCTAGTTTGTATTCCCTTGATCTCCTTTAGTTGTATTATTTCTTCAGCTAGAACTTCAAGTATTATATTGAATAGATAGGAAAAGTGTGGCAACTTTGTCTAGTCCCTGATTTTAATATAATTACTTTAAGTTTCTCTCCATTTAATATTGTGTTGGCTATTGGCTTGCTGTATATTGCTTTAATTATGCTTGGGTAAGTGCTTTTTATCCCTCATTTCTCTAAGATTTTTAACATGAAGGGGTGATGGATGTTGTTAAAGGCTTTTAGCATCAAATGGGATGATCATGTGATTTTTTCCAATTTGTTTATATGGGAGATTTTCATATATTGAACTATCTTTGAATCTCTGGAATGAAGCCTACTTGATCATGGTGGAAGATATTTTTGATGTGGATTAAGTTTGTAAGTATTTTATTACCTATTTTTGCTTCAAAGTTCATAAGAGAATTTGGTCTGAAATTCTTTCTTTGTTGAGTCTTTGGTTTAGGTATCAGGGTGACTGTGGCTTCATAGAAGGAGTTTGACTGTGTTCCCTCTGCTTCTATTTTGTTGAATAGTTTAAGGAGTATAGGTATTAGCTCCTTTTTTTTTTTTTTTTTTTTTTTTTTTTAAGGACTCATAGAATTCTATGCAATAACCATCTGTCCTGGATCTTTTTTGGTTGTCAGATTTTATGACTGTTTCTATCTTCTTAAAGATTACAGGACTGTTTACCTGATCTTTATTTAACATTGATAAGTGGTATCTGTCTAGAAACTTGTCCATTTCATTAATATTTTCCAGTTTTCTCAAGTATAGGCTTGTGAAGTTAAACCTAATGAGTTTCCACAGTGTCTGTTATTATGTCTCCCTTTTCATTTCTGATTTTGTTTATTTGGACATTGTCTCTCTGTCTTTTGGTTACTGTGGCTAAATTTTTGTCTATCTTATTGATTTTCTCAAAGAATGAGCTCTTGGTTTCTTGATTGTTTTTATTGTTTTACTTCTTTGTTATTGATTCATTTCAGCCCTGAGTTTGATTATTTCCTGGCTTCTACTTGTCTTTGGTTTCTTTGCTTCTTTTTTTTTTTTTCTTTTTCTTTTATTGAATATTTTCTTAATTTACATTTCAAATGTTATCACCTTTCCAGGTCTCCCCTCCAGAAACCTACTATCCCATTGCCCTCCCCCTGCCTCTATGAGAGTGCTCCCCCACCCACATACCCACTCCCACCTTCCCACCCTGGCATTTCCCTACACTGGAACAAGGACTGCTACTCCCACTGATGTCCAACAAGGCCATCCTCTGCCACATACAAGGCTGGAGCCGTGGGTCCCTCCATTTGTACTCTTTGATTGGTGGTCCAGTCCCCGGGGGAGCTCTGCTGGAGGGGGCGCTCTGGCCGGTTGACACTGTTGTTCCCTCCACCGAGCTGCAAACCACTTCAGCTCCTTCAGTCCCTTCTCCAACTCCTCCATCAGGGACATGACGCTCTTTTCTAGATCTTGCAGGTGTACTTTTTAAATTTTAAATTCTCTGGTATGAGAACTTGCTAATTTCTTTTTGGAAGCTCTTAGTTCTATGTAATTTCCTCTTAGCACTGCTCTCGTCATGTCCCAGGAATTTGGGTATGTTGTGCCTTCAATTTCATTGAACTTTAGAAAGTCTTTAGTTTCTTTCTTTATTTCTTCCATGACCCAGCGATCATTAAGTAAACAGTTCCTCAGTTCCCATGAGTATGAAGATTTGGAGTGTTTCTGTTGTTTTTGAAGTCCAACTTTAATCAATGGTGGTCATATTAAATACAAGGCATATTTTTAATTTCCCAGTATCTGTTAAGGCTTACTTTGTGATTGACTATATATTCAGTTTTGGAGAAAAATTCATGAGGTGCCAAGAAGTAGGTATATTCTTTTCTGGTTGGGTGAAATATTCTGTAGATGTGTGTTAAGGCCATTTGACTCATAATATTTGTTGGTTTCATTATTTCTCTGTTTAGTTTTTGTTTGGATGTCCTGTCAATTGGTGAGAGTGGGTTGTTGAAGTCTCTCACTAATAATGTGTGAGGTTTGATGTGTGGTTTAAATTTTTGCAATACTCTTTTACAAATGTAGGTGCTCTTGTGTTTGGGGCATAGATGTTCAAAATTGAGATATAATCTTGGTAGATTTTTCCTTTGATTAGTGTCCTTTGCTATCTCTATTGATTAATTTTGGTTGAAAGTCGATGCTATTGGATATTAGTATGTCTACGAGATGCTTTTTATGTGGGTCTATCTGCTTGGAAAACTTTTTCCAACATTTTACACCAAAGTAATGTCTATCTTTATTGCGGAGTTATGTTTCTTGTATGCAGCAGAATGATGGATCCTGTTTTCCAATCCATTCTGTTAGCCTGTACTTTTTTTTTTTTTTAATTGGGGAATTGATTCCATTGATGTTAAGATATACTAATGACCAGTGATTGTTAGTTCCACTTATTTTGATGCTTGTGGGGTGTGTGTGTGTGTGTGTGTGTGTGTGTGTGTGTGTGTGTGTGTGTATGCTCCCCTGTGTGTGCTGGCTGGTTTTGTTTGTCAACTTGACACAAGCTGGAGTTATCACAGAGAAAGGAGCTTCAGGTGAAGAAATGCCTCCATGAGATCCAACTGTAAGGCATTTTCTCAATTAGTGATCAATAGGGGAAAGCCCATTGTGGGTGGTACCATCCCTGGGCTGGTAGTCTTGGGTTCTATAAGAGACCAAGCTGAGCTAGCCAGGGGAAGGAAGCCAGAAGTAACATCCCTCCATGGCCTCTATATCAGCTCCTGCTTCCTGACCTGCTTGAGTTCCAGTCCTAAATTTCTTTAGTAATGAACAGCAATGTGGAAGTGTAAGCTGAATAAACCCTTTCCTCCCCAACTTGCTTCTTGGTCATGATGTTTGTGCATGAATAGAAACCCTGACTAAGAACCTTGCTTTTGCTGGTGTGGAATTGTTCATTTACTGAGTTTTCTTAGATGTAGTTATGCTCTACAGGTTCATTTTTTCCTTCTAGTATTTCTGTATGGGTAGATTTGTGGATAGATATTTTTGAATTTGGATTTGTCTTGACATATCATATTTTATCCATGTATTGTGATTGGCAGTATTCCTGAGTATAGTAGTCTAGGTTGGCAACTGTGGCTTTTCATATGTTGCAAAATACCTGCCCAGGCCCTTTTAGCTTCTAGTGTCTCTGTTGAGAAGTCAGGTATAATTCTAATAAGTCTGCTTTATATGTTACGTGACCTTTTCCCCTTGCTACTTTAATAGTCTCTATTTGTTCTATATATTTTGTGTTTTGATTATTGTTTGGCAGAAGGATTTTCTTTTCTGTTCCAGTCTTCTCTATGCTTCTTCTCTGTTTATAGGCATCTCTTTCTTTAGGTTGGGAATGTTTTTGTCTATAATTTAGGTGAAAATATTTTCTGGTCAATTGAGCTAGGATTCATTACCTTCTTCTATTCCTATTATTCTAAGGTTACGTCTTTTCATACTTTCTCAAATATTCTGGCTGTTTTATGTCAGAAAACTTTTAGACTTAACATTTCCTTTAACTGAGTATGAATTTCTTCTATTGTGTCTTCTATGTCTGAGATTTTCCCTTCCATCTCTTGCATTCTGTTGGTGATACTTGAGTCTGTTGCTCCTTTTCTCATCCCTAGGTTTTCTGTATCCAGTATTCCCTCAGTTGTGTTTTCTTTATTGCTTCTATTTCCATTTTGAAGTCTTGAACAGTTTTATTTACTTCACTTGTTTAATTGTATTTTCCTGTATTTCTTTAAGGGGTTTATTTGTTTCCCTTTAAAGGCCTCTATCATATTTATAAGATTGGATTTAAGGTCATTTTCTTGTGCTTCAGTTGGGTTAGGATATACAGGACTTTCAGTAATAGAATAGCTGTGCTTTGAAGGTCTCATATTGGCCTGGGTTTTGTTCATTGTGTTCTTCTGAGGGCCTTTAGACATCTGAATGGTGTTAGTCCCTGAATGTTCCTGTTGTAGTAGGTATTGGGTGGGGGCCTAATCTCAATAATACTTGTGTGGTAGGCCTTTGATGGGTGTCCTTGGGCTGGCTGTACAGATCAGTATCTGATAGTCTGATAAGGATAGGCAGTGAGAATGGGGTCCAATGGGGATAGCAGGCTGATCAAGGGAGCTGGACATATCTCAAAGACTCAGCAGGCAGGGAAGATGAATATGGGAAGGAAATTTAACCTGTATGCATCTGGATCTGCAGGTCTGGTGAAAGTGGGCAGAGAAGTATAGGGATGCTTAAGGTCCACAGGGGATAGCAGGAGGCTCAGGGCATCTTGGGATGTCCCAGAGGACTCAGCAGGGAGGGATGACCATGAAACAACTTTTTAATGATTTGAGTCTTTGTATTTTAAAAAATAATATTAAATATTATAGTTGTTATTGTGTTTATTTATTTATTTTAAAGTCATTAAACTTCACTGAGGAAATTGCTCATCTCTATTCAAAACACCAACACAGAGAGAAGGGTGACTCAAGAGGAATTACTATATTCAGTCATGTGTATAAGTCTAATCAGATATAAACTGTAAACTGTATCTTATATGCAAGTACCATGATTTCAAATGGATAAACATACATTCCAAACTAGGGGGGGAAATGTTCTGAGACTATAGAGAGAAACTAAAAATGAAAACATTGCTGAAAACATTCAGATGGCCCCACATTAGTATAAACATGTCCCAAATTTGAAACTTTAGGAGGAGAGCAGTCCCTTCTAAAATGGAATGGGCAATATCCTCATCTTTGAAGGGAAAGAGAAACAGTACTTCAACCATGACGATGTGGAAGTAGATTAAAATTACTGATCATTGAAACCTCTAAATTCACACTATGTCCAAGTTATAAAAATAAATATGTGTTAATTTTACAGTATTAAAGAGTCATTAGAGGACAAGCATACTATCTGAGGACATGTTTCAAATGGGCATTTTGATAATCAGGTGGAAGTCAAGGAATCAACCTTTCATGCCTTTTCTTTTTGGTTTTGTTGCTATCTTATATTTTAAAAACGTTTCTTTTGGGGATTTTTAAACCGGCACATGATATTTTGTGTTCATATACAGTTCATATTTCATCCCTCTTACGTTTAAGCCTCTCCTCCTCACAGTCCCACCCCTAAGCTCTATTCTTTCTATAACGTACTGGATCCTGTTAGTGCTTTCCTTATTTGTGTGGCCATCCACTGGAGTATAGGCAATCTTCATGAAGGACACCACCAATACAGAAAATTGACTCTCCATTACCCATCAACTGTCACTAGCTTCTCAGCTAGCAGAAAGAGTCCAGATTTCCTCTCCTTTCCATGGATTTTTATTTGTTTATCTGTTTAGTTATGTTTTGTTTTGGATGAAATATTGTTGTGAGCATATTGGACGGGCAACCACAGCTACTTTGAGTTCACCAGTTCAAGGGTTCTTCCATGCTCAGAAGACATTATTTCTCTGAAATCCTTATAGTTGATTCTTAATGGAGCCTCTTTGAGGAAAGTATTTCAAATAGAGCCAGTTTTTCATGGCATATTGAAGTCAAAATATGATTATGTTCTACAGAATACTAAGAACTAAGCTCTGTAAAATTTTGGACTTGTTAATAAGATACTATGGACATATTTAATAGTAGGAACAATAATAGGAGAACAACTGAAATAAGATTGTGGATTCATTTTACAGACAGTTTTTGGACATGTTTGTCTTAATTGTTCTTTTGCTTACATATTATGGTTTCTGATTTAGTGTTCTTGTGGGGCTGTGTGTGTGTGTGTACAAGAGAGAGGCAGAGACAAAGTTCTACTTTTGATTTTTTTTTTTTTTTGGCCTGTCTGTTTTCTAAAAAGAGAAAAATAGAGCATGGCTTAGGTGGTGGAGAGGATGGGATGTTGTAGATATTTTATCAGATATAATGTATAAAAAAATCAATTAAAAAATGGTTACTTAGGAGCTTTGTAATGTTGTAACCAAGCATGTCAGGAAAACAAAGATGGTCTCTTCCATAATGCAGAGAGACTGGAAGAATGACATACAAATGTTGTCATGAGACCTGAGAAATTATCAGGAAAAAAGGATGATACAGCGAACAAGAACATGCAGGATATGTCTCAGAATTATAAATCTGTATAGGTGGAAAAAGAAGAATCCAGACAAAAGGTACTCATGTGGACATGCTGAAAGGAGACTTACATTCCTATATACAAAGAGAGCCTTCAATTCTTGAAAACCAATAATCATAATCAGATTAACAGTGTGACTTTTAGCAGTACAATGACATTCCCTTTGTCAGTCTTCAGAGACCATAATGTTGTGGTCATGTGCCATCTCGAAAGTGAACCTAAAGTTTAAGAGACACTACACACAGGTCTCACTGAAGAGGAATTGTGACAATTCCTTTCATGGACCCTACAGTCAACAAACCACAGCTTAAGAGCAAGGGATCACTAGAGGAGTCTGTTCAGAAGAGAAGGAGCAAGTATAGAGCAAGAGGCAGAATGCTTGACTTGGTCAGTAAAAGGGCTGGTGTGTGAGAAGACTCATCCTTGGTGGCTGGCAGTTTAGCATCTGCTGATGATAGTTGTAGTTTCATATTGTAGAGCTGATCATAAGTATGAGAACCTACTCTCATCTACGTAATTGCTCTGGGCAGGACTAACACAACGGCTGGTAACTCATCTTTGTAGCCTTACTTTATGAGCAGGATAATTAACATGAACTGAGTTAGATGTAAGAACATCAGGACATGTTACTAAAGAGAACAATTCATGAAAACCATACAGTGAAACACTTTGGACAAAAAGAGCCAGATAGATCAAAATGTAATAATACTATGTGACATCAATATTCCACTCTTATTAGTGGATAACCCATTTACATTAAAATATCTACAAAAAGAACTTTATAGTTAACCACTCTCATCCATCACATATAGTTAGCAGATATCCCCATATCTCCTATTTAAAAAATAAAACAAAACAAAACAATAAAACCTTCTGAACACATATTCTTCTCAGTACCCCATGTATTCTCTAATATAGAACACAAGGCTATAAAGCATATAAAACAAAAATAACCGAAATTATGCCTTTATGCTCTCGGATTACAGTGGGATTAAACCAAATACTAATGGCTGTGTAAGCTAATAGAAGTATATGAATAAATGGGCACTGAAAAATCTACCTCTCCATGTTTTGCATGTAACTCTTTTTCTGTATCGATATGTATGTGTGGCTCTGTGTGTGTATATAACACACATGTGAAGTCAGATAACTCTTCCTTGAATAAATTTCCTTCCTTTTATCATGTAGGTTTGGGGGACTGAACTCAGGTCATTAGGCTTACATAATACCTTAAGCACTGAGATGTCTCATACTCACTTGAGGAATAAACAGCTAAATAAGTAAGTCACTGAATAAATGACTTCTTTTTTTATTTCTAGATTCATGTAAATATAGAAGCAAAATAAATTAAAATTTTAGAGAAAAATGTTACTGTGAGTTTTTATATTAAAGGGACAAATAAAAAAATACTGCATCCCCAGTGAGCATAGTTGTAGACAATTCTTTAAGAGACTCACAAACCCTCATGTCAAGAATATGGTGTATCATGATAAAGTATGGTTTATCAGACAGATGGCAAGATGGTTGATAAGCACAAATCTATAAATGTGTAATTCATCACAGCAAAATGAAGGGTAGAGACAGAAAGAAAAGAGAATTAGTAAAAATAAGTACAATCTTATATTAAAAATCATCATACTACCTCTAAGAGACACACACTTCAACAATATATATTTCATTTAGGACAAACCACAGTCAGTATTATTCTGAATGTAGAAAACTTGAAATAGTGTATCTTCAGATCTAAGAAAAGATATAGATACTGTCATCAGTATTTTTCATAAAAGTTCATGTAGCAGATTGTATAAAAATGAATGAGAAAAGAAATATATGCAAAGGAAAATGAAGGAAATTGTATGTGTTTGCAAACAATGCTGTTTTATACACAAATAATTCTAAACCTCTAACAGAAACATGTTAGCAGTGATAAGTAAATTAGTATTTGATGTTTAAAAAGCCCATGTAAATTAGTAGAAATTTAAAATTAAAAAAATAAATAAATTTAAATTTCAGTGGTAACGCTGGATCAGTCTACAACACAATTCCTATGTTAATGATTCATGGAACATCAATGAAGATAGTGGTAAAAGACTGTAAGAGCCAGAGGACCAGGACATTTGCAATGATATTGTCTCCTGGAAGTGACCGGGAAGCTCTAACTGTGACTGAATTATTTGACTGCCTAAACAAGATTCAAGCTGCGGGGCAGTGGACCGTGAGAGGAAACCTGGTGAGATCGAGCTAAAAATTAGAAGCCCTGGGGACCAATGGTAGGAGCTTCTCCTGCCCCCTGACCAGGCCCCTGTCACATAACCACAGCCCCCCATAGAGAGATTTATGGCTATCAGTCACATAGGGCCAATGCCTCAAGACCTTCCACATGTAGTAGAGGCATCCCTAACAGCTCAGACCAAGGCAATAGGAAAAGAAAAGTGACTATAGTCATGTGGGTCCAAAACAAACTTCTCCATGCTAATGAGGTACCTTGAGGCCTAGAGGGCTTAGCCAATAAGCTTCCCTTTTCAGACATCCCTCTCTGAAACAGGTTTTTAATCTCAGGTCCACCCTGAGAAGTGAGATATGGTTTTATGCATCCATTTTCTGTCATGACAATAAACTGCTTTGAACCATGGAGTACCTCTTTTCATCAAGGTCCACAATGGGGAGCCATGAAGAAGGTCTTTGTCTACAGAGCCACAGCTTAATCTTCTGTTAAAGGCCTCTCTGTGCTTGCAGCCACAAGTGCCACCGAGTCTGCCTCCACCTAAGGACAATTGCTTCCTATGGGAAAAGCCGGAGCTCTTCCCCTGTCCAAGCTAGCAGGCCTCCAACTCCATTCTTGGCTCTTCTGCAACTCCCAGAGGTTCCTGGCTGTCCAAGAGTCTGAGAACCCTATGGCCCGGCCTCATCACAGGCCCGGAGATCCCCCAAACCAGATCCTGGTTTCTCACACCTAAGACTGCACCCCCGGACTGGTGCCTCCAGTGCTTCCCTGCACCCCTGCACAAACCCTGGCAGTGGCATGGGATAAGCACAGTCAAACTCCATGCGTTCTGCCTTCCCAAGAGGCCATGCCCTGTGGCAGGGCAGATGCGGGCTTACATCCATACACCAAGCAATAACAGTATCAATAAGACAAACTACTAAGTGAAAGAGGCATATTATGGACCACCCCTATATAAAGAATTGCAGGCAATTAATGAGTGCTGAGAGGAAAAGAATTGGTCTTTCCTGGGAATGAGCCTTCTAACTGGTTATTTAAAAGCAACTAATCACCCATGAAAACATAGACATATGAGCAGTACTAACAACAGTATGCACGTACATATTTATGTATGTGTATATATATTATATATATATATTTATCTCAAATTGATAGAAAGAAAAGGGAGCACATCAGGAATTGAATGAACAGAAGATGGATGGGAGAGGTTAGAGGAAAGACAGGGAAAAGTGAGAATGACAAGTTATATTTCAATTAAAAATTTAATAATTCTCTCATGAAAAGTAAAATAAAATTTAATTAATTCATTTACATTCACAATTCACAAAACAAAACTTGAAAAATAAATCACATTATCAAACGTATACGTATGAATTGAATTACTTAAGGAAGTGAAGGAGCTGAGGGATGAAGATGACTGAACACTGATAAAATCAATTGAAAAGGACACACAAAGATGCTCCATTTCCTTACGAGATAATTAAAAGCTGAAGGTGACAAAATTTTAGTTGTTTTACATTTGTCCAAGTTTCTATAAACAAGATGCTTTTGTTAAAATGATAATTGGTGGTTTGCATCAGTGGAGATCCTGGGACTCCTTCTGTAGACATTTCTTAGGCAGTGGCCATGATAATCTGAAAAACTGCTCCTGATTGAGTCCCTGAAACAAAGAAACTCAATAGACTTTCATAATTGCAAAGAGATGAGACATTTTACTGTAAAAGCAATAAAAATAAAAACTTTGCAAATGAGATCTCTCTTAGCAACTGAGATGTTCAAATGATTAAAATAATATGAGGAATTTGCAATTGCTCTTGCAGTTTTAATGTCTGTGAGAGATGAGGTGATCTTCTGAAGTCAAATTCCTTATACTCTAAGAAGCTAAGAAGAGTCACTCAGGTTGCTCTAGCTTTGAGAGATTAAAAGGAAAGTTCTGATGACTATACAAGTGAGGAATCTACAGTCACTCAAAATCATTGCTGATTAACTCAGTGTGAAGTAACACCAGGGGATTAGGCCTCAGAATGACAGAAATGCAGAAGTCTTTCCCAGCAGGGAGATGGAAACTGCTTGCTTTGATGTGGTTAAAAAGCAGCCTAAAGGGGCTGAAGATGTTTTATCTGGATTACTGGCCCAGGATGCACTGTGTATTGTCATATCTAAACCCTCAAATGCAAAGTAGGTATATTACCGAATAACTAAGCTATATGTCGGGTATTGAATTCTATGGGAGTACAAAAAGAGCAAATAAGATGGCAGAGAACTTTATTAGCAAAATTAAGAAGGCTATTTTTTAATCAATTATAAGAAATTGTGTGCTTTAATTAAAGGGTACTAACTGCCAAATTATATTCAATTAAGTAGCGTTTTTATGAAAGCACATACAAAACCATAAAACCTTTATAGTGAGAGAAAATACATGTTGGCATTGCTAATATATTAACTTGGGAGTCACAGTAACTTGGGAAGCACAGCAAGGTCTAAGACTTGCAGGATAGTTTGGAGAGAACAGAAGTGCACAGTGAGCTCTCTCACAATTTATCAAGTCTGTTTCTTTGAGTCAACGTCACATCAGACTTTTCATATACAAGTGCAGACTACTAAACTGTAAAACCCTCCAAATCGTTTTCTGCTTGACAATAGTGTACACAAAAAGTTAAAACAAGCTCCTCATGTAGTACTTATAGGATTCTGGATTGCTTACCACATAGAGGTAAAATCTAAATAATTGCAAATTTTGTGGCTTATGATTTAGATGGAACATTTAGAAGAGTTACTTGCAAATCCATGTTTCGTGGTGAATTATGCCGCTGGCTGGAGACCCTCTTTGCAAAGGCAGTGAGTACAGTTCAGTGTATCAGGTTACTGGGAGACTTCCTAAGATGACAGGAGTGTCCATCTCTGAGTAGGGCCAGTGTGCTCTTCACTAATCTAAAGTCAGCTTCTCAAGGCCATAACAGGAATTTCTACGCTACTGTGAGCTACAGGAATCTCTCACAAAACTCCCCTGCAAAGACAAGGTGCAGAAGTGTGCTTATGTCAGGGAATTATCGGGACTGATATGCCTTTTCTAGTTGTTGTTTAACATGATAGAAATTAAGTCTTGTAACTCTATTCAAGAATTTCCATTAATATTTAGATAATTCCAGATACTTAGCAGCCACCACATTGTATGATGTTTCTCTAGAGTTTTTCCCCATTATCTCTGCTTTGTCTTTTCCCCACTCATTCAAGTTAATAATGTTTTGCATTTTTACATAAGTAGTCCATGTGCATTATTATTGTATTTTAATTTAAAAAATTAATATATTTAGTTTTAGGTAAAGTATTAGAGTTAATTATCAAATTTCACATCTGATATATGATACTTGATGTATCATGTTGTGTTTTAGAATACTTGACAGATATACCAATATTATCAATTTCATTGTTAAAAAAATTTTACATACTGTAAATCCAGTATTGAGCTGGTGTTCATTAAAATTGGAGGAAAAACAATACGTTATGATGCTATGCTTTTATAAACAGATAAATTAATGAATGAATGAAAGAGTCAATCCAGGAAAAGAATATAGTTAAAATTTACATGTATGGACAAAAACTTTAAGTTTAAAATTACTTTATATGCTCATTTAATTCATGAAATAGTCCTGGGGCAATGGTGGAATCCAATTTCTGCACTACTGGTAGACTGCTGGTAGCCAGTGAAGAGCATAGGACATAGGGTTGGGAGAGCTATGATTTACCAAGGACATCTACAGGGCACTGGTGCTTCTCAGTGAGGGTTCACAGGGCACAAAGTCATGTATTTTTGTCTGAAATAATCGGGATGAACTTCTGTCATGATCACTAAGATAGGTATTGGAGCTTGTTAAAGCTCTAATTATTTCTCTTATTTTGGATTAGAGTAAAGATTAGGTCAGCCTTCTGATATCAGTATAGGTGAGCTACTAAATGCATGTTCACCTGACCCTTTGAGTTTTGATAGGCACTTTTTTCACTAAATATTTTAAACCTTTTACTACTTCTAGTGCATAATACTGAAAATCTTCCTTAACTACTGACTTACGATCATTGTGTTGTTTGTTGTGACTATATCATTAATCTGCTATGAATTGTTTTGTTAAACAGTGTGAAAAAGAAATCAAATAATGTTTGTTAAAATGTAAAATTCTTAGGTAGATTGTCATTTCCACTTCTGACAGTCACTTAAAATTCCATGATACTAAGATTTTATGTTGCAACAGGAACACAATAGAGTTCTTTAGGCAAAGATAAATACTCTGCTATAAACTCAGATGTTTGCAGTATAAATTAGAACTGAAATGAGAGTGTGGAATGGCTTGTACATGGAACACAGGCATGCTGTGCCTTTCCGTGGGCTCCTTCATCATCTAGAATCATCTGTATCAGCAGAACACTGCATAATATGTGGACTAAAGTAATTTACAGTGTTAAGAATTACATTCCTTGGCAGACTACTTTTACAAATTTTAAACAGATGGTTTATATCCAAGATTTTTATAAAAAACAGAGAAAATATATAAGTACTTTTTTTTTCATGGCTAAATTGCCTTTCATTGTGCAAAATTCTGACAACTTAAGCATACTGAGCATATTTATCTCTGAAATTCTATCTCATAAAACATTAACGCATATGTGTATTTTTCAAACCATGAAGTTGTATTGCACAGTTTAAAATGTTGATTTTATGACAACCTATTTGATAACACTTTTGCATGAACGTTAAGATAATGATTGTTTCTTTAAAAAATATATATTGCTGTAACTTTCCTTGCCAGAAATCTGTATGCAAGGCTTAATTTCATAGTCTGAATTGTGAATCTAGGAAAATGGATTATTAGAAATACTGAATTATATTCCATTTGAGTGTTTAACAACTAGAAGTTAAAATGGAATCAACTCATACCAAAGAAATGCTGACATAAAATACGAAGACTAAAGTATCCTTAGAGGAATATGGATTAGAAATCATAATTTAAGCTAGAAAATTTCATCATGCTGATGTTGTTGTTAAACAGTCTTAGAAAACTGAAATGCCTGCCCTCCATCATAAAAATATAAAAGCAAAGTCTGAATGATATTAAATACCATTCCATCCTTACTGCCAAATGCTTTAAATGAACATTCAGGTGAATAGAAAAATTATGGTTTGTTGCGAGCACACTCTTGCTCTACTTAATAAAGTGCTTCATTGATTTTTTTTTTTGTTAAAATGTACATTGATGAAATGTTTCAAAAAGCGTGGTAAGAAATAGTATTCTAACATGAATATACTTGCAATGTAATCTGAAGGTCTGATTTCCCATAATGAAAGGCAGTAATAATAAGGTGAATTTCTAAGGCTTGAATGCTATAGTACAGGAAAATGTGAACAGTACAAAGAACATATTACATGAGAGATGTAGGTTTTTCTCCTCTTCTTAGAAATATAACTTTAAAATCTTAATTCGGGAAAAACAGTGAAAGGATGAATATTCACAAACAGGAAAATGTATACATGCTGATATGATATACAATGGATATTTACTATTGTATATCAATGTCAAAGTTTGCATTTAATATATTTATGTATATATGTATGTATGTATAAATAGATACATATATGAATAAAAAATATATATGTTCATATATGCATACATTTTCTAATATATATATATCCTGTTTATTATAATTTCTACATTTTTCAGAAGATATTTTCTTGCATTCTTTATACATGGCAGAATAGTCAATAGATTAAACTTAAGCCAATCTAGAAGATATGTCCCCAGAACATTATATTTATATTAATCCCTATAAAACAGTGGTTCTCAATCTGTGTTTGTGACTCCTTTGGGTGTTCAAAGCTTCTTCACAGTTGTGGTCAAAGACCATCCTGCCTTTCAGATATTTATATCACAATTAATCAGAATAGCAAAATTACAATTATGGGGTAGAAACAGAAGTTATTTTATGGTTGGAGGTCACCGGACAATGAGGAACTGTATTAAAAGACTGCATCTTTAGAAAGATTGAGAAGCATTGATACAGAGTAACAGCATGCTTAGTTTAAGTTTTGTGCATGGGCTGGTAGTCCTTAATGATGTGTTCTAAACTGTCAAATCGTGTGTAATTTCCTTGTACTCAAACTTGAATCTGTTCTTTTTATCAATATGTTTTCTAATATTTCTAATCAATTAGGTTTTCAATGAATTTTTATAAAAATAAAACACATTCGTTATTCGTATGTATTATGTATTAATATTCAAGTTCTCCATTGTACATTAATAGGATTTTATCTTCACCTAAATTTATATGAATTCTGTATAAAATTGCATATGAAGTTTATAGTTTCCACTTTCCTCAGAAGATATTTTCTTGCATTCTCTACATATGATAGAATATATAATAAATTCTACTAAACTTTGGACAATGTGAATGGTAGACTCCAGACCATTTTTTAAAAATTACTCTGCCATTCATTGTGCTGTAAAATGTGGATGTATAAGGTACCAATTAGATACTACACCTTTCTTCATGTTTTCCAAAAAATGATTATCATATGGTTCCAAGAACATATCATGCTATATTTTCATGTCAACATTAAACATGCATAGAATTTCCGGATTAATTATGGAAAGGGGAAAATATTAAATATGTGTAAATTTTAAAAGCCATTTACTTTTGGAAGAAAGAACATATGTTGCAACAAATATCTGTAATCCTAAACATGAGTTTCTAGTCCACAATTTTGAGTCTTACATGTCACCCATAGTAAGATCTTATCTTTAAAAGTAAGTAAATAAACAGAGTGAAAAATTATTTATGTGTGTAATTCATAAATATTATATATGATAAAATTGTAATGTAGGCTAGGGGATTTTAAATGGAAATGCCTTTTATTCATGTGAAATAGTCTCTAAAGTAATTATGCCTGACTCTTAAGAAAATTGTATCCTCATATACAGCATACTCTTTAATTTAATGTGGCAATGATACTTATAAAGATATCATTTCAGAATCCAATATTTGATCAAAACAGCAATGTACAAATATAGTGATATACTGTAACATTTAATTATACTCAACTGATAATTACATATGTAGAAATGGCAAATAAATAAAACATATTAGTTTTCCCTACATCATAATCCACCTTTTATATTTCACTATAGAAAAATGACTAAAATCTATCAGAAGAATAAGATGTTAAGAGAAAACAATGTTCATAATGTCTCATGAAATATGGAAAATCACAAGAGGAAAAGATTCATTATACAATACAGCACTCAAAACTGATTTTTTTTTTTAATGTTGAAAAAAAGTCCATTTTTAGGATTAGTGCCACAGAGTGTAAAGTTTAGAGTTTTTGGAAAGCATACATAGGTAAATGAACTCAGGAGCTTTTTAGATATATTATATTTTATATATTAAATACTAAAAAACATACAATTACTTATTTTAGGTTGTGACACATTATTAAAATAAAAAATAAGTAATCTGAGAAATAGCATGAATAATTTTTAAGTGTAAGTAAAATTAAATGTTAATTATGACATTAAAAGCCCAGTATCAGGAGACCATGCATATAAAATAAGTGTGGTGTTGTGGTATATATATGGAATAAATACATTTTAATATTCTAAAATATCCACAGAAAATTGTGTGTTTGTGATCTCTTCTGTTAGAGCAATTAATTTCCAACTTCAAATGAACAGTGTGACTAAATGTGAGAGATAAATACAGCCATACCAATGTTATGTCTGATAACTGCACAGCTAAGAATAGAACTCTCCCTGCCACTGTATGGTTGTTGTGTTTTTGTTTTTAATCAGGCAGGCCATGGAAGTTTGAGAAGTAGGCCACCTTCTAAGCACAAGGAGAGTCATATGTGGAAGAGCTGTAACTGGCACAGCTTCCCATTCAAGAGCATTGCTCCAAGACTCCATTTACCATTATCAGGGGCACATTATCTGGGTGCACAACAAGAAGCAATTACTGGTTTAATTAGCCAGCATTCACCACATCGCCCTCTTTCTCTTTGTTCTACTGCCAGGCAATTTTCTGCAATCATTAAGCAGGGGACTGTAATTCCACAATGACCCAATCCACAGTTCCTTCTTATCACATTAGAATATGTTAAAGTTATTTATGACTGTCCTCAATAAGAAGTAAGTCCACTGGGCATAAAACACTTCAGAGTTAGCAAATCAATACACACTGCTATAATCTAAATCTTGATTATGTTTAATACTTTTATGTTTTACTCTAGATATATAAATATATATTTGACATGAATTAGATTAAGTATATTGGATTGAGGGACTAGATATGAGGATTTTCATAGGTTTTAAATAACAGCAAGTCATTTATTTTCTGTGAGGATTCACAAATACCAGTGCAAATATAACCCTAAACTTAACTTTAAAATATTAATAGGAAAATACAGAACTAAATTTGAAAATGTTATGGGTTTAAAAATGCAAGTTACTACAAATTAAAGCAAGAGAAATAAACACTATATAAAATATTTTTGTCAGTCGAACTGTTGCTGATGCTGAGAAAACAACTAATCAAAAATCTTTTCAAAAAATTTTCCTTACTGGAAATATCCTACTCTGAGAGCATAAAATAAAGATCAGTAAAAGGGGTCAGACTTTGTAAGCTTTGAAGCTGTCATTAACATAAATGGCTCTGTTGGCAATGTTGCTAGTAGAGTGTGTTTAAGACCCCAAAATGTGTGATATATAACAAAAGTCTTAAAGCAGGGCTGGACCATGAATTGGGCCACCTATCTACCCTTGCTGTTGTTCTCTATTACACTGTAAGGCCAGAATATGCTTCAAAAGTCTGATTCACACAGAGACAGAAACCTATGTACACCTTCTCTGTGGAATCTACAAGGCAGGAGGGCTTACACAGTTGCAAAACACAGAAATCAATCTTCAGTGGCCAGAGAGGCCTTTGTAACCAACTCAAGATCCAACTAAATGTTTCTCCTCTTCTTCCTCAAGCTAAAGAACTTGTTTATTGTATGCATGCGTATGTACATATATATGTATATGTATGTATGAGTGTGTGTATATGCATGAATATGTATGTATGCATGTATGTGTGTATGCATGCATGCTGATGTATGTATGTATGTGTGTATGTAAATATGCAGGTATTGTATGTATGTATGCATGTGTGTATTTATGTATGTATATGTGTATATGTATGTGTGCTTATGTGTATGTGTATATATTAATGCATGCATGCATGTTGGAAGACAGCAGCAACAGTGATAGCAACAGGAATATATACCATCAGGAAATTATAGTGTGGAGTTAACAGTCCTCTCTTGTGTTTCTATAGCTAGCTCAAACACAGGAAGCTGAATTCAGGGGATTCCACATTCTATCATGATGAGAATCAACATAACATCACTGTGTGCTTTGTTTATTGGTACATTTACGTTTTGTTTTTCAGGTTCAAACCCCAAACCT
Organism: Uromys caudimaculatus; assembly: GCA_028551405.1. NCBI lineage: Eukaryota > Metazoa > Chordata > Mammalia > Rodentia > Muridae > Uromys > Uromys caudimaculatus. Next base: position 30,748,203 of record CM052704.1, read on the forward strand.
GAGCACACTTGGCAAATACTCTGCCACTGAGCTTCATGTCTCACCCTTAGGCATGTATCTTTAGGATAATCCCCAGGCTGTTCTTCAAAAAAAATTGTACTGACTCTAATTCAATATTAATATGGAAGTTATTTTTCACTCATTTCTTTTTTTCAGCTATTAGTGGCACCATTTTCAGTGATACTATGAATTCTTATAACTGACTGTGTATCTGGTGTGTCCCCTATGAAGACACCAAGAGTATATAGATACTCATGTATCCAAAATTTATAAAAATGAAGGTCATACAATGTTAAGTATATATGTGTGTGTGTGTGTGTGTGTGTGTGTATATATATATATATATATATATATATATATATATATATATATGGCATTTTTAATATTGGTCTTACGACTATGCTAAATTTGATTATTTGTAGATAGCCAATTATTTTTAAAATAAAGCAGTTACCACTATATACAGATTGGATCATATATTTGTAACCAGATGTGAAATGAGTCCCTACTATATCAAATGTATTTGTGTTTCTTCTGCTATTGATGTGAACATATCCATTCATATTTATAGAAACAAATATAATAAATTATAATAGACTCTTACAAACTAGATATTGTCTTATATTTGAGCATGGTTGCATTAAATTTAGCTGTACATATTACCAAAATATAGCTTGGATTTTGCAGCTTTCAACTCGTGGTATTTATTAAAATTTGTTAATTTTTCAATTAAAAAATTTACATATTACATTTGATAAACACTGTACAATATAGACAGCTAGGCTTTGCCACTAGTGTCTACTATACATAGATTTCTATGGCATTAAATTAACTATTTCATTTACTCTCTGAAAACCATTTATTTCATTAACATTTGATTTACCTTTTTATATGTGTAGTACAACCAAACAATATACAGTGTTTTATTGTTTGATAAAATGTGATACCAATAACATTTACATAACTTTTGAGATGAAATGTCTTTCTTTGTATTATAGAAATCCTATTTTCTAGTTTGAAATAATTCTGGATATCACTTCTTTAATTTTATTGTATTTTTCTCTCTTCCTCCTCATTCCATCTTTCTTTAAAAAATATTGATTCACACAGTTTTCTTGTTACATTATTTATTCAGTCTTTGCATGTCTAACATATAATGGTATAATTGTCATCCTTAAATGTTTAGTACTTAGAATTGAAACAAAAGAAAACCACATGGTCAATTAGTGTTCATAATAGTTTCATAGATTACATAGATTTCTCATCTGTTTTCTAGTTTCTGTATTCATGAAGAAGAGAACAAGACACTCTTTCATTGCTCATCCTTTAAAAGAACCAATGGTGCTCTATAACGTGACCAGAGCTTCAGCTGCATCTCACAAGCTTTGGGATGAACACATTCAGAGGTTTCACTTAAGATGAATGTAACTTATCTAACGTATTCAGATACCTGAGTCTTGGCAGATGGCTAGCCAAGGATATTCTCCTGGTAACAGCTCTATGTAAATGTTTCCGATTTCTAATTATAGATTATATATAAGATATGAAGTATCCAATACTTCATAACTATATATTATTTATATGCCAAATTTAAGCTTTATTCTTTGAAATCATTTTCCGGTACCTTTTACTAACATATTGATGGTATGTTTACTTAAAGCTGTAGGGATTTTGTACTCTACCGAACATCTGTGAGGATAAGACTCCCTAATTGTAAAGCTCTTTCAAAGATTAAATTAGCTGAATTATATATAAATATTCTATACAATAATTGACACAGAGTATACATTTGAGAGATTTTAGATCCAAAATTATCAGTATATAATTGGTATTCTCATTCCTGCCCATACCCTGCTAAGTTATCTCAACCTAGTCATAGTCTATGGCAATATTTGCTATTCAGTGCTCTGACACAATAAAACATGTTGATAGTAAAGTTATAAATCATAGTAAATGGAGCCTGGTGGTGGTGGCCGGCCCTTACTGTCAATCTCTTCACTTGGATGGAGGAGGCAAGTGGATCTCTGAATTAGAGGCCAGCCTACATAGAGAGTCCAGAATGCCAGGACCGATATGGAAATTTCTGGTAGTTTCATGTGAAGCAGACTCACATGGTGTTTTGCTTAGGCAAGATCCATGTGAGGACATGTAATGTTTGGAGAAATTACAAATTGTACTCTACAGGCAGTGACAGCACATTTGCGTAGCTAGCCTTGCAATGCTTCCTTGGTCTTGAGTTTTTGCTGATCTTCACTTTGTTCAGAGTACTACAGAGAAATTCTTTTGACTTCCAGGCTGGTTCTGGTTGCTTTTGCTGACTTGTGCTGATTCTGTGGAGTCCGGGCTGTTTCTGCTGGACTGGGCCACCGCTGTTGATTTGTGTTTGGTATCCTGGCACTACAGAACAGAATTGCTGGTATCCTGACAAACAGAGATTGGAAACACCCCCCCTCCCCCCAAAAATACTTCTAAATAGGTCTACATCCCTTCTCCCATTTACCATCTATTCATCACTACCTCTGGATGATGGGCTAGAAGGGGGGTCAAAGCAATTGAGAACCCTTATTAATAGTAGGTTTAGAAAAATCTAAGCCTACACAGGGTTACAAAGAGAATAAAGAAGAATATAAAATAGGAAGATGTACCTGTGTTCCATAAAGTTTAGCAGTTTGTGCATAGATAATGAAGCAACATGAGCAGAAGTCAAAATGTAAGATGGTCTTCTAAGTAAATCATGCTACTGAAATAAAGGACTTATTCCTCATACCAAGACAACATTTTATATATATATATATATATATATATATATATATATATATATATATATATATATATATAAAACACATATGTGTACACATATATATTACATATATGTATATATATGTGTGTATATATATATATATATATATATATATATATATATATATATAACATTTGGTGTCAAACAAAGGAAAACCATAAATCTAGGACTTTGTTACTCAAAGAAACTAGAGATAAAGATTACCATTTGGAGCAAGTCTTCATGTACCCTATGTTGTTTTTCATTGAAAAGAGAAATCCTATTGGATAAGGTTATAAGATATAAAAGCAAACACACCATTATGAGAAGACTAGCAGAATAATATGATATAAGTATCTGAATAAAAATTAGGATTAAAGGCAGGTTAAAAGAAGACACCTCAACCCACTCTGGCTTGGAAGAATTTAATGCCCCTTAAAACAATTGACTATGGTATATTTATGACAAGCATATTTATTAAAATGTTCACCAGTTTACATTTTCAATTTTCATTCTTGGCTGTTGAACATATAATGCATATAATATATTTATTAATTAACCTTTTCTAAGTTTATCAACAGATGCTATTGGGAATTTAATATCAAATGTCATTCTTATATACTAGATATATTAATTAGAATCAGGTTTTGTGTGACTCATTGTTTTCTCTTATAGAGCTAACATGACCATAAGTAGTATAATGAAATAACTGTAAGGAATTTGATATTCTTTTTACCTGTTTGACTCCTGGTAAGTCATAACTTCCATATAACCCTATGTCAAATATAATATGAATAGTAGGCATAAACATAGGCAAAATATGTATATTCAATTATGTGAAAACTACACTTTATGAATTTTGTCTCATATCTTGAGGAATCAACTGGTGTTTACCTGGGGAGTTCCCTTTTCAACTGACTATTTTTATGTTATCTGATGACAGTGACAGAACTGGGATTCTGAATACCAGCTTCACCTCTAAATGCCCCCTGCATTAATTTTTTGTGGACTCTCTTGATTATTTGTAATATTTTAGCACTCATGTAGCAGGATAAATTTGCTATAAAATTAACATTTCTTAAGGACCCAGATGGAAGCACACACACACAGAACTAATTCATGTTAATTTATAAGTAACCTAATTTTCTCTCTTCAACTGAGATAATTCTAATGTGATCTTCCTTGATCCCATTCTTCTCGCCAGTGACATTAGTCACAACAATGCATATGGGCAGCTGTTTCAAAATCCTTGCTCCCATTCTCTGTTCCTCTAACCTTCCCTTCCAACCTATAAGAGAATTTTCTCTTGGGTTCTACTTTGAGAAAACAAGCAAACAAACATTTTTTTTTTTCAATCCAGATCAGTGACTGCAAGGTATAATTTTTAATTAAAATCCTGGCTCCTGTCAAATATGTCATGATCATGTTATTTCAATGCAAGGCTTTATTTTAAACTTGTTTATGTGTTCCCATCTGTCACCTGCTCTGCTTCTCTCCAAAGGAGCAGACCCTACTGGGAAGCAGTAGGGACAAAACAGCTTTTGATTTTAGCCATTGATGTGATCTAGACACAGGACATGGCATGTAAATGGCTCTCAAGAGCACCCACTAGTATAATAGCTGAGTCTCCCTGTGTCAGCAGCAGGACACTGTTATGATCTATCCCTTTCATCCATACCTCTAGTCTCAGGTACTGCTGCCATCTTTGTACCTCATCGACTGGCAGAATGCCCCTAGGAATCCCAAAGAACAGAGGTGGCTTCTTTTGTATTCCTGTAGTAGAAATGCACGTCCTGGAGCTGCCCTACATGAGGTAGTCCAATTTATTTTTTTCTGCAGCCACATTGACTCAAGTAGAAACATACAGTAGATTCCCACCTCCCACTCCCATTTCACAGCAAGTAAAACTCCAAACTGCCATGAACATATGAGTTTCTCTACATTTAAAGCCAATTCCATTAAACAATGTGGTCTGTGTGTGTGGCTGTGGAGTGTAAGCATGCTATTCTCTTACATTAAAATAAACTTTTTCTCATGTCCACATATCTGTGGATGAGTGAAGACTATGCTGAAAAAAACCCTAAGAAGACTAAATATTGAATAGTTTTTTATTGCAAGTTTTGCTAATATATTGAAATATGAACAGACTAATATTTTTATCCTGAGAATTACTGCGAAATCCCCGTTTTATTCTGTGAAGCACTTAAAATTATTTTGATTGGAAATAAAGACAACATCTTATGTTATTTGTTTATAATTTATATAAATATTTTATGTTTATTAAATGGAAAAGTATTTATATATACGCTATACCAAAAAGGTGATTAGAGACATCTCATGGACAAGTGGTTACTTCATGAGTTTCTTTATCTGTATTGGACAACACCCAACAGATTAATGGAAATCTGGTGTTTTATGCTGCTTCTCTCCTTGCACCACACACACACACACACACACACACACACACACACACACACACACACACACATATGTGTGTGTGTGTGTATATATATATATATATATATATATTCTCTCATAGTTCTGCTCCAAGATATATAAACAAATTTTAAATGACTTCATCATTGCATGATACTTTGCTTAAACACTGTATTCTTTCAGTCAATACATGATCAATACAATCTCACAGTACATATTCATAGCACTCATAATTATCAGATGCCACACATTTCATTGCTTGCTCATAATTTTTTATGAAATTATGCATTCCATTTGCTAAGTTTTCATTACCTAGAATAGTAGTTGGCCCTTGTTAGATTTCAACACATACTTGACTGAGAGAAGAAATTACATTTGAGTGAAATTTCAGTTGAAAGTGTTATAGCATGTGACCTACCCTTATTTGGTAATTAATATTAGTCATGGTTCTCAGTGTCTTGAACTTTACATGATTATACACAGATTTTTACTAGGAAAGACTGACCTTCCTAAAGGAATGTATAATAGAAGCAACATAATTGGCTTATTTTTAATATAATTTTAATTATAAATATATACTTTTCACTAGACCAATTACTAAGCTAGTGACTTACAAATAAAGTGCTATTTAGTGTTAAGTAAGGTGAGACATCTGAATCCAACTGTTTAGTAAGGATTTTACAATACAATACTCATAAAAAGTATAAATGATTATTCCTTTAAATGTCTAAAACTATGTAATATTATTAATCGTATCAAATAATTCTCAACAACTTACAAACTTGATTTTTCTCTAAAGCTGTAAGAAAATAAGTTTGCTTAATTTTTTTGGTTATTAAGTAAACCTAATTTGCAAAAATGTTTAGTGAAGCTAGCTTTATTTTCTCCCATGTTACTACTTAGAAAATAACTGTATATAATGAATTTCTTATTGAATTATTTGTTGTGATGATATTCAGAGCATATATAAATTTCTCAGGAAGCAAATTTTTTGTCCAGCCTTTCCATCTCACTCTGTACAATGACAATAAAGTCACATTTCTGAGGTTCTTCTCAGTTTTATAATATCTGTGGGACTATCACTTACTATATAGTATGATGAACAATGAATCCACATATAGATGTAAAAATCAGTAAAATGTATTGTTAAAAAGTAATACTAGCTTCATTCTCACATAGCAGATGTTTACTGAGCAATTGTTCTAAGACAAGGACCTGGGGCACAGCCATAAGTAAGGCAAATACACAATCTGTAATAGTGCTTATAGTATGTTTAGAGTATGATAAACATTAGTGTGAAATTCAAAAATGAGGAACAGATGGATTTGTTGTAAGGTGCAACTATAAATAGGGAAATGAGAAAAATGAAACATACCTGGAATGATCAAATATTCAGTAGATTTTAAATCTTAGCTGCAATAGAAGAATTTCAGGGCATTGGTACTAAATATAATTTATATCAAAGGTTTCACATATAGCAATTGCCTTTGAATTTTATATTTGTTAAATGTAGGAAAGTTCAGCTGAGGATAAATACACAAAATGCTTTCCTCATTGTGGTATTGACTATAGTTTAACAACAGATATTATGACTGTTAATGATTTCTATGGATGACAGTCTCTCTGCTTCAATATAGCAACTCTAAAGGACAAACGAAAGGTTGGTTTTAGATACCAACATGATCAAGTTAAGGCCAGATGTTAAGTTCATGACTAAGTTAGTAGCCAGATAATGGATAAAGCATACATATATTTTTTAAATTCAGTATGAGTGCTTTTTTAGGTAGTCTGAAATCTACATCTCTGAACTACGTGTGGAAGAGCTATACTTAGAACGTGGGTGGATGGCCATTAATGAATCAGCCAGAGACTTGCACAGAGTACAGAAAGACGACATGAACTCACTTCCACTTTTGAAGCTTACCTTTTCTACATTTTCTACCCTCAGACACCAGAACTCCAAGTTCTCAGAATATCAGCCCTAGACTGATAGTGACCCTGAAATCTCTCCCCACAGTCTCAGTCCTAGAGACTCACACAGCATTACCATTGGTTTCTGTTGCTCTTGAGCAGTTTTGTGACCTCTATGTTTTTGTATGCGAATTCCATCAAAAAACATCTGATTACAGACTTTTTTCTCCCATTCCAGCTCCTATAACACTGTGTAAGCTAATATGTAAGGATAGAATTTCTTATTCATTTTGAGGTTTATGTCTCTATGTTCTATATCCAAAGAGAATGGTGTCTTCAGCAATAGGGTCCTACTATATAAAGGTAAGCTTACTTTTACACAGCCAGTACAAGAAAATGAATTATTCTAGTGTTTTGATGTGAACTTTCCAGCCTCCATAAATGATATAAAGAAAATAGTTGTTGTTTATACATTAAATCTAAGGTAATAGATTGTAGCAGATTAAAATAAGGCAAAGATATTATGCAATAATTTTCTTAGTCATTGTTATTTATATATCTGTCCTATAAAATACAGTTATTCCACATGTTTGTTTAAAGTAACTTTTAAGTTTTTTAAATGACGTGACTAGTCATCATGTAACAATTATACTTTTTAAAGGCAGTGTTAATGATGACATATAAGTATTGTGGTGGTATGTAGAAATCAATATGCTATATTAACATGATCAAATCTATGATGTATATAAATTACAATACAAAAATCTCTGGAACAAACAAACTTCTGATATCCTATAAGTCCTTTTAATACCAATGATGTAGTACACTCTGGTCTCAAACACATAATGGTCCTTTGTTGCTTCAGTGTCTCTAGTACTGGAATTACAGGTCTGAGGCAGCTTGATTTACCTTTCCTTGTCTATTATTCTTGCAGTGTTATGTGAAGAGGCTGCAGATAAAATAGAGATGACATGGAAAAGTTGAAGAAATCATGCAGTAAATTAAGTGCACTTGCTACTTCTACCAAATGTCTCACATACAATCCTAGCACCTATATGGCAGCATACAAACTTCTCTTATTCCATTCCAGGAGACCTCATGACCTATTCTGGCCTATTTGGACACCAGGGATGAAGTGGCAACCAGGCATACGTGCAGGATAAAACATACACAATCATAAAATATAACAAGGTAATAAAAATAAATTAAAACTTAATATGAAAAGGAAGATGAAACAAAGAGCACATCTCTTCTACTCCCCCCCCCACACACTCTCTTTCTGCTCTACTTCCAGCAAATTAAAATAAAACTATAATTAATTCTATTCATGGAAATCTAAAACTTTAAATTTGTAATTGGAGACAAACTTTAATATATTGTGTTTTATTCAATATTCATAACATTACTTGTTAAAAAAACAGGAAGATTTTTTGCTATCAGAGTACTGTTTTTATTAGCTGTTTGAGAATTGTGTACAATGTATTATAATCATATTGATATCTCTCCTCACCTCCTCTCAGATCCACCCAATTTTCTAATCATAATTATTATTTTCTCCTCCTTTTCTTCCTCCTCTTCTCCCTTCTTATTCAAAATCTATCCAACCCATTTGGTACTTACGTCTAAACTCTTCCATGTGAAATGTTTCCCTGGAACAGGGACCCCTCTCTTAAAGAAAACTGACTCTCAGCCTCACAGCAACTAGCAATAGTCAAGAGTTCCTCGGTTAGCAGTAGGAGTTTGAGTGTGTGTTCACCTCTTTAACTCCGTGCTGACATTTGTTTCTGGCTTAGAGGTTGCACTAGTGTGGCTCACACTATCACAGCCATTGTGAGCCCATATGTGCAGCTGGCCTGCTGTGTCCAGAAGACGCTGATCCCTACACTCTTTCTACCCATTCCTCAGCAATAATTTCTGAGCCTTTGAAGAAAGGATGTGATAAAGACAACACATTTAGTGCTGAGCATTCCATATCGTCTTATTCTCTAGACTTTGGCCAATTATGGTTCTCTGTAGTAATTATCAATGGCAGAAAGGCATTTATGAAATCATTTTATACATACTAATAATTGGGAAAGAATGGTAGGCTGTTGATGCATATTGTGGGGCTTTCAAGTCTGTTTCTAATCAGTTTGAAACTTCAGAGCCCTATAAGTTACATACAAATTATATTAGTCATTACCGTCAATGTAGCCCTTTTAGAAATGATTATTCTTGTTTACTCAATACCTCCTGTATAAATAAAAATACTGATTAATTAGAATAAAAGGTGATATATGACATTTGCTTTTTATATACAGTAAGAATGCATAAAACTATTTAATCGCACAATCATAAATCTCAAGTCTGATGGTCATAAAGGTCATCTCATCCAATCATCCCGTAAGACTTAAGACATATATGCAAGTAAATCCGAGTTATATTAACATACCTGCCCTTTTATTTAAGAAATAGCATGCTTTTATTTGACAAGAAACTGTTTAACCTTTACCAGAAGAAGTGGATGATTTTAGAAAAATATTTTTCATAAATTGAATTAATATTGCTTCAGGAAGAAAGATTAGTATTTAAAAGTAATATATGAAATGGAACATTTATCATTTACTTATTCTATTTTGGGCACTGTTTATCAGTTAAGCTTTTCTCATGTGCATGTAAATTCATTCTTGCCTTTCCCATAGCATTTGGATCTAATGATGTATGTTAACCTAAGGTCAGAGCCTACTAGAGATCTTGGACATGGTGTCAATAGGATGTTGAGAAACACATAGCTGCTTTATTGAGTGTTTTCAGCTCATGTCCCTAAAAGTATGCATCTAACTGAGTAAAGTCTGACCTGATTTCTCCTGTTTGATTTAACTCACTGTTCTTCAACTGCCCTCAGACCCTATCCATCGTACTCCCTCAACTTCCAAAATCAGCAAATTTCTAAATCACATACTATCTGAATCTCAGAATACATTTTAAAATGGGATCTGGTGCTATTATTTTCTAACCTATTGCAAATTATTTTATACGATTTAATAAAAAGCTTGATTATTATTTACAATTTTTAATTTTTAACGACAGTAAACTCGGACATTTAGTTGGCAAGCTAGTTGTATTTAGATTGAGCATTTCCACTTACGTTTCCTCGAACTATGCCACACAGGTTACTTTTCTCATTCTTTGCTTATATCATCTATAGTCAGATTTAAACAAGGTAGATAGTTTCATGACATGAAAGAAATGCAGCTTGGTGAGGGAATCGTGCAGGACTCTAGGTAGGGAAGTAAACTGTGAAGAGGTAAAATTGAAAACTGGATCCAGAATGATTAGTCAATCTGGATCAGACTTGGGGAATCTGATGCTCTACAATTCATTGTATGCATATTTAAAACACAATACACTGTGGAAAAAAAGTTTCTTGGAAACAATCATTCCAATTCCAGGTGCATGATAAAGCTCAAGGTGTAGAAACTCCTTTACAATTACTTGTGACCATAAGGATGGGTTCAGTCCTTGAGCATAGGTCTCTGACCAGTATCTATGCCATCTTCCCTAAGGATGAGGTCTACTAAGGCATAGCTGAAAATAAAGGTCAAGGGAGGGAAGAGTCTGGGATAAATATTCTAGGTAAGGTCAGCCTCTATAGCACAAAGTGGTTGAGATTAGCCTCCCTAGACAGCAAAAAGGTCACCAGGTCATTAGCAATATCCACTCCCTGCCTTCTGGGTAGAAAATAGGTATTTGCTCTTTGGAGTAACACCTCTTTGTGAACAACATCCCTGATTACCCTAGTGATCTGTTGGCAAAAAACAAACAAATAAACAAAAAACTAAACCAAACCAAACCAAACCAAACCAAACCAAACCAAACCAAACAAACAAACAAACAAAAAAACCGCTTCCTGCCCACAGCGGCTTACCCTTGGTGTTTATTTGTAATCCCAGCTCCTGAGATTTAAAATTGCAAATTTGAGATGTCCCTGAACTACAAAGTCAGATTGAAGAGAAAAACATTAACAAAACCAAACAAAAGCAACCAAAGATATTATATAAAATTAAAAATATTGTTATATAATTAATATTCACATATATTTGCATGCATGCTAATCAGCTCTCACCCAAAAAGACACTTTGCATAAAATGTTCAAAATAACACATTCTATTGTGATAAGTTTACCCTTTCATCCTTAGCAAAGAACATTAAAATTTTAAACATTTCATTATGGTTTCCAATGATTACAGTCTATAATATTTAAAATATTTTATTATTTAGTTTACAGCATATTTTACCAAATGTGATAATTCCGTGTGTATGTATGAAAACCAGAAGATATCATTGATCTGACCTAGGGACATGGACCGTGGCTAATAACGCATGAGACCCTTACATCAAATTCCCTAGCAGCCAAATCAGGAGGTCACAACCCTGTTTCTTCAAATATTAGAGATCTGAAGTTTTCTACTGACATTTCCAGGTATGGCACACATGTATAAAGACAAACACACACATAAATATGTGCCTACGGGCTCAGACCAGCCATTCTATACTCTTTGGTTGATGTCTTAGTCTCTGGGAGATCTGAGAGGTCCAGGTTAGTTAAGACTTGGTCTTCCTATGGGGTTGCCATCCCCTTCAGCTCCTTCAATTCTTTCCCCTAACTCTTCCATAGGGGTCCCTGTGTCCATCCACGGTCTAATGGTTTTCTGTAAATATCTGCGTCTGTCTCTGTCAGCTGCTGTTAGGGTCTCTCAGAGGACAGCCATGTTAGGCTCCTATTTGTAAGCACAACAAAGCATTAGTAATAGTGTCAGGCTTTGTTCCAAAAGGATCTATAAAATGGATCCTAAGTTGGGCCCGTTCCTGGATAACCTTTCTTTCAGTCTTTGTTCCATTTTTGTCCATGCGTTTATTTTAGACTGGAACAATTCTGGGTTGGAAATTTTGACGATGGGTTGGTAACTCTGTCCCTCCGCTTGGGGCCCTGTCTATCTACTGGAGGTAGTCTCTTTAGATTCCTCCTCCTCACTGTTAAGCATTTCTGCTAAGGTCACCCACATTAAGGCCTGGAAGTCTCTCACATCCCAGGTCTCTGGGAGGGTTCTACCCACACCAACCCCTAGAAGCTGCATATTTCCAGTCATTTTCCTGGCTTTCTGGGCTCTCTCCTGTTTTCACCCCATATCTGATTCTGCCCCCCTTTCCCCTTCCCCTTCCTTCTCCCACTTTGGTCCCTCCCTCCCTCTGTCTCCTATGATTGTTTTATTTCTCCTTCTAAGCTGGATTGAAGCACCTTTCCTTGGGCCTTCCTTCTTTTAAACTTCATAAAGTCTGAGGGTTGTATCATAGGTATTTAATACTTGGCTATTATTCACTTATCAGTGAGTACATATCATGGATGTCCTTTTAGGTCTGGGTTACCTCTGTCAGGCTGATATTATCTAGTTCCATCCATTTGCCTGCAAAATTCATGATGTCCAGCATTTTTGTTGTGAAAGCAAAATTTAAGAAGTTGAAATTTTCAATATTATGTAAATTAAAATTAATGTCTTTCACGTAATTTTTCTGTTTTTAATGAATTATGCTAAAGTGAGACTTTGATTTATCTTATCACATTTATGATTTGAAAGAAGGTATGCAACCTGTAACTTAATTAAGGAGTGACAATTTAAATTTCAAAGAGTTTACACAAGATATTCTTCATCTTAATTTAACATTTTTATATTAAAAAGTTTGTGTATATTAATTAACATACTCATAAAAGTAAATGTTCATGACTACTGGGCAATAATAAGTGTGTATGCACATAGAGGTAAAAGCAACACAAAACAAAATTATTTTTAAAATATAGTAACTTTTCACTATAACTCACATTACAGATATAATTAAGACTGTATGTATGTGTCTGCACAAATATGTGCGAGCATATGTGTTTTTGAGTGTCTGCATTGTGTGTGTATATACTTGTATGTAACTGGAGATTTTTGATCTTGTGGGCTTTTCTGAGTGATTTGAAAATAAAGCACTGTGTAGAAACTCCACAGCAACAAATTCACAAGAATGATTCAAAGCTGTCATGTAGATATATATATTTTTTTTTATCTCAATGACATATCCCTGTTTTCACAAGTATAAAATCCATTCAGGGATACTAAAAATATGCTTCTAGAAATTTAATTGTCTTTTTTAGTCTGTTATACTATACAAATTTTGTGTTTATGTGAGAAGTAAAATTATTTGGAAAGTTATTTTATCAATTACTTGCAAGCTATTGTATTTTATCAATACAAATGGAAAGAAAATATTCTTGCTTTTTGTTTGACTCTTGTTTTATTTATTGTTTTTCTTTTTCTTTCTTTCTTTTTTTTGTTTTGTTTTTTCTGTTTGGGTTATGTGTGTGTGTGTGTGTGTGTGTGTGTGTGTGTGTGTGTGTTTTACTTTGGTCAGAAATCCTCAGTCTTTCCTATTTACTGCTCTATTGCTGTGATGAAAGAAACAGCTTTGGAAGAAATGGTTCATTTGGCTTATATAGCCCAACACTGACAGAAACCAAGACAGAACTCAAGCAGAGAAATCAGAAGTATGCTAACTATTGGTTCTCCGTTCATGTTTTCCTGACCTTGAGTTTTCATACAGCTCAGGACCTCCTGTCCTCAGAGGCATCAGAGAAAGGTAGTGGGTCCTCCCATATTATTGTGAGTCAAGAAAATGTCCCCCGTACTGGTCTACAGAGCAAGCTGGTGGGGGCTGTTCCCCAATTTGCATTGCTTCTTCCCAGTTGATTCCAGTTTGTGTTGCACTGACAGAGACCAACCAGCACAGTTTTCTCTTGGTACCTTGACACAGAAACACTTCTCAACTACAGTGTAACCTTACATTTTTTGTTTATCCACAAGATCTCATGATAATACCACAATATAAAACATAGGGCAACTTTAGCAGTACCATAGTACTTCAAAACCATTTAAGCAGTTTAATTATTAGAACCCTGGAAAATATCCAAAATATCTTTATTGTTGACTCTTGTAAGATTAAAAGCAAACTGAATCCTTACTTACTTCCAGAGTAAAGAATTAGAGGACATTTATAGTTAATTCAAATCGAAATCCAGTAACACAAATAAAATTCTATAACTCAGTGTATGTCATCTGATAATCACTAATGATCTGGGCTTCAGCTCCCTTTCAGGCCTGCTTTTGTTAGTAGTCATCCAAACATGCTGGCATCCCACATACTCTGGGTTTTCTAACACAACTGAGTCTTCACCTTCACCAATGGCTTTTCATGGTCTCTGTTAAAGTCAGTCCTTAGCTTCTCTCCATGACTGGCTCAGTTCAAGGTTCTCCTTTGTAAAGGAGGCTGCACCTTCACCAATGTTCCTCTCATAATGCAAAGCCTCAGCCACCCTCCATGGCCACTCCATACCTTAAAATCCAGTGCCACATAAAGACTCTTACATATTGCAAAATTCAGTTTATAACTCAAGATTCAGCCCTGGTCCTTCTGGACCTGAATTTTTGTGTGCTGACCCAGGGAAAGTACCCCCCTAGAAGATTTCGCCCCTTGATAATTACTTCTTCTGATTCCTCAGCACTAACAGATAATTGGCATTAATACTGATCGTCCCATAAGGACAGGTTATACTTCCATAGATGCTTAGTATAAATTATCACAAAAATTTCCCTAAAAGTCTTCAACAAACTCTTAAACTTAACTCTGAATTTTTATGAGTCAGACTTCCCATCTTGTCCCCTCATTTCTACAGAACAGCTCCCTAGGGTCCAGGCACTCAAGAGCTTTTACAACCCAAAGATCTAAAACTTCCCACAAAATAATACAGTCAGGTCTATCCCAGCAATATCGACTAGGTATCCTGAACACATTTCTGTCTAGTCTGTTTCTCTGTTGCTGTAATAGAACACTGATTTAGCAAAACTTGGGGAAGAAACAGATTAGTAGCTTACATATCTCCACTACAATTTTTCATTGAGGAAGTCAAGAAAGGAAGTCAGACAGAGATAATGGAGAAATGCTGCTTACTTGCTTCTCAGCTGGCCAGGACCACTTGTAGAGAGGTGACACTGTACATAGTGGAAAGGCATCGATCATTGATCAAAGAAATTACTCACAGATATGTTCAGAAGCCAGTCTGGTAGAGGCTATTCCACAATTGATGTTTCATCTCCCAGATGATTTTGTTTCATTTTGTTGTCAAAAATACTCAGCATTCTTGTCAAGAGTGATGTCAGTATGGGACCATGTTGTTGTTATAAAATCAAATAGGTCACAACAGTAAAAAAGAAACTATGGTTGCATACAGAAATAAAAATGAATAACACATATATAATAATTAATTAAATATCCATCCCCTAGATATTGTATTAGCCTGTTTTGTGAAGTCCCAGAGTCAAAACTAATATCAATGAGAGAAATTCAATAGTGGTTATCAAAGTAATTGTCAAATATTCTATACTTTATTAAAATATGGATTTATAGTTTTTCAAACTCTCCACAGTTATTTTTATTAAACATAATGGAATCCTTCCTCTAACTCCTCCATAGAGGTCTCTGACCTTCAACCAATGATTCGCTGTGATTATATCTGCATCTGTCTTATGTATCTGCTAGCAGACCTTCTCAGAGTACAGCCATGCTAGGTACCTATATGTAAGGGAACAAGCATCAATAAAAGTGTGAGGGATTAATGCCTACCCATGAGATGGATCGCAAGTTGGGCCAGTCACTGCTAAGTCTTTCTTTCAGACTCTCCTCCATTTTTGTCTCTTCATTCCTTTTAGATGGAACAAATGTTGGGTCAAAAGTTTTGTAGGATTTGGTGGATTTTAGGAGTCCTGTCTGGCAACTAGAGGTGATCTCTTCAGGTTCCATACCCATTTCAGGTAAGATCACCCGTACTGAGTCCTGGGAACCTCCTCCGTCCCAAGTCTCTGGGACTTTGTAGAGGTTCTCCCAGCACTCATCCCCAGCATCTGCATATTCCATCCATTCTTCTGGCTGTCTAGGCTTCTCTGCAGTCCCTCCCCATACCTGATCCTGCCTCTCCCACCCCTGTTTGCCTCTCTCTCCCCTCCCCACTTCCACCTAGGTCCCTTCTTCCCTGTGTCTTCCATGATTATTTTGTTTCCTCCCCTCTAAAGGGGATGGCAACCCCAAAGAAGACCAACAGTGTTAACTAACTTAGACCCCTGAGAGCTCCCAGAGACTGAGCAACCAATCAAACAGCATATACAGGTTGTTCCCCGGACCCCCAACACATTTGTAGCAGAGGAGTGCCTTATAGAAATACAAAGAGACTAAGAAACATATAAAATATTAACATATATGAACAAGAGATTTAAAACATAGATAAGCATGTTAGAAAGATGCTTTTTTTTTTTTTTTGCACAATATGAAATTGTGCCATACACTAGGACAATATATCTCAGGAAACAATGGAATTAAATTCAACATTGGCACAGACTCTCAAATGAGTGATAGTCTGGAGATATAAGGGTGGAAGAATGTTAAGAATCTGAGCACGTCCAAAAAGTTAGGATCAGAAAAGTAACCAACAAACTAGCTAATAGAAACAACAACAACAACAACAAAACCTATAACAATCTCCAAAATGTCTTTATGTCCTTTCTTTACTGAGCCTGGACATAATGGATAGGTTTGGCACAGGAGAATTTGAAAAATAAAATGGGAGGTAGATAGATAGTTCACTGTACAAAATTGACTATTGAAGCATGAGAAAATTTGCTTGATATCTATAATCCATGTGTAAAAGATGTAGTAATTGGATCCACTTGAAATACCAGTGCTGGGGAAGACATGTCCATATGCCTGGGGCTTACTGGGCAGTGAACCTGGACTACTAAAGAACATATTTTCTAATTTTAATAATGAAAATTAGAAGAAATTAAACAAATAACACTTCTATGAATATCTATGATGCCATTAATTCTTTGTAACATGTTTCAATATTTAGTTTCTTTCTATGTCCAAAATGACCAAAGTATGTGTAAGTTCATTTTAAAAGTTGTAGAAATTCTATGCAAATATAAAATAAAAATGTATCTAATGTGAGTCAGCTACTTACATAGCAATTTTTAAAATCTAAAACTCAAAAATAAATAAATAAGGTGGAGGAGGGGAGCCGGAAGTCCAAATGGATTGTGTAAGAGAAGAACAAATTAGAAAAAGATATTGTTTAGATACTTACCCAATGAGGAATTACAATAGGAAAAACAGTACGTTTCATGCTCAGGGCACTCGGGTTTCTGTGTATTATGCAAGAGTATTCTTTTAAAAGACTAATATAAAAAGTAATCCACAAGCACACATAATTTTGAGCCTGACTTCTCCTCTCTTCTCACACTCAATGCTTGCCATCACCACCACCAGCCCCAGTTGGCCAATGTCTTCTGGACTGGCATGTGATGGCTTTGAAACACATCAGGCTAACTCAGCTCTCACACTTTTGTTCTCAGGATACTTCACCACCTTTGAGATGAGTTTCTTCTTTATATCCTTGTGTTCTGTTACATAGAAAACTTCCTAAAAATATATATATCATAGACAGTCATGCCAAAATGTTACTCACTCTATCATTGGGTGCTGCTTGATGGGCTTGATTTTATTTAAATTATAACCATTGATTTTTATATCTCTTCATTACAACATACATGACATTATAAGGGAGCATATTTTGTGTTTATGCTCATTAGCTGTATTTTAAGAATTGAGTCAACACATAGGTATTATAAAATGTAAGTATATGAATAACAAGTAACCATGGAAGTAAATTAATAACTTCTAGTTTTTTTTTAAAATTCTTTTACATGTTTAAAATTTATTCCAAGCTGAAGCCTCCAAAGTTATATCTTTTGAGTCTTAAATTTAATGGGACTTTCTAAATTGTATCAGTTTGATAAAGTAATTGTATTCTTTCTTTTTCATTTTGCATAGAATTCATTATTAATGCTATAGCAATCTCTTCTGCTTTTGTTCATTTTTCATGATTTGAAACAGGGTCTCACTGTGTAACTCTGTCTGATCTGGAAAGTCTTATGTAAGCTGTTAGCCTCAAATTCACAGAGCTCTGCTTTACTCTGTCGTCAAAGTTCTGGTATCAATAACACTATGGTCTTACTAAAATATCTTTAAATATTTCTTTAGAATTCATAGATTTTTTCTTTTTTAATTTATGTTTTTCAATCATACATTACCCGGACCACAGTTCCCTTGGCTCCACTCATCTCAGTTTCCCTCTGTACCTCCCCTTTTTTCCCAGATCCACTTTTCCTCCACTTCCCCTTTAAGAAAATAATTAGGTATTCCATGGGGCTTGTGATGTAGATTTAATGCTATTGTACTTTTCTCGTGTATGCGAGGTCTTGACCTCAGTTCCCAAGAAGTACAAAAATATCAACCAAATTATGGGCAAAATGAGGGGAAAATTGTCTGACATGTTCTTATTGCATTTACTGGTACAACAATCCTGAGCCTAAAGCTTTGAATTAGTTGTAGTGATATCACTATTCGTGTCAGCTCATAAATTGAGACAGAAAAGACAAACAAAATGCCATCTTCATATCTGGTTGTAGGCTTAGAGGTAGCATGAAAAGGTTTGGCTACTACTTAGAAAGACTGCTTGGTAGCCATGCCTATTGATTTGTGGTTTGAATCTTGCACTAATTGCCCAGACAAGAAAGTCATAAGTTTGGAAGTTAAAGAAGACAGGGTTCATTTAAACTTTTGTGATGCCTCCTAAAGCAAAAGAACTTACTTCCGCCATACTTCATCTGCAACACCAAAGAAAATTATATGCCACTATTGAAAGCATGCCTCAAACTTCAAATTAAAAAGTGTGAAGAGACACATGAACAAGTTTTCTGTGGCAAAGTGTTTAGGAAACTATCCACTAAGACTTTAATTTTAAAATAGAAAGCATGCCTTGATTGAAGTATAATAATTTTACAAATCATAATTTGGAACCATCATCATATTGATAATAAAGCTAACTAGAGAGAAAGAGATTCACAATTGGAACGATTGTCAAAAACAATGGGATTACCTAAATAAACCGAATGCATGCTTTTTTTTTTTTCATTTTTTAAATCAAAATCTAAGTACACCTTTCCCCTTCCATTTCATTCTTCCTTCTATCTCCTCTCACAGGTCCTCCATTGCTGGTTCCCTCTCAATTGTATGGCCCCTTTTTATTTTATTATTATTAATACACACCAGCATACACACACACACACACACACACACACACACACACACACACCCCAATACTACTCTGGAACTCTTTTACATATGGAAATATTGCAAGAGTTACTACTTGTGAAATCACACAATGTCTCATGAACACACTGTGGCTGGTTGAATTTGAAGTTACGCCATCATTCTGAAGCAGTTTGTAACATGAACTCTCACCAAACTCAGATAATCCTTAAGATAGATCTATAAGATTTGAAAGTATGTGCTAGCATACGTAGCACAGTCAATTGTAAATTCTCTTATGGTTAATTTTAACATTTTCATACCGGGCACAGAACATAGTCTGTATCAGCTTCTTAGGTATTAATTTATAGTTATGCTGATCTCTGTCATTCAGTTTCCTTGTAAAATGATTCCAGAATAACTTTCTTATTTCTCAAAGGCATGGTTCTATTTCATTAACTGAAATTCAGTTGGTTAATGATGGAATAATTAACAGAAAATTGAGATGACTCTGATCATTACAAAATTTTATGATAGATGTATGTGTTTCTGCTTCAGCTTTGTTATTTAAGTTGCCAGTATACTCCCCAATCCTAAGTATCTATGTTTCCCATGCAGCCAACTTGGTATTCACCTACATTAGAGAATCAGACACTTGAATACTGGGTATCTGTATCATCATATAACATCTTCTGGACCTTCTTTCATGTCTGTAGGATCTTTATTACCCTTTGAACTATATTTCAATCAACACCAAATATAAGATTATCATCAGGGTCTTCTCATTATTTTTCCTACAAAGAATTTTCTCATTATCATTGGTATTATCAAGTTTTGTGATATCACTCAGTCATTAAAACTAAGTATTATATTTTGTACATATTATAGAAGAAAGATATCTGCAGTAACAGAACTTGAAGTTTTTTGTTTTTTTTCAGGCCAAATAGAGACACAGTTTAATGCTGCTATGACATGAAAACAGTGGTTCTTTAGAATCTACTTGTTACCTTGCCTTACTTGCCAGTGTGGGCAACAATACAACAATTATAAGATACAACAGATTTAGTCAACACTGATCTATCAGGATGAATGTTGGTCTAAGTGGCTTTGGGCAGGATTGTAGGTATGCTGTGTAGATCCATATATGAGAATGGGATGCTGTAAGATAAAGGGTTTGATATTTGTGATTATTAAACTTCTCCAAAGAATTTCACAGAGTTCCAAATGGACACAGCTAATATTGCTAAATAAATGTGAAGTCTGAATGTAAAATATATTGGATAATAATATTATATTACAAAACTCTCAGAACATAGCTTGGCATTTTGCAGAATGGCAATTAATTTGATAAAGTAGAAATCGCATTCTTATACTTCTGCATAGAAAAATTTCAAGTTATACATATATATTAATTGTATGCAAATGAAATATTTTGATCAACCAAACATGTTGGATGATTAAATATATATGTATTTGTTATAGATTGTAAAACAATGAGTTTTGAAAATATTTTCAAATCTCAAAATTGAGACTATAAAATAAGCATTATTCTCATTAAAATCTAATTTGTATGTCATTAGAATAGAGAAAAAAACTAGCAACCTATTAAAACAAAACAGAAGTCTTTTGAATTCCAGGAAGAGTGCAGCTAAGCAGTTTTACTTGTATTCATGAGGTCAGTATATATTACTTTTTAAATGCTTTCTGAGCTTCATGATAATGCATTGTGTTATAAACTCTATTTTATATCCAAAACAGTTTCAATCTTTGGGAAATCATGTGAAACATTACGACATCTCTCAAGATAATTCACATAGTTTAGAGAAACTGTTTACCTCAAAAGGAGCATGTGCTGCCTTTTCCAGCCAGCCATTACTTCTCTTCTGTTATAAAAATATCTATATGTTGTTTCATCAAATAATCCTTTCATCTCTGTAGTAACTTTTCGTATGAGATATTTAAAATCTCTTGACCTTTTTACTATTCATAGCCACAGATCAGTACTCTGCCATACTGTAGAAATATTAATGATGGAAAATAAACATTCAAATACTCAATATGTAATGATTAAAAAGCAATAATGAATTAGTCACTTCATAGACATTGAACTTCAGTTGGAACCAACAGATACCATGAAGCTGGATGATTTAGGATTGAAGAAGGTACAGTATTAAATTCTAAATAATTCAAAATTTAGGTTAAAGAAAAACAATTAAAATCCTGTTTTCATAACTATATTTTGACACTCACAAAATGTAGGAATAAGAAAGAGATACAAAGGACTGTCTAAAATCACACATTTAGGGTTTGATTTTTGTTTGTTTGTTTGGTTGATTGATTTGGTTGGTTGTTTTTAGATGAAGCAGAATGAATGTTTTGGGGTATTTCTACCTCAATATACTTATGGTTTGTATATTTCATAAAATGTTTAAAAAGTATAAAAGCAGAGCAGGCTTAGAATTTATGCCAACATTCTCAAAACAATTAAGTTTTTAAACATACTTTCTTTCATTTAAGATTGAAAGTCCCAAAATTGTTCAAGTGGATGTCAGCTATCCTTAGTGGGCCACTTCACAGATCTGCACTATCTTATAATCTATTTTGAGTTGTCATCGTCTAATGTCCAAATGCTTTATCAATACTCTAATTTACAGGACGTCATCAACAAAATCACTTTTACTACTCCAAATTCCATATTCCTTTTAATCTCTTTAGGTTTAGATGCACTGCTGGCAGCTCTCACCTGCCGAAAACAGTTTAGCATGGTTGGTTTTGCTTCTCTTTCTTTTCTAAGAAATCCTATGAAGAAATCTAAGAAATATAAGAAGCCCTATGAAGAGTCAAGCACCATGAGTTCTGTTTCTCCACATTTGAATAATTCCCCCAACCTCCTGGGCATTTATCCTCCTTATCTATAAGTCTCAGCTCTACATGTTATCATAGTCTCCATCATTTGTAAATAGAAATCCATTTGAAAACTAATACCAACTTATATATCTTTAACTAATGAGTGCCTGATTTTGCCCTATAACAGTCATTTCAATGCCTTTACTCCTTTCCCCCATGTACTGTTTTACGGTTCATGTTGGACAAGTAACATCGTTAAGAGATGTCTGGACCATATCTCAGTTTACTTTGTCACTTTCCTCAGATACAGCTACTCCATAGGAGTCTTCTTTTTCCTTGGATTGTAAAGATCCCTTGAACTTTACTCCATCATTTAGGGTCCTTTGCTTAATCAAACTCTGCTTAACATTGATTTTGTGTCTGTTTACTTTGTGGTTCCATGAAAAAAGATATATGTAATCCTACAATATAAAATGTATTCTTTAATTAAATACAGCATAAGGTTACACCATCACTGTCAAATTAGGTTTGTTGATATATAACAATTCTTCCATTCTTATTTTTTAATTACTGACAAACCCTGCTTTTACCAGAGAACAATTGTTTTTTATCTATATGATATATAGATAATTTTGATCATGTAATATATCTACTTGATGTTTTGTGATCATATTCACTTTCAACTCTATTATCTTCTCTTAGTTCTTCACACTCATGCAGATTCTTGCTTCCTAGTTCCACCCCTCATACCTTAATTTTCTCTTTGTCCCACCCCCCTCATTTTTTCATTTTTATAGTACATTTTCAGATTGTCAGAGCTATGCTATCTTCATTATTACAATGGTCACATTGTAAGGTGCCATTTCGCAGTATTCTTCCTTTTGCTCTGGCTTTTATGTATTTGTACTCCTGCAAAGTTCTCTGGACCTTGTGGATGATACTGATGTGCTGTTCACAGATCAGCACTCATTTGTAATTTTCCCTTCAGACAACCATGAAATCTTGTTTGACCATTGCCCATTGCAAAACATGACTTTCTGACCAAGATAGAGAGCTATTCATGTCTAAAACCATAAAACTAAATATTTAAAAGGTAGTTTAATTGTATGTCCACTTAACAAATTACCATGACAGTCTAGTGCTTATGATTCCTATAGCTATAAGATTTTGACCAGGTTTATAGCACAAAGCAAGTCCACCCTTCCATTGGTGTAGGCCTCAGACCCAATATCAAAAGTGTGGTTATCTCAACGATACTCATGCCATTATTGAATCTGTGGGTACCTCTTGTTAGACTCCTAGGGTGGTACTTTCTAGAGGTTAATGGTCTAGGCTTGGTGTCTTTTAAATCCATTGGACAGAAGGGAAGCACCACAGTACTCAGATCTATTCAGGTGGTTCCACCTTTGCATTTCAAAGCCATTACCTGTGAATCACTCTGTATTCCACTGGAGGACTCTACCGGTTCTTGGAGTCCTACCATTGTATAGGTGTGGCCAGGGGCTAATCTACCTATTGTTTTGTCTTTGAGCTTTGATCTCCAAAGCTTTCTCAGTTGATGATTCTTCCTTTAAGGCACTCAAGGTTAAGCTACATTTCCCTTGAAGTGGCATCTTGCCAACAAACATTTCAGCTGAACAATCAGTTTTCTTCTGACACTCTAGAATTTTCTTGGAAGAAAATTTAACCCATGTCAAGTTAAATCCTTGATTATTCCCCAATTCATGATTATTCCCTATTCTCTGATCTTCTGTATAGCTCAGATTTAAACTTCATTCTAAATATGATGCCTGTACAAAATATTTGGAGTCTGAAACAACTTCTTTCCCCTGGTGATTGGTTGATTAGTTTTCTGTCATTCTGACACAAGCTAGCCAGTTGAGTAGGAGGATGGTCAATCTAGAAAACCATTCTGATAATTGCCTTACAGTTTGTTGGGTGTGTTATTGATTGATTGATGATTAAATGGGAGGAGCTAGCTAACTGTAGGTTTTGCTACCTCTGAGCAAGTGCTTCTAACTTATACAAGAAAACCCTAGTATTCAGCAAGAGCAAGAAAGTAAGTACCATTCCTTCATAATTCTTTGGACCTCTAGGTTCTCACTCTCCTTTCCCATTCTGATGGATCTCAGTTTTGGAGTGTGGTATGAGAGTTGTAAGATGAAAAAAACCTCTTTCCTCTCAAAGTTTCTTATTTTTTTCCCCCCTTATGTTATATTTTATAAGAGCAATAAAAACCTTAAGAAAGATAAGAGACCCATTCTGTTAGACCAAAACCCACATTTAAATTTGAGGTTTGTGAGAACTGAGGGCTTGTCCTGTGGCAGCAGTCACTGGTCACTAGGGCTATCTAAATTCTCTTTGAAGGAGGCTTTGCTTCCACTTCCACCGCTGGCACTTTCTGGCTGGAGCTATGTTCAGCTTTGTTATTGTATGTTTGTTTGCTTGTTTTATTTTGTTTTATTTTTTAATGTTCATTTGGTTCACGGTCTTCTCATTGTTTTACAGCATTCAGCTGTTTTCCCCATCACTTGTTGAATTCCTGTTGCATACACTAAGGACATAACCACTCCAAGTGATGGTTGAAGAGATGGTTTTATTGTTTATATGGGGGAGAGTACAGCCAGAGGCATTGAAAAAAATCCAAGGCAGGGAGTGAAAGGAGTAGATTAAACATGGCCAATAAACTAAAAATAGGAAGGGGACCATGGGAGGAGAGAGAGGAGGAGAGAGGTGGAGAGAGTCAGAGAGGAAAAGAAGAAAAGGGGGAGGAGAGGAGACACATGCAAAGAGAGAGAGGGGGCGGGAGAGAGAGACAGAAAGCAACAAGTAGAGAGAGAGAGACAGAGAGAGACAGAGAGACAGAGAGAGAGAGAGAGAGACAGACATACAGAGAGAGAGAGAGAGAGAGAGAGAGAGAGAGAGAGAGAGAGAGGAGCAAGGCCAAGAAAGGGAGATGGGACCAAAGAAGTGTATAACCTAAATACACTATATAGAAACAAGAAGCTTGGAGAGTGGAAGCCCAGGAGCAGGAAAAGTTTATGGTAGTAGGACGTGGAGTTGAGAGACCTAAGGGAGTAACAGAAGCTTAAGCAGAGGACCAGGCCCCAGGGTGAAACACATTCAGCCAGAAGCGGCTGCTGGGAGTCACTGGTTCTACTACATACATTTCCTTCCAACCCTCCCTTCCCTGCATTCTTTGTACTCAGGAGATCCAGATGGATGGGCCAGAGCTATTTGTGGCCTTGGTGCCTAAAACAGGCCAATCATTTTAAAGGTCAACTTCCCCTAAAACTTCTTTACCAGTCATGTAATGTCAAGACTTAGAAATCCCCGCTTGTGGTTTGTTTGTTTTTTTTTCCTTTAAAAACCACTTCCCCTAGACCTCCAGGCCTATCCTGATATATCAGCAAGGGTTGTGGCTCACATGGAGCTTGAATAAAGACCCTCATGTGTTTGCATCAGAGCTGTGGTCCTTGGTGGTCTCCATGAGGTGTTTTTAATCTGGGCATAACAGAGTGAGAAGAGCTGAGAAAAGCTACCTGTAGTTGCTATATTGAGTGAGTAAGGAGGCCAGCAAGTGCCTTGGTATGCTAATAGGCACCAGTAAGCCTTCTGTTCATTTGTCTCATTTCTTTTGGATGGACAATTGAAAGTTTTCCCATCTTTGTAAAAGCAACAACAATAATAGCAACAATGAAAACAACAACCTGACCTTTCTGATTCTAACATTTCTTCACTGGGACATGTGCCAACAACGACAAATCAGCTTTTTAATGGAGAAGTTTGCTCTTAACTAGGCATTTTATAAAAACTACAGACCACTGAAAGACGCTCTAGCAAGGTCTTCAGTGAATCCCAGCCTGTTATATCAAACTCTTTGCTTTCTGAGTTCACATCTTTTTTGTTATTATTAACTATATTTTTAAAGATAACTATCTTCTTTCTTTTGAAATCCTGTTTCTGGGTCATCCTAAACCTCTACTTTTGCTTTTGGGCACAATTTTCGTTTAATTTTCAATCTAAATTTTATTTTCACAATTTCAAAGGTGAGAATATTTGAGAGTGAAGATTTGCTTCATTTTTATAACTCAGTTTACTATCTGGACACATCTCTAGTGGCAATTTGAATAATTATACACTGTTATGCCCATATAAAATCCACCCCTGGCAGAGGGAAGGAGGGATCTGGGTGGGAAAGGGAAGGTAGAAGAAAAAAGGCACAGGATCAGATATGGGGGAAGACAGAGGACCAAGAAAATGAGTAGAAATATGCATCAGTGTTTGGTGGGGAACGGGAGCAGGGAACCACTGGAAGTTCCAGACACCAAGCATGTAGGAGGCTCCCAGTCAGGACCCAATGGGAATGAATGCCCAACGGCATGGAGATAGAACCTGAAGAGACCACCTCTAGTAGATAGACATGACCTGCCCCCAATTGAGATATGGAGCCACCTACACATCTCAAGAATTTTAACCCAGAATTGTTTGTGTCTAATGGAAATGCAGGGACAAAAAATGGAGCAGAGACTGAAGGAAAGGCCATCCAGAGACCACCCTACATTGGGATCCATCCCATGCACAGACCTTAAACCTGAACACTAGTACTGATGCCAAGATGTGCTTGCAGGCAGGAGCCTGTCATGGCTGTCCTCTGAGAGGCTCTACCAGTCCCTGACAGATGCAGATACTTATAGCCAATCATTGGACCACTATGATTGGTGAACGACTAAAGGAGCTGAACAGTATTAACAAACTGGACCCGTCAGAGCTCCCAGGAATTAAGCCACCAACCAAAGAGTATACATGGGCTGGTCCCTAGCCCCTGCTGCATATGTAGCAGAGGACTGTCTTGTCTGGCCTCAGTGGGAGGGGAGGCACTTGGTCCTGTGGAAGTTCGATGCCCCAGAGAAGGGAGATGTTAGAGGGGTAGGGAGCATCCTCTTAGAGGGGATGGAGAGGAGTTTGGGGGGCCCATGGAAGGGAACTGGAAAGTGAGACAACATTTGAAATGTAAATAAATAAAACAATAAAAAAAATACCCATGATATCAAAGGCAAAGGGAGATTTTATTCTGAAATAAATATGACTGACTTGCTTAGGAACAAAGATCCAGGTTATTCTGAGTAATGTTACATTGTGGAAGTAGTTATGTGAACTGTTCAAGTTACAGAACAAAACAAAAGGTCAGAGATCAAATCACTTACAATATATTGTTGGGAAATCAGGTAATTGGTGGACAGGAAAACACACAAACATTGTTAATGTTTTGGATGTTATGTTATGCATTCTTAACTTTTGGTCAGTACAATCCCTAGAGTTTACATCAAACATAAAAGTATGCTCTCACTGGCTACAAAGGAAACTAAAAGAAATTTCCTAGGATAATACTTAGGCAGGCTAATTGGCACTGGGTATATCAACTTCTTACAGTTTAATTCACACTCTAAGCCACAATAGTTGACAGAGTTTGGCTCTTTTTGTGGGAACCTCAGTTTATGTATATATATATATATATATATATATATATATATATATATATATATATATATATATATATCTGTGATATTGCTATTCTCAATTACAGCAGTGATTAAACCTTTAACACTTAACACCCGGTATCTAGTGACATTTTGGTGTTTATTTGAAAATATTAGATATTATTTCTGAATTTCAGGTATACCATGAATATTATTATTATTATTTCATAGGATAGCTCAATCTACACACACAAACACAAACACAAACACACACACACACACAAACACACAGAGACAGACAGAGGCAGAGACAGAGTACAAGTACATGCATGTATGTATGCTCACCTCCTGCTTAACTACATTTGCTTTTATTCTTGAATCAGATATTATTTATTCCAAAGAGTACTTAGTATGAAGACATTTGTACTTGGTATTGCATATGAGCATGTTTAATTGTGTTTGAGATATATTCTATGTTACATATAAAAATAAAACATTAATGTAAAAAAGCATGTGAGATCTCCATTCACTCCTTTCTACAGACATGTGCTAGAATTACTCCTAAAGATGGCATACTCATTAAAAGACTGCATGTGTTTCTACATGCTTTTAAAACATTCTTTTTATAAAAGATTATGTTTCTAAATTTTTTATTGGATATTTTCTTTATTTACATTTCAAATGTTATCCCCTTTCCCAGTTTCTTGCCCCAGAAACCCTCTATCCCATTGCCCCTCCCCCTGCTTCTATGAGGGTGTTCCGCCACCCACCTACCCACTCCCACCTCTCCACCCACGCATTCTCCTACACTTGGGCCTGTAGCCTTCAAAGGACCAAGGGCCTCTGCTTCCATTGATTCCTGCCAAGGCTATCCTCTGCCACATATGCGGCTCGAGTCATGGGTCTCTCCATGTGTACTATTTGGTTGGTGGTTTAGTTCCTAGGAGAACTGGGGACTCTGATTCGTTGGTATTGTTTTTCTTCCTATTGGGTTGAAAATCTCTTCAGCTCCTTTAGTTTTTTCTATAATTCCTCCATTGGGAACCCAATGCTCAGTCCAATGGTTGGCTGCGAGCATCTACCTCTGTATTTGTCAGGCTCTGGCAGATTCTCTCAGGAGACAGCTACATCAGGTTCCTTTCAGCAAGCACTTCTTGGTATCCAGAATAGTGTCTGGATTTCCTGTCAGCAGATGGGTTGGGTCCCCAGGTGGGGCAGTCTCTGGATGGCCTTTCCTTCAGTCTCTGCTCCACACTTTGTCTCATATTTTCTCCCAGTAGACTAATCCTCTAAGAATGTTCCCTTCTGAGCTGGATCCCACTTTGGGCCGGTTACTGGACCTTCTTTTCTTCAGGCTCATCTCCATTTCCATCCCTGCAGTTCTTTCAGACAGGAACAATTATGGATCAGAGTTTTGACCATGGGATGGCAACCCATTCCTTCGAAGACCTTGACACTGTTATGGAGGCTATGGAGCACTCACAAAAAGGGACCTATCATGAATGCCCTCCGAAAGTTCCAACAAGCAATTCAAAGAGTCAGATGCAGACATTTGCACCCAATCAGTGGACAGAAGCTGCCTTCCCCTGTGGTTGAATTACGGGAAAGCTGGAAGAGACTGGGGAGGAGGGTAGCACTGTGGAAGGACCAGCAATCTCAATTAAACAGGACCCCGAAGATCTCTCAGATAGTGGAATACTGACCAGGCAGCATACGTCAGCTTTTATGGGGCCCTCAGCACATATGCAGTGGAGGACTGCTGTGTCTGGGTTTAGTCAGAAAGGATGCACTTAACCCTCAAGAGACTGGAGGCTCCAGGGAGTTTAGAGGCCTAGTGGGGTGGGGTTGGGTTGTGGGGACATCCTCGTGGAGACAGAGGGGCTGGGAGGAGTTTGAGATGTGGAACAGTCATAGGGTGGACCAGGAGGGTAATAAATTCTGGAGTTTAAAATAAATAAATAAATAAATAAGTAAACCAATAAGTAAATAAATAAGAATGTTCCCTTCTTATGACAGAATTAAGATGCAGAGAAAAATTGCCAATCACACCACAATTTTGAATACTGAGTTGCCTGAAATCACTTGAGTTAATATAACTCAAAAAGAAAACATTTCTTTCGATAACTTTTATTAAAAATTTGTTGTTACTGTAAATGCATATGCATCACCATTCTTTATTGGAACATATCAGTGTCTGAGATGTCATTCTTCAGTCCTACAGCCAGACAATCACAGAGCCTGTTTCTAACCTTAAACTGTTGGGGATCCACCACACTCAAACTGACGTTGTACTCTTCTTATTGATTTTATAATTTTGTCTCACACCTTGCTTTCTATTAAACACCATCTAATCAAATTTGAAGCTCACATTTGGCAATCTTCTATTATTTTCAGTTTCATATATAAGACCAGGTTGGGAACATACCCTTCAGCCAGTGGAGCCCATGACTTCCCTGCTGGTGTCAATGGCCTGGTCTTTGTAGTTTGCTTGCCTTCTGTCTTTGTTCTACATGCCTTATTTCAGAGCATTGTTTTTCATGGTAGTTGTCAACCGTATAAGGTTGGGTGAACTTCTTTATTGTTGTGATTCACATATTTATTAAATACTCTGTAAGAAATAGGCTTTTAACCTATTGTTCACAAGTCCCCAACTCCCAGAGTAGAATATTGCCTTTAAAAACTACTGCTTATTAAACATTTCTTAAATTAATTAATGTAATGATGACTATTCTGTAAATAGTATAAAATTATAAGCTAGAGCTACAGAAAAATCCACATTATCAGTCTACATCAGAACCTTTTGGTTTATAAT
Source organism: Uromys caudimaculatus (assembly GCA_028551405.1). NCBI lineage: Eukaryota > Metazoa > Chordata > Mammalia > Rodentia > Muridae > Uromys > Uromys caudimaculatus. The sequence continues at coordinate 30,778,684 of CM052704.1, forward strand.
TCCCCATTTGAAGCTAAAGAGTTCCTGTATATTTTATTCCTATATATTTTGATTAGAACTAAATATTCTCTTTCAGACTTAGTTAAATAATGCATTGTTTGATTTTTCTATTTGCTGCCTAGGTACACAATGAGTTTTGAGTCAACTGCAAGAAATGATTTAGGCAAGATTTTACATACACACACACACATCACATTTTAATATACAAATTATAAAAACAATTTTTTACTTCTTAAAAAACTACAATGCACACTTACTTCAAATTAACTACAAAATTCGAAATTATGTGCAAGGAAACAAATTCAGGAAAGACTGGAAGCTGAAACATTCAACATTTACATGTTTTTTGTTAAAAATGTTTTATGTCATGTATGTCATGCTTCCTGATCACTGGCATGCCTTTAATTTGCCAACACTGTGGATGACTTTCTCCTTTTGATTAAATCTCAAAAGACCCAGAGCCGTATACTCGTTTGATGTCTCTTCAGTGTTCTGCAACATGTATGATTTGTTTACTGCAGTAACCTACCAATAACAAAGCAAACCTTCCTCTTGACTCTGTTTGAATTCAGACCTGCTATGAACTGAAACAGACATTAGTATCAAATGCATAGCCTTAGAGCTATTTTTCTTTAATCTTTGTTACAAATTCATATCTATTACTCAGTCAATATTATATCAGGGATAACAACTTGGTATATATTACTCAGTCTAATATTATATCATGGATAATCAGTTCAGGACCACTTTCCTGGGAATGTTTATTTTCTCCCATTTTCAACATTCCTTAGTTGCCTATAGTTGTTTGCCTAGACAAGCCTGGTGAGACTTCCCTCTTTCATATTAGCATGACTGCTGGTTTCCCTCTCGTTCAAGTCATAAAAGGATTAAGTTGAAATGGAATAAAGGATAATATGTAAAGAAAATCTTGCTCAGTCATGAGGATCAGAAAGCAGGTCAAGCACCCACAAGCATAGACTCTTAAATGCCTCTATTCATCCTCAAGTGATTTAATGTCCTCTTCAGGACTCCAAAGACACCAGTATGGATAACAACACAGATATGGAACCTTGTGCATGCAAACACATGCATAAACATAGATAAACAGAAGCATACATACACACACACACAAAACAAATTTTTAAAAATGTTAAATAACTTAATGTTTTAAAATATTAGAATTTTAAAAAACAAAACAATATATTTGTATGAAATTTGTATTTTTTTAAATGGCTACTTCATTCAGAGAATGTCATGAGAGTAAAGTCTAAGGTAGGCTACAGTTGGCAAAGGATGTCTTGATAAAACTTCTTGAGGATGAAATGTATGGAGGTCTTTTCTTGAAACATTCCACCACAGAGACAATGACTCAGATGCAATAGAAAATTGCTAAAACTTTTATATTTTCATTTTTTTTTATTTTTTCCATCTCATACTTAACAAAAAATAGAATCAAATAGTAGGTTTTTCTTTTGTAAATCAATGCTAAGCTAATTTCCCCAAAAGAATAATAAATAATTATCAAATTCCAAAAATGAGGAATTGTACAGACAGTTGAGTACCTGTCTATATGTCCAGTTTAGGCTCACTGGTCTGATTAGATTTTAGTGTCGTAATACGTGCTCAGAATAGGGTTTCACAATATACCCTAAGCACATTTAAAAAGATATAGAAAATCAGCGATAAACCCTCTGCATTAAGTTGTAATTAACATGGAATGAAGTAGAGATCAGAAGAAAGATATTTCTGGATCTATAACATAAGCTACTGTTCCCTAACTGCACGTATGTACACATGTATTGTACATAGAATATATCAATTACGGTCTCATGCTTTATACATTACTGGGTTAATTGAATGTGTCTTGCCTATGTTCAAGTATATAGAACAGTTCAGAAGCATTCAGGCTTTATGTAGGTAATCTTCCCTGTTCATGGAAATTTAAAGTTGATTTCTTGTCCTAGATTTCAATTTTTTTACCCATTAAGATTGAGAAATTAAAGCAAAACATTTAAAACCTAACATTGTAATTTGGACAGAGTATCTATAAAAGTTAGAAAATTCCTAAATCTCATGCAAAATTCTGCAGGTAGCACATACTAATTTTATGTGGAACTATTTTATTCGAGCATATAAATAAATTTCATTTACAAATGTATTTATTTCAATAAGATTAGGATATTTCACAGAGATCCTGAATTTGTAACTTATTTGCTTTTAAAATAAATTAGAATAATGAAGTTCCATCAGAAATTAAACATTAAAAAGCATGCTTATAATAAAAAATTTCTTCATAATGTATATAATTGTAAATCTGAGGTGGAGCATTGATCTTATTTTAATTCCCAGTCACCTCTTCCTTTCATAAAATTCAGTACTTGTATTTTATACAGAGTTAGACTTAACATTTTCAATAACTTATATAGTCAACGTCAATCAATTACATTGCATTAAAATTTTCAGATACAATAAAAATTGTAAATAATTTCACATAATATTGTTTTTGCTTTTCTCTTTTTAATATATATTAGTTATTTCAATAGGGTTACTTTATAAATGTAACTTGTAACTTATATATTGTAACTTATATATTGGTCTATAGCTCCAAAAGACAGGGAATTGTCTATTGTAGGTTTTTATTTATTTCAAATTAAATTTTAGTTGATCTATTATTAGGGATAACTAAAACCTCAACGTTATATACTGTTTTTACTTATCAAATAATTCATTCCTTTTTCTTTCCCCATTTTTC
>CM052704.1:30781535-30813724 GCA_028551405.1 Uromys caudimaculatus
CTTTTCTTTAGAAACCCCGTGTCCCCTCCCCCTCCCCGCCTCTGTGAGGGAATTCCTCCTCCCACCTACCCGCCCACCCATTCCCATATTCCCACCTTGACATTCCCTTTTACTGGTGCCCCTAGCACCCTCAGGCCCAAAGTCCTCTCCTTTCTCCCTGGTGGCCATCGAGGTGATTCTTCTGCCTCATATGTAGTTCTCCCCATTTTTCATGTATGTGATATGTGTGTTTGTATGTATGCTTGGGTAGGGTTGTATGTTCCTTGTACACATGAAAACTTAATATTCACATTAGAAAACATCCTCCCTGACTCTCTTCCTTCTTCATTGCATCACCGTCTTCCAATCAAGCCCAGAGCTCTTTCATGTGGATAGTCTTGTTTGCTACTCAGTTTCCTCTAGGGATCTTGTCGCTGCCTTGCCTGGTTGGAATTACACGTGTCTCCATGCTCCACCATCAATCATGTAGATTTCTGGATATTATGAAATAAGTCTACTGAACATTGAGCCTTTTGCCAGCCCCTATTAAGTGGAATATTTAGATATAAATTTACTTTGTTACACATGAAAAGCTATTTTTTATTTTTTTATTTTTATGGTTTTGATATGTTATTTACATTTCAAATGTTTTCCCCTTTCCAGGTCTCCCCTTTGGAAACCTCCTATTCCATCCTTTCTCCCCCTGCCTCTATAAGGGTATTCCCCCACCCACCCACCCACTCCTGTCTTCCCTCCTTGGCATTACCCTATACTGGGACATCTAACACCCTCAGACCCAATGGCCTCTCCTCTCACTGATGACCAACAAGGCCCTCCTCTGCCACATATGAGGCCAGTACCATGGGTCCCTGCATGTGTATTCCTTGGTTTGTGGTCCAGTCTCTGGGAGCGCCGCAGAGCCTGACCAGTTGACACTGCTGCTCCCTCCATGGGGTTGCAAACTCCCTCAGCTCCTTCAGTCCCTTCTCCAACTCCTCCATCTGGGACCCCACACTCAGTCAAACAGTTGCTATGAATTGAATCATGGGTATTATGAATTTTTGGGCTAACATCCGCTTATCAGTGAGTACATACCTGTTCAATTTTTTTAGATTTATAAGTCTAGAATAGTTGTGGATAATAATGGATAGACTGGTTACATTGAGTATTAAATGGCATGAATTATAAAAATATATTTACTCAAAAATATCTTTATACAATATTGTAAAGGAAACATATTCATTGATGATAAGAAAAATCTTGATGAGATAGATGAACAAAATAGCTATATTAAAAGCAAATCCAAGGGCAAAATTAGTAAATTTGTAAATTTGTTTATCTTGATGTTTGAGGTTCTGTTAATATTTTTTATTCATGCTTTCTGATGTTATATACTGGGAATTGTACCAAACCTGTTTTTTTTACAAGATTTCACATGACAGTATATGGAATTCTATTATATATCTATCAGAGAGTACCCATTAATATTTTATTAAAAGAAGGCAGTAAAATATAGTACCATCTGATTATATATTGTAGGTTAATCGTGATTTCTTAGTATATTTATTTCTCATAGTACCTTTTCTTGTTTAGTTTCAATAGAAATTCACTCCAGAAGGCATGCTAAATGTCTTTCAAATTTGAAAATTAAAACAATATACATTTATTGTATATTAAAAGAGGAAAGTCATAAAATTTTTAAGCAAAATAAGTTTTAGATAATATGTTATAAATAAATTATGTCTCATTTTGGTTTCCACTTTATACACACACACAGACATATGTGTATATTCTACTATTGCTGGATTCTTACACAATTTTTGCTTTAACACTTTCTATATAACAGGCATAATCACGACTGTTTATGTGCTCTACTCTTATTTAGTCATACTGGTTTTCATTGACAATTTTAAGATTGTAATTGACTTTTTTAACATCTTAAGTTTTATGTATAAGGGCTGGAGAGATGGATCTGTGGTTATGAACATTTGCTGTTTTTGCAGAGGACAGAAGTTTGGTCCCCACCACACACCTTGTTGTCAATAACCTTCTGTAAGTCTAGTTCCTGAGAAGCTGATACCATCTTCTGGACTCTTCGGTCACAAGGTAAACACACACATAAATACATAAATGATAGCAATACTAATACTCAAACAATAAATTATTTATATGAAAATTATCTTTTAAAAATTCTGTGGTGTTCTTCACTGTCACAAAGGCAGGCAACTTTCCTTTTTGCATCCTCTTACAGACAAACATAGTATGTAAATGGATCCTTTGATTGTTTGCCTCTTTATCTACTTTCAGTAGTTCTTAGGAGTCGTTATTCTGTCTAGTATATTGGCTGTCTTTTAGTTTTACATTGTATGGCAAAAAAACAAAGAAAGCTATGATTTGATTAATTCACTGATTGATTCATTGATTGAATTTTATGTCTAGTTTTATTGATAACTATACTATCCTTCCCCACATTAGGAGAAAGCAGAATGGAGTGTTTATGTGTGTGAGAGTAACAGCATTGGTTTTGACTACTCTTAATTATATGTAAATGATAGATATATAATAAAGAAAAAGACGGATTACTAATTTTACTCTAGTCTGTGTTCCATTATTTAACACTGAAAAATTAAGTAGCTGTATTATTTTACAACTGCAAACATAAATGTTAAATAATCACAAAGTTAATTTAAGAATAAAGGAATAAAGAAATATTTAAACCTATTGCATAAATCTATTGAAGGTGTTAGTAAAACAAAGTCATAGGCTATTGTTCTCCACTTCGCAGGCACTTTATATATTATTTAAGATGTTAGCACCTTCTTTTCAGTTTGTTGTTGCTAAATATGGCTATTGCTCTCTAGTTCACTAGCAGGCTTTATTTGAGTAGGAAAATTACTCATCACATCTTTCTTGGTTTGTAGTTTTTCATGGAACCTCATGAAAGTTCAGTATCACACAGAGGCAAGGATGAGATGGTGAGTTTATCATCTTGTCACTGTGCCTAAGTACTTTGGGAGAAGCAACTTTAGAGAGAATCATTTTATTTTAGCTAGGTGAGGAATATATTATAATGCCTAGAATATGTGAGTCTGGGTATACTTGGGTGGAAGAACAAGATGAAAGCTTGTATACATACAATGTCCTCAATCCCTCTTTCTTTTTTAAAAATTTTTGTTTGTAAGACAAAGCCACATATAAACCAGGTTGCCTAGACTTGGTATTGTGATAGCTATTCTTGGTTGTCATCTTGACTACATCTGGAAACCCCAAAGTGGAGGGCACACTTGTGAAGGAATTTTCCATAATTTGAGTAGGAAGATTTAATCTGAAATTTTGAGGCGGGGAAACACACCTTTAATTCACATCCCTTTAGCTGGGAAAATCCATCTCTAACCTAGTCCATATAGAACAAGGAAGGTTTGCTCTTTGCCTGCTTGATCTCACTTTGCTAGCAAATTCATTCCTTAACTGGCATTTTAGCCTACTTCTCTGGAATTCTACCATATTCTGAAGACCAACTGAGACATTCAGGTTCATAGACTGATTTATTGGGTTGTGCATTCACAGCCAACTATTGTTGGATTAAGATATATATATATATATATATATATATATATATATATATGAATCAGACACACACACACACACACACAGAGAGAGAGAGAGAAAGAGAGAGAGAGAGAGAGAGAGAGAGAGAGAGAGAGAGAGAGAGAGAGAGAATCTTTTAAAATAAGTTCCATTACTTTAGAAAACCCTGAATAATACAGTTGTATAGTGGAAGATTACCTTCAGTGTCTGACTTATAAATTTCCTAGCATCTATCTCCCAATCCTCGATTACAGGTATAAACCTGTACATTCCACTTTCTTCCATTTTATAAAATCAGAGACTCCAGGTAATTTGGTGCTTCATCCATTCTATTCCATTCTGCTGTACTATTGCTCGTTACTTGATCCACTATGGAATCTGACCTTGCTGACATGCTCATAGGTATATCTCCTAGCTTATTCTAAATTCAGGAATGTTGAAAATGATGCTAATCTCCAAAAATAGTTGCATTTGGAATCATTGCTTTTATATTTTCTACAAGTATTATTAAAAATACACAGGGCCTTATAATAGCTGTGTTAGTCCTCTTATTTTGGTGTGAGAAATTTTAACACTTGATTATTTCAGTTCCCAGGCTATTATTTCTCAGTCTTTGTGAAATGTTGGTATGAATTAACTTAGTGCCTTTTTCATGAGCTCACAGATGCAATGAGGGTGTGGGATTGTTTGCAGTCTCATCTGAGACTCACAATCCTGTCTAAGACCATCAGGTGACACAGAACTGAGTGTCTTATGTTTTAAAGGCTGAGATCCTGCACTGGTTATTAGCTTAGGAAAAATGTGTGTATAAGTCTTCCCACTGAGTAGCACACAGAGCTCTGACCAACATGACGGCTTGCTATGAATAGCCTTGTGTTAAATTCACTTTCCAATATCTCCAATTTCTCTTAAAGTCCATCTGATTAGGTTAGACTCACTCAGAATAATTTCCTTCTCAATAATGCCATGTAAAGTAGTTGGAGACATGGAGTTATCGGAAAAATCAAAATGAAAACAAAAACAACAACAAAAAAAGAAGTATATAAACTAGTCCATTCACCGGCAAAGTCTATTACATTCATAATCACTGCAGTGATATCAAGCAAATGTGTTCATACAACTCAGAAATCCAGACAAGAAAACAGGGCCATCTGAGAATGTCATAATTATGCAAATATCATAATGATTTTTCTCCTTTGGGAAAATATAGTATAAAACTTAAAGCATGCTTTACAGTACATATATTTATAGAAATAGTTTATTGATGTAAGAGTTGTGATTTTCAAACATTGGTTGCCTTCAGAAGGGATAATGTAAAACTGAAAGAAATAAATTCCCTTTCAGAGTACAGTCTCTCAAAACCAGAGTACTGTTTTCATTGGCTGTTTTTTCTTCTAACTCTAAATCACTAAGATTCTTCTCAAACAGATTTTGCACCAAAGGTGAGCTTTGCATGGGGCAGGGGTGACCCGTGAAGAAGGGTGAACAAAAAGTCTTCAGAAGAGCTAAGAGCACACCTAGAAAATAATCCAGAGTCACCCATTGAATATCATAACCCAACCAGAAATAAATGATGCTGATTTTAAAATTAAAAACAAAGATTCCTACTAATCTGTGAAGGAGAAATTACTAATTGCATTTGAGGCACCTAATTAGATGGCTCATAAAATTGAGAGGGAAACAAAAGATCAAAACATAAGTTACTATTTAATCTTTCAGTGTTTTTTCTTCCTCAACCGGAAGACCCAGATCCAGAGTATCTGAAATATATTCTAATACTGGTGTCTTCCTTTTTGTACAATATGTCCTAATCACATTTTCCAGTAAGAAAAATATTTCAGATTATATTTATACCTAACAAGGAAGCAATTTATATTCTGAAATATTAGATTGAACATACATCAGTTTGCAAGCATAATGATGTGCACAGCGTTGCACAGGGCAAGCCCTTAGTCACATCATTCATGTGTCCTAAAAGATGATTACACCAATAATCATCTTCAGCAATTTCATTGTCCATCTCGGCTGAAATTATGAGACATGGCCTTATGTACCATAAGTGAATTGATTAAATTTTATTTGCTCCTATTCCAAATATGTTATCTGTCAGGCTAGCGGAAGAACAGATGTTATTGAATTTTAATGTATATCATCACTGTCATATATTTTCATAAATTGATATTAGGTTAATATATACTTGTTGTGAGACAAATTATTACATAAATATTTATAACCTTTTATGTAGTCTCCAAAATTATGATTTTTGTTTTTAGTGTATATTTAAAATACTTACAGCCTGAAATTTAGATATCTATTAAAAACAAATATATAATTAACTTCCATCTGAATGTTTGGTTATGTGATTATTTTTTATGCTTTCATAAGCAATATTTAAATATAAGTTTTTTTAACATTTTAAGTTTATGATTTCATAGACTGTTTTATATCATAGGATAAGAACAAAGCAGATGACTATTGTCTTGATTTTACCGTCATATTTTCATTCATTCTAAAGGTAACTATATCTTGAATGCATGTGTTCATATGTTATATTCTTTCTCTTTGTTGTGTAACAATATCCTTTTAATTGAAGCATTTCCATCAAAAGGAGACGAATTTAGACACAGGAAGCTGGGATCTAGAGAGAAGGTTTAGTGGTTAAGAATACAAACCTATCATGAAGAAGAGCCATGCCTCATTCACAACATAGAGTGAACCATCATAAAGGTGTTAGACAGAAAGGCATACACATATATCGTGATGTAACTGTCTTCATAAGATTTTATTTCCATAATTCATTCTCTGAGGGCTTTTCTCAGTTGACATGAAGAGAGGGATGTATAAGTAGAACATTTAAAAACATGGCGAGCTCATTCATTGATAGTTATGATCCCGTGCCCCACGGCTACAGTAATTGCCTTTTTGTTTCTTGAGGTCTGGATACTTTTGTAAGATAATTATTTGTAGGTTATTTATCTGAAAAACTTGGGAGGGTAACTTCTAGTGTGTAAAAGTGTTCACCTATAATTCTGAATTAATGGAAACTTTAGAAAACCAAATCTATCCTATTTAATGCTATGGCATATGCATTTTGTTTGTCTTGGTATACCACAGAGTTCACTGGGGTAACTTACAGGAGTAGGAATGACTCAAGTGCAGCCACCTCACCAAATGACCATCCTACTATAAGTTGTCACTCAAGAAAACAGCATTCCCCCATCTCCCTGTGCTACTTATAGGCATCTCTGTAAGAAGAGAGTCCCCTCACCCAGGGATTTGTTGATTTTACTGCCTCAGTAGGAAAAGGTAGACGAGAATCTATAAACGTCCTGAGCCACCCTCAGTCTTGTGAGGTTTGTTATCTTCTTCATTGTTGGAAGGAAGGTTTTTAGTTCAGGAGAAATCACCACATTACTATTGTTTACCCCAAATTTACTTTCATGTCAAATCTGTATTAAATATCTCCTTTGCTTATCCAAGTTCTCTGCACATTGTTACGTCTCCCTAGAAGATATCTTCTGTGGCTTCATTTCCACAAGTACCTACCTGACAACGAAAAGCAGAACACTATGCATTAGTCATGTGGCTCCTGGATTTTTCAAGTTTACTTTATAAGTTTCCTCAGGTCTGATTTTTTCTCTTTAGAATTGGCTATATTACTAATAATTATTTCTATTGTTTCCCTAAGTAAATTGTCTACAATTTATTTCGCAGTCTACCCTTGGCAGGAGAGTAACATGACATACTTTTATATGCTCAAATATCCACTTTTGGGAATATTCTTCATAATTTTCATTTTTTTTATCCTTAGAGATATTTTGACAAGATTTCATATATTTCAATTATATTCGGTGATAAAACATTAAACCGATTTAAATTGCTAGATTCATGTTCTCTTTAAAAGTAAACCCTATCCATTATTAAGAGAGATGGAACGGGAGATGTGAGGGTGGAGAGGAGGGTGAAGAGGTGGGTGGCCTGTTGTGAGTAGCCAGTCCTACCACCTGAGGTCATGGTGAAGTTCTAGCCCATGCTGCCATTGAGGTCCATGTCTGAGTCACTGGCCAATGAGGTCCAATGTCTGAGTCAGTGTTGTTTTCCATGGCTTATACTACTACTAAAGACCATAAGGGCATCTCTCATGTGAGCAGCTGACTGGGAACAAGTAGACGTCCCTCACTGGCTGGGATACTCTGGAGAGCTGACCCCACCTCACACCATTAGCAGCCCTTGGGAGAGTAGGCTCTATTCCTTGATTGGACAGCATAATGGAGCTGGCTCTGGTGGAGTGGGTTTGGGTAAAGCTGCCTAGAGAGCTTGAGAGTGGGAAAGCTGTTCCTGCCTCCTAATCATGATAGCACTGAATCACCTTGCTCAAGGAGGGCTGGAGAGCTAACGCTAATGGGGAAAATGCGGGAGAGCCAACAACCTGAGCAGCTCAGCTATCACCCAGGCCCATATCCAGGGCTTTGAGTTCTTCCTCTCCAATATCTACATCACCTGTGAACTGTTGTATGAAAGGGCCAGTGCTGCCGATCCAAAGTTTCAGGATCTCCATGACACAGAGCAGCAGCGGGATAGCCAGGAGACATCCCAGTGAGGATCCAGTACTGGCGGTGTGGCAAAAACCAGAGGCCATGGACAAGTCCAAAAATTCATTGTAATGAATATTTGCAAGTGAAGATGTGTGGACAGAGGGGTATACTGTGTGACACACTGTGACACACTACAGTTTCCACACTGAGAAATTCTATGCTTCCTTTTGTTTTGTTTTGCTTTGTTTTGTTTGGATTTTCCTTTTGGGGGGAAGGTTGCAAAAGTTGAGAGCAGATATAAAGGGGACAGGGGTACATGATGTGAAACACAAAAAATCAATAAGAAGTTAGGGGTAAGCCTTCTCTTAATATTTGCAAAACATCTTTAACCCTAAAATAGGACAGATTTATTTTTTATTTGAAATAAGCAAATAGTTAATGCCAATGACCCCTCCAGTTTCTCTGTGTCTCTAGTGTCTCTTATTTGAGGACCTGTTATTGCTTACTTAGACAATGTGCTTGCAATGGGATATAATGTCTAGATTAAGTAATAGGGAGACTGCTTTTCTGTCTTATAGTAATTAATGAATTATTATTTTTTGTTTGCTGTGAGGCACATAATGATTATTATTTAAAAACAAATAAAAATAAACATTTTCTTCTTTTCTTTAAGACTTGGACTAATGAGAGGGTGTGTGAGTACCTACTGGCTCTCCTGAGGCATTCCTAAGTCCTTTATGTTTCAATGGATGTTTGCTGTTTAGCTACCTTGACTATAATTTTAAGAACAAAATTCAGTGTTTTATTTTATTACTTATATTCTTGTTATTTTTACAAGTATAACTAGAATCAATACAATTTCTTAGCTTTTGACACTGTGACAACCACCTTAGTGAATTGACTTAAATGAAAGAAACATTTATAGTGTTTCATTTTCAGAGATCATAACTCATGGTTATTTTACCCAGTGGCTTTGGGCCTGTCTAGTGTGGTAGGATGGGAAGACTGGAAATGTTTGTTTCTGCATGATAGCCTAGATGAACAGAGAGAAAGGAATAGGTCCCAGTACATATTGCTAGAGCAGGCCTCTTATAAACACAGCATCTGCTCTGCATCACTTTCTACAGTCTCCAATAATGTCAGAGGGTAGGTACCAAATTTGTCATACATGCCTACTTCAAGACCCTCAGTATCTGAGTTATAATAATTTTTCTTCAGTATGACAAATATGTGAATTCTTCACTCCTCATGTGATGTCATAGGTTCCTGTAACTGCATAGTTGCCTGGTGAAATTAAACGATGCAGACCTACTTACAGTACTTATTCCCTCATCACTTCTACCTTTTGTGGCTATTTTCCTTCAGTAGGTAGGATGATCAGTTTACTAGGATTTCAACCAGATCCCCTAAGTTACGCTTTGCCCATGGGTATAGCTGTATCACTATGGGAGTGATATCTATTAGATATGAGACAAAACCAGAGACATAGGCCACTCCAATGCTAACGACTCTACTTTATTTTACAATCTCTCTTCAATACATTTTCAAATGAGGATGAAATAGCTAATGAATGTCTGTGGATAAGGACATGGTTAAGGAATTTGTCAGTCTTCTAATCTTTCAGGAAATTTCTCTCTTCAGTGGATTTCTTCCAACGGTCACCAGCCTTCCTTAACTTAAAAGTGTGTATGACAAACTATTTTCCTTGATGATATAATTTCAACATTCCCAGTTTCAATGCTTTCCTTGCCTTTCTCAATGTCATGAGTGTGCAGAAAGTGTTGGTACTGGCATGGAATGTTCGGGGCCGAGGGATGCAATGTGCCTATCAAAGACTCTGTGAGGCCTGATGCCCAAAACACACACACAAAAGGGGCCCAGACCTTTCTCTATGCTCATCTAGGCTATCATGTGGAAAAAAGGTTTCCAGTCATCCCATCCAGTCAAGCTAGACAGGCTCAAAGCCACTGGATGAAACCATGAGCTACAATCTCTGAAAATAAAACACTGTCAACTTTTCTATCATTTAAGTCAATTCACTCAGGTGGGTGTCATAATGTCAAAAACTAAGAAACTGTATTGATTCTAGTTATACTTGTAAAAATAACAAGACTGTAAATAATAAAACACTGAATTTGTTGTTAAAATTATAATCAAAGTACCTAAACAGCAAACATCTGTGGAAGCATAAAGGACTTAGGAATGCATCTGGAGAGCCATAGGCACCAGTGGTTTGCAGCTTTAACATACATTTATGGGGGTGGTGAGGTTTTGTTCTTCAGCTCAGTGTCTTGAAATTCTAGAAAACTAGGAACATTTTACTTAATGATTTTATTTATTAGCTCTTATTCATCTTAATTTACATTTCTGTCATGTTGTAGACATTGTTTTGTGCATATACCTAAATGATTATGTATATGCAGTTTTTTCAGTGGACGATTTTCTTTCCAGATTTTTTATAATTTAAATTGTTCCACCCTTTCTGCGGAGTTTACATGGGAATATTGCTTTGCACCATTTTCTTATATCCCTCTCCTACCATCTAACCTTCCCTTGACCTATCCCTTGACTTCTCACACCTTTTTGAATCAATGATCTCCTTTTCTTTCTTTACTATTGTTATGCAGATGCACACAGACATGGGATATACTGAAAAGAGTATATGAACTACAGACATTTAATTTATCGTTGTGCCTTTCTAGATTGCAATGGGAATGAAGTCTTTTGGCTTACCAAAGATTAGTTCCCAGTTGACAGCATCATTGTGCGTTAGTTAAATCTTTTGGAGATGAAGATGGGTCAATAAGGTTGGACCACTACAGCATGCTCTGAGTGGACATAGCTAGGAGCCTTGGTCCCATCTTCCTTTGCTACTCTGGTACAGTGAGTGAAGCAACCTTCTTCACCATGCATACCCTTCCATAATGGTTTGCACCACAGGTGAAAAACGAAAGACTCATGGGATCCTAAAGCCCACATCCACATAAATTACTTGTTCTTTTGCCTCATATGTTAACTGTTTTTGGTATTTTGTCACAATGATAAAAGAATGCTTTAACCCTTTCAGGTACAGATTTTGATATTTTTTTATTGTCAGTTTGTGGGTACTCTAAATGTATTTTCCTAATATTCAACTGTAGAGAAATGTGTTGCATAATTTGTAGTGTAAATTCTAATGTCACCTATTTCTATTCTATCACAGTTCATTTTTGGTTTTTATACTTAGCCATATTTGCATGTGCATGTACATGCTTGTGACATGTGTGAATATGTATATGTACAAGTGAGAATACACAGTTTTTTCATCCTTAGTTGAGTTTCATTTTTAATATACTTTTCAAATTCTAATTTGCTCATTTTCCTGCCAATTTCACTAAAAAGTAAAGCTTGAAGCGAGTTTACTTGTATTTGTTTTTAATAGTTAAAACCATCACACATTATACTACTACATTTGAAAAAAAAGAAACCTTAGCTGATAGGAATAGTGTGTGTGTGTGTGTGTGTGTGTGTGTGTGTGTGTGTGTGTGTGTGTGTGAGAGAGAGAGAGAGAGAGAGAGAGAGAGGATGAAAAATGTGCGCATATCAATTATTTTTACATTTAAGTACAACTAAATTAACTTTATCTTACCAATTTTTAGAAAGTAAAATTCTGATTAGACATGGCATGCATTTTAAATTTATATCAGTTAAAAATTCTGAGGAAGGAACATATGGCTACCTTGAAATGCAAAGTGACTGGCACAATATTAAAGAATTTCTTAAAATATGTAATGAGTCCAACAATGTCTTAAGCTTAAGATCTATAAATATCTACAGTACTTTTATAATTAGAAAGCTAGATGGAAAAATAACATAAAATGATTTCTTAAACCTTTAAATATATTCACTTATTAAATCACTTGAATTGACACTCACCTTTGGAAGAATTCTCTCCAGAATGTGAATATTAGAAAGGAAAGGGCAAAGGAAAATAAGGTTGGTATATGAAACTGAAAATATTATTAATCATTTAAAACATTCCTCCTTCATAACATCCTATTTTTAATTTGCTTTTAACATGCATAAAGACAAGCTATCATATCCACAGTTTATACTGCTATTACTCTTATTAGCTTTTATATGACAAAACAATGCTTTTGCTTAAGTAAAGTTCAGTCTATATTAATATTTTCAAAAGGAAGACATACCACTTTGAATCTAATACTGTTTTACACATATTTGTGTTATTAGGATTGAATAAATTGTATTGTCACAGTTGGTATCACCTTAAAACTTAATTTTGTTCATCATTTCAGTGGTCTTCATTTGCTGCAAAGGGAACTTGATGAGAAGACTCTACTTCTCTTTGGGTATACAGACAGATATTCAGAATGATATTAGGTAGTATGTTGAGTTAGCAAGGTGTGGCTGTAGTTTCTCCTTCAGGAAACATGATCTCACTACCTCAGGTAGTTGGCTAGTTTTCCCAGAGCAGGTACATTCACCTCTTGTTTAACAGGCCTTAAGTCCAATTAGAGAGATTTTTGGTTAAGTGTGCTACTACAATACTACTCTTACTGATATTGTGCCAATCTGGTTGTCCTGGTTCACAGGGTGGATAGCTGAGTAGGGCTGTTTGTTGCTTCCCTCCTTTGGAAATTTGAATGGTGCAAACCACACGATGAAGTTCTGTCCGCAGGGAGGGTCCATCCATATTAGTTCCAGCACACGTCACTCTCTCATGGGCCTGACATTTATAATGCCTTCAACAATAGGGACTTACCTTCTACTTCTGTGTGGAATAAAAGGCAAAAGCAATAGTATATAGCATTTTCTAATCATCGTAATAAAGTTTTGATATCTCCTTCTAATACATCAACATTGACTTGCATCTTTGAGACAGCTTGGAAACTTCTTGGATATAATTCTAAACAATCCAACATTCACTTGGACCCAGCAGTATTTCTGTTATAACACTAGATCCCCCTCTTCTTCAAGTTAACCATCTGAATGCACTTAGACTCTTCATTTGTGTTTGCTTATATAATAAGTTATCTTTCCCTGGTGGGGTTCAGATTGAATTCTGACTATGTTGTCCATCACTATCAACACTCTGGGTTTCCTTAGCATTTATGAGTATTTAGTTTTCACATTCCTCGAAGGGATGCCTTGCACTTCATTTGCACTTTAAGGTGATTTCAGATGAGTATGTTTTTGATTATATATCTTTGTGTAGATATTTCTCTGCTCCACCAACACAACATAGTTTCTGGAATGATATTCTTGGATAATGTTTAAACCTACATTCAATTTAAAACATAACTATGAGTGTATCTGTCAGACAAGTATAAATAAATATACAAGGACTGAACACTGTTATTTGAGATATTAACAAAGCCTAAATGCATATTACCATAGAATTGTGGGAAGGGGTTGGATGAAATACAGGCATATCCTTACAGATCATTGATTTACCTACATAATTTTCTCAATGAACTCTTGGCTCTGGGAGGAAATCTGTCTTACAAAGTGAAGTAGACATGATTTATGAAGATGCACAATGCCAAGATTGTGCCTCTAAACACACACACACACACACACACACACACACACACACACACACACACACACACACGTACCCCTAAGCACATGTATACATAAAAATATATACAAACATACATACATACAGATATGTTTGGATAACATACAAACAGAAACACATTCACATAGACATAATAACACAAAATTTTTAAGAGGATAACCAGCCTTTGTAATTCTAAGACATGACAAATTAGAAGTATTGAACAAAGAATATTCTTTTCTTAATACTCATGTGTACTTGTACACAAACCAATGATATTTTCTTCATTATTGAATTATGTGATTTTATGCATAAACTTAAGTGATTGTCACAAAAATTAATTTTATATTATGTGAACTAGTTTCTCATTAACACAATGCACAGAAACAATATATATGATATCTATGATTTAGCAAGAGCCAGGACAGACAATGCAGTCAAAATGATACATTTGTCTATGCTATTATATAAATGTGCCACTATGAAATTTATATAAAAATTATTTTCAATATGAATGATTTAAAAGATGGACATCAGTCATAAAAGATCCATGCTCATGACAAGTGATAATGTCTAAACATTTAATCCCCTTAGTATTTCCAAAATTTGAACCTAAGAACATTATTTTTTGTTGTTTATAAATTACTATTCCAAAGGTATTTTGTTATAACAGCTGAAATATTATAAGAATCTAAAATATGACCTCTCCATAAAGATGTAGGTATTTTGTACATACTCTGACAATTCATTTCATTCTTGTTTTTGGTTTTGATTGTTTAGTTTTGTGTTGTGGTTTTGAAACAGTATTAGGCAGGCAAGTCTTTCCCTTAACTTGTTATATAGAGAAAGATGATTCCTACACACAGTTCTCCTTACCCTACCTCCTATGTGCTAGGATTATAGTAGTGAGACATTATCTAAGAGTTTTTAATATGAGCAAGATTTCACAATAGTCCTTTTTTTTTAAAGATTTATTTATATTTATTTTATTCATATTGGCATTCATTTTGCCTGCATGCATGTATGTGAGTACACTGCTGCTATCTTCAGACACACCAGAGGAGGACATTGGGTCCCTATTACAGATGGTTGTGAGCCACAATATGGTTGCTGGGAATTGAACTCAGGACCTCTGGGAGAGCAGTCACTGCTCTTAACCGCTGAGCCATCTCTCCAGCCTTGCAATAGTATTTTATATGAGAAAAATTAAAAGTTAAATATTTACTTTTATGATATTATTCAAAATCAGATTTTTATTATTTTTAAGGACTCATTCTTATCTTTTCATCATATCTCATTTGTGAAGCTGTTAAAATATTTAGCAATTGTCCCAAATTCAAGGACCATTCAAGGTCCTTTATAGGTCAGATATACAAGAAAAGGCATATGAGAGTTTAAGTAGTGACAAATAATTCTTGTTTGAACTTTTTGCACTAACAAGCTTTCTCTGAGCATATTTTCAGTTTAATTTTACAAAGTTTTACCATCAATGTTGGAATTTCATGTGTAGCGATGGGTGAATTTAAATATTTTCCAAATATTTATATAATTCCTCGCTTTCTCACATGTGGAGAGAGTGAATAGGCAGGAGGGAGAGCAGGAGCATCGCTCCCTGAGCGCTAAAGGGCTGCTGAGAGGAAACAGGAATAAAGCTGAGGGAGTGTGATTCATGGTGTTCCATAATCTCCACCACACTCAAAGAATGTGGTGTTGCCATTCAAGAAGATCAGCACAGATAAACTAGTGCATAGCAACAATCATGTATGAAAGTGACCACTTGCCATTTCGCAGCAATCATTGTGAGTGTCTTCTCCTCTGGTTGTGTCTATCAGGAGGAGGGAGGACATACAAAGCAGGTGAACTTAGGATTGATCAATGGAAATTCCATGAGAGTACTGGACAGAAATTTAAGAGAAAATTGAATGTCTCTTTAGTCTGTTCAGCCTGTAGTATCTGTGACATCGTGATGGGTAACATTAGCAGTATCATTAATGCATGAGAATATAATTGGGGAATTTTAAAATCTATTTAGAGTAGAAGATGATCAAACTTTCTCAAGACAAGTGATGAAAGATAATATGATTTGCTTGTGAACAGTTTTATAGGACATGAGCTTTTAAACTGATGCCTAATACAAAATTATATCCTCAGTAATCTGACTTTACTTCTCCATAAGCCAAAGAAAGAAAGATAATTTATTGACTTTGCACCTTGTATCTTTACTTCTCATGTCACAGTTAACATTGGCATAATTTGAGAACTGAAAGGTATTTATCAAAGAATGTTACCCAGAAAGTATTACATATATTTCACTAGGAATTACTGTTCTAATAATTTTATAAAAAGAAAAAAATTGTTATGCTTTAAAAAATACACGTTCTTACTTTAATTCTTATATTAGTGTTTCATGTGGAAATGTCGACAGGTTGTTTGGTTTATAAAATACTTACATACTAAATGTTCTGTTTGGGTTATTGAAGTTTAACCTGACAATAAAACAAAGTGCTTTGAGTCTAAACATAATTTATAGCACTTAGGGGAGCCCAACTGTTAGAACTCCATTTAAACTGTCTGTGAGCATATACAGAAACAGCTGTATTTTTTATATAACACATATATGTTCTTATGTGTTCTGTAAACACAGTTATATCTAGTTTTAACTTGCTATACCAAAAATCTTTATAGATTTTGTTTTCATCTTTTGCTTTATCTTTATACATGCACAGTATACCATTTTCATAACTTATTTAAGTATAATGATAAAAATTTTAGTTGAATACTATGTACAGAAATTTTATGTCTCTATCTAGAGATTTCAGAATTTAGAAGACGTATTAGCTTAATCCACAGATTCTTGCACAGAAGAATTAAGCAATTTCTACATAGATAAATTAAAGAGTTGGAACAATTACAGAACTGATTCAGGCTAAATGAATTTCTCTGTCATTCCTTTAGATGTGACAGGAACTACTGGAAGACTAAAATTAGACATTCTGTGTAACTTTGTCAAAAAATACTAATATCTAAATCAAATAAATTCAGTTTAAGTTAGTAGAGATTTTTCATTGAATATGCAACAGTCAAATAAAATTGACTTAGGATTTTGAAGCATATTTGCTAGCTATACCTATACTAATTGTAAATCAAGAGCCTGTGACAATTGTCAGGAAGATATATACACATATATGTGTGTGTGTGTGTGCATGTGTGTGTGTATGTGAAAGTCTATATTCCTAAACGTAGTATTTTTCATAATATCTTCTTCTTTATTATTATTTATTTTATAATATGTTTTTCATCAAGATAGAATTACATCACTTTCCCTTCTTTTTTCCACAAACCCAAATATCTTCCTATAACCCCTTCTTCTGTTAAGCCTCTCTTTCATTTATTATTATTATTATTACTATTATTATTATTATTATTATTATATTTTAATGCAAGACACTGGGTCTATTTTAGTTGCTTGTGTGCATATGGATTCAGACCTGATCACTCTCCATTAGACAACCAATAAGAGCTTCATCCCTGGCAAGAGCTAAAATTTAAAATGTGTAGTAAGCATGTGACAGTAAAAGACTCACTGAGCATGCATGTAGAAATAAATGGAAGGAATTATTGAAACTCCTTGGCTTTGTGATTTCCCTTTAAATGTTATCAATATTTAGAAATACACTGTACTTTGTAGGTAGCAACAGAAAACAGTTTCTAGCATTCTAAAGTCAACAAAGAATTTCTGCATACCAGCTGTCAGTGGGTTAGGGACATCCTCTCTCTCTCTCTCTTTCTCTCTCTCTCTCTTCTCTTTCTCTCTCTCTCTCTCTCTCTCTCTCTCTCTCTCTCTCTCTCTCTCTCTCTCTCTCTCTCTTCCTTTCAGCTTTCTTCAAATATTGTATGCTTTCTTTTCTTACATTGACTCAAAGGAGTGAATCATAAGCCTTCTACATTGTAAAGAGAATTTGTGAGGTCACAAATTAGACATAGGTAAAATTCCCCCTCATGAATAATCACAAAGATAAAGACATAGTTACAATGGTCCAATATTTGGACATGAAAAGATCTTAAATCACAGTTGCTTTGTAAATGGGATTCAGCATGACAATTTTATCAAGTCTGAAAGATAAAGTCACAATTAATAATGGTAAATTCAGATTAGTTATTAATTTAACCCTTCTTCAGTAATATCAATTAAAAATCTTGATGGAATAGATCGTTATCTCCTAATAGATATTTTGCAAACAAAGAAATACCACGTAGTAAGTGATACAATCAATACAAAATAGAATATATGATTCCTGAAATTTTATAGTGGCTTATCTTTTATGTCTTTATTTATTTAAAATGTGTTGATGTCTTTATTTATTTAAAATGTGTTCTAATTAGTAAACTCAGAGCAGATGTGGAAATTACAGAGAAAATAAAAGAATAAAGTCAAGCAGAATGGATAAATGTTTGGTAAGAAAAATGATAAGCTAAGTTCTCCTTCCCAAAGTCTTTTTTCACCCAACATTGTCCTTTAGAAAAGCACTTTGTAGCTCTCTCCAAGTTTGAAGAGTTAATTTTCATCTAAATCTAATGCTTCTATATAAAAGAGCATTGAGCCTTTATCCTGGTCCGAAGAGATTCTGGAGCAAATCCGTTCTGTTGCATCCCTGACTTTAATCTTAGATATTTTCTCCTGGAACATCAGCTTCTTATATATTTTTCAAAAATCAAGATAAACCATTGGACTTAGAATATTAAGGCAAGGAAGACCTATTCCAGACATAAACCTGCAGACTGTTTTGTTGGTTATGATAAAAGAGCAGCACTGTTGATTAGCTGTAGTGAGATAGTGAACAAGAAACCAGTTAAACTCAAATATCAGACCCTGTCTCTTTTATCTATTTTTCCTATCTGTCTGGAAACATCTATTTATGAATATACTTTAATACCTTCTAATTTTAATTTGATATTCCTAAGATAAATTTACTTATCATATAAAATTTGTATATTACTATATAAAAACACAATATAAACACATTCTAAATGAAAGAAGACATCAAAGACAACCTACCATAAAAATTCAAGAATCATATATTCTATTTTGTATTGATCGTATCACTTACTAATTGGCATAATAAGATATTCTAACTCTGTGTCTGTATTATTCGATACATTTCATTGTATCTCTTGTTTCATAGTCTTTCTTTGTCATATTGGAATGTTAACATGTTCCAATGTATTTCTCTGTTCTTCCATTATTTAATGAAAATCATTCTTGCCACAGATTTATATGATTGTGCTTGTGACTGTGCTATGCTATATTAATGTTGTTTTTATAAGTGTCCATGAGAAATCTTAACAGAATCAGATTAAAACCTGATCTGTTTCTTAATAACGTTTTTCAACATCACCAAAACTATAATAAAGCAAGTAAATAACACAGCTAATTTGTAACAACGTTTTCAAGACTTCTGAAGTTTTTTGAACCACTGCTACAAAACAAAAATCATTAAATATAGATACTCCTGTGATCCTATCCTTAGAAGGACCCAAAGATATGACCAGAAAATTAGATTGGATACATACTTTTAGCATAGTGGTGATATATAAAACCAGTCTTTAAAAGTCAATAATTTCTCTGTAGTAAAGTGTAAACAAAGAAAAAAACAAGGAAAGCATTTCTAGTCATAGTAGTATAAAAATAACAACTATTAATAGGGCTATAAAGATTGTTTAAAGAGTCAGAAACTGAAAAATTTTAAAATATTGATGGAAGACATTGAATGAATTATTAGAATATACCAAGACTTTCTCCATTCATAAGCAGTGCAGATTTAAATCAACTGATAAATAAAGGAAATATGGATAATTTATATACACATCAGAGATGAATTCGTGATATTTGCAAGAAAGTGAATAAAACCGGAAACACTATTTTAATCAATATAAGCTAGACTCAATCTATACTTCATATATGAAATCAGGATTTAAGTCAAATATATTTATAATGTGAATGTTCAAAGGAGGCCAGGAAGGAAGAATGATTATTTGGGGAAGATGGCAATGTAGATTAAAGACCAGAGGAAAATAGATTCATCAGTGTGAAAACAAAGGCTATAAATGAAGCACAATGAAATCAATGCATGAACATGTCATAGTTGAATTCATCAATTTGATGCTAACTCAAATTAATAATTATATTTTCTGTTGGATTCAATACTAAAAATTAGAATTACATAAAATCCATGTTTGTCTTTCCTGGCTACATATCTAAAATAATCTAAGACAACTGACCACATGCTGCTCACAGTAACCAAGGTGTGGTGTAAAACTAAGATGAAAAAGGTGTCACCTAGGAAAAATATAGAAATAGAACAAAGAAATATTAAAATGATAAGGCTGCACATTTCAGAATAGAAGAGAAAAACAGAGAATAAATATGATCAAAGTAGATAAATATTATATTTGAAAAAATGGCATAATAAAATTCATCATTTGTATAATAAGTATATAGTAATTATGTTTAAAAGATGTTGGATTCAGTACTTCTACTGGACATTGCATTAGAAAGTTATCTATCAGCTGACCGTTCAGCTAAGCTTTAGATCCTCAAACAGACCAGTTCCTGTGTTCAGGAATTTATAATTAATAAAAGAATTCAAAACAAAGAATGTCAATGGGGGAAACTCAGTCACTAAGTTGTAACATGCAAATATTGAGATGTTTTTAAAATTTTCTTCATACTGAAGTAACCTGATGGTACCACATTTTCTATATGAACAAGAATGTTTTTCTGGCTGTGTAGAAATATGTTCTCTGTAAGTGTCATAATTTCCATATTAAAACATGTGTAACTTTTCAATACTTAATATATAAACTGTCTCTCCTGTCCTCAAAAGTCCGGGCAGTGAGTCTTGCCTTAACAGGTGTTAGAGCTTTGTGGGTGAAGTAGACCATAGGTTTATAGTGACCTCTTCACTTTTAGTCTGCATTATAACATTTCTTTTAGCTCAAACTCATCCATCTTCAGAAAATTCATGAGTTATTTTAAGCTTCTTCTATATAACTGTTGAGTCAATGCCAGTGATATATAAGTCAGAACAAATAACATAGAACTGACATTTCTACACTGAAATGAAAAATATATAGTTGTCTATACAAAGTTAACAGCAATGATGTTTTAAGTTATATCCACTATTACCAAAGAACATTATTCCATTCTAAGCTTATTTTACACTAAAGAATATATGTTCATTACCATAATTTGAAAACATTTAAAATTTTCCTTTAATTTTATCTAAGTTTTTAAACAAAACTTTATTATTCCAAACATCTCTAAAAGTAAAATAAATGTAAACATATTGGCACAGTGTAATCAATTTTTTTTAGGATAGAAAAAAACTGTTCAAAGAAATTTGGAGACACTTGCATTAGATGCCTCCGTGGTTTGGCACAGATAATCAGGGTTTTTTTGACAAAAAGGAAATGACAAATGGCCAAGAGGTGGAGGCACTGCCTGGAAACAGAGGTTGAGTGTCTGTTTCCAGGAATACACAGACATAAAAGTGAGAAAATGAATATGCTTCATTTCTTTTGTGGGTATTTATGAGAGGTGAGGATGACTCTGACAGTAATAAAACACAGGTCATTCCTGGAAGAAGGAAGATATTTCAGCTTTGGTAGGATGTGTTATTTATTAATCAGTGATTGTAGCACACATCGGAGATGCCTGTTAACTGCTACTAGAATCAAACCATTTATTCTAGTGTCTACCATTTTCCAATTAATGCATACAATTGTTTAGTGAAAGATTATATGTATGTGTGTGTGTGTATGTGTGTGTATGTATGATGTATGTGTGTGTGTGTGTATGATCAGTATAGTTGTTTTTTAATTATCAGATAATATTCGATTTCTAGATTGTAGCAATTCAATTTAATAAAGCAATTAGTTAGAGAATATTTATATCTACAAAGTAAGAAGAAGTTTAGGTTGGAAGTTAGGAACTGGTGGAAACCAGTAAATATTGGTGAAATAATTCTAATGAGGTCAGTTTGTTTCTTCTGAGAAGGAGGGAAGGCAAACAAGTAGTTCGTAATGTGCATATCTGCATCTCCATCTGCATTTACAGCATCTCCAAGCTATCCGTGTCTGCCCCAGGTCATCTCCTTCATTATCTTCATGTCACTCTTGCTATGTGTTTAAAACAAGATGAAAAATGAACCTTCCTTGGTATTCAATATTTAGGCATGATTTTTAGAACTGCGAAGGCTGGAAGGTCTGTCAAAATTACACAATAAGGGTTTCTCGCAAATATCTAAGTTCAAAAGCAAATGGTCTGCACACTGTATCAAATATGTATAAGTATATAAGGTTGCATTAATTCTTAAGATATAGTACATGGTTTCTGGTAACGTTTTAAGCATAATTTTTATACCGTATCTTTGTATCACACCATCGTCCTGCCTCCCACTCCTAGCTCCATTTCACCATCTCACTGCTTGGATTTTATGTGGCCTGAACCTGTGTAGTAGTATGTCTCTGGTTATTTCTAAGCTAATACTTTTCACATTTTATTTCAAAAACTTTGCATGAAATATTATAAATTGAATATAGTAACAAGTTATTCTAATATGTTTTGTTAAAATCTTATATGATGATAAAGAATTCATGAGAACATTCACTATGCTTCTAATATTTCCTACTTTCATGTTTCTTTTAAAACTTGTCTAGCCCACTGTATATAATTGAAGTAATTTTAATCATCAATTAATGAAAAATGTATTCATTTAACACTTTAATATTAAGTATTTCACTGTCTATCATATTAATTGGTGTGAGAGTTTGATGGGTAAGTTCAGATTTTGAAAATATTTTAATAAATAATATTAAAAAATTTAATTACAAATGCAATTTTAATAACTTGAATACTAATTTACAAAAATAAACTTATTGAAATTAGACTTTTCCATATTTTCATTTATCTCCAAATCTGACAGAGGTCTGACATCCAAAATACAAAATACACAAAAAAATAAACATCAACAAACCAATAACCCAATTAAAGAAGAGTGGGGTACAGATCTAAACAGAGAATTCTCAGCAGAGGAATCTCTAATGGCTGATAAACACTTAAAGAAATGTTAAGCATCAAGGAAATGCAAATCAAAACAGCTCTGAGATTCCAACTTACACAAATCAGCATTTCTAAGATTTGAAACTCAAGAGAAAGCTCATGCTAGCAAAGATGTAGAGCAAGAGAAACACTCCTCCATTGCTGATGGGAGTGCAAACTTGTACCACCACTTTGTGAATCAAGTTGGAAGTTTCTCAGAAAATTTGGAATCAGTCTACCTCAAGACCCAGCTAAACCACTCCTGTGCATATACATATCTAAAGGATGCTCCATCATACTTCAAAAATACTTGCTCAACTAAGTTTATAGTGGCTTTATTCATAATCACCAGAAACTGGAAACAAACTAGTTGGCCCTCAACTAAAAACATGGTTAATGAAAATGTGGAATGGAGTATTATTCAACTATTAAAGAAAAATAACATCATGAATTTTGCAGGCAAATGGATGGAACTAGAAAAAAAAAAAAACCACCCCGATTAAGGTAACCCAGACTCAGAAAGAGAAACATGGTATATATTCACTAATAAGTGGATATTAGCTATGAAGTAAAGGATAATCATACTACAATCCAAAGAAGATAACGAACGAGGAGGAGCCAAGAGGGTACTTGAATTTCTCTGGGAAGGGGAAAAAGATTAGCCCTCAAGGATGACTGGAAGGAGGGGACTGGGTAGGGGATGGGTAAGGATGGGAACAGGAGACATGAAGTTGGGGGATGATAGGGACTGTGAGAGACAGCTGGGTAGGGAGGGGCACCTCTGGGACGAGCTGAAAACCTAGAACAATGGAGACTATCAGGAATATATAGGGGTGTCCCTAGTTAAGACTCCTACGGGAGATGTGAGGACACAATGTTAAGACATAGTTAAGACACAATGGGGGATGTGAAGCCTCAAATGGCTATCTCCTATAACCAGACAAGTCTTCCAGTGGAGAGAACTCGGTGACCAGCTCAGCCACAACACCTTAGACTCACAATTTGGCCTGCCTACAAGATGAGCAGGAGTAAAGGATGGAGTAGAATTGGAGAAAAGGGCCAGCCAATGCCAGGCTCAGCTTGAAACTTGAGCTATGAGACGGAGCCACTTGCAGACAGGAGCCGACCATAAGTGTTATCAGAGAAACGTAGCCGGGCAACTGTTGGAAACTGATACAGAGACCCACAAACACTAAGAGGAGCTTTGGGAATCTGGTGGAAAAAATGGGGGGAAGGATTGAAGACCCCAAGGAGTCAAGAACACCACAAAACAACCTACAGAATCAACTAACCTGGGACCATAGAGACTCATAGAGACTGAACTGCCAACCAAAGAATATGAATGGGACGGAATTAGGCCCTCTGCACATATGTAACAGTTGAGCAGCTGGGTCTTCCTGTGGAATGCCTGAAGTAAATACAGGAGCTGACTCTGACTACATTGCCTGCCTTTGGATCCTGCTCTCCTTACTAGGCTGCCTTGTCAAGCCTCAATACAAAAGGATGAACTTAATCTTATGCCGTGACTGGTTGCTATCCGTGAGATTTCTCCCCTTTTGTAAGGAGAAGGGGACAAGGAGAGAAGATTAGGACATTAGAAAGAGGAGCTGGGAGGAGGAGAGGAAGGGGAAGCTGCAATTGAGATGTAGAATAAATAACTTAATCAATTACAAATGTATAACAAAAATAGGCTTTTCTTTTTAATATATCCATAAAGTTGATTAAAGCATATAAATTTGCTTTCTTTCTATATCTAATTATATTATTATAAAGTTAAAACTTCAACTGCTTTTTTAGGCAAGGTTAATTTTTAATTTCATCCTATAAAAATATGTTATTAAACATTAAGAAGCTAAGACATGTTAGCTGAAATAATAACATGTCACAATGTGTGGGGCTGAATAAGGCAGTAAATGAAGAACTGGATATGCAATAATTACATCATCTGAATTACAACCTGCAATTTCCTGCATGTGGCCTCCACTTTGTTTCCAATTTTCAGGATATATAGTGTTTCCTGATGAATATTCTCATAATTCTAATGCTATAGTGATCTAAATACATGTTGGTTGAATACAACTAACCACAATAACTGGTTAATGTCCAAGATTGTTAACTTTAAACTTTTCAAATTTCATTTTAAACAACTTACCGTAGATGCTACTTTCTACTTTCTCAGAGAGAGAGAGAGAGAGAGAGAGAGGGAGAGAGGGAGAGAGGGAGAGAGAGAGAGAGAGAGAGAGAGAGAGAGAGAGAGAGAGAGAGAGAGAGGAGCAGTCCTCAGGTCTTTTATTCTTCCAGCCAATGCTAAGTACAACTCTAAAAAGATATACAGCTGCTCTGTCACAGAATCTTTGGTCTCTTTTTTTAGAGCTCTTGATCCTATAGATTTCTATTCTTTTCTTTTGCCTTGGCAGAAATTTATTTTATGTTCCAAAGCTAATTATTGTAATGGTGATTCCTGATTGTCTTCTTGACTATATCTAGAATGAACTATAATCCAGATTGGAGGGCTCACCAGTGATCCTGATCTTGAGGCTGGAAGACACATGTTTCTGACTTGGATCTTGGCATAGAGATCTTGAGTCATAGCAGACATGAAAAGCTTAGGCCCAGGCAAGGTACAGGCCTTTAATCTCAGGAGACTGAAGCAAAGAAATCTCTGAGTTCAAGGTCAGGCTGGAAAAAAGCAAGTCCCAGATCCAGACATGGAGGTAAACACCTTTAATCTGGGCCACATCTTCTTCTGGAGACATACATAAGAACATCAGAAGAAGGAAGATTCTCTTTTCTTCACCTATTTGCATTTACTGGCCAGTACATCTTTGGAACCTACTTCTACAGAAGACCAGCTAAAATAAATAGCCTAGTGGTACTGAGCAACTTCTAGACTCTTGGACTTCCTATTCACAGTTGACCATTGCTGTGTTAGTTGGTCTACAGACTGTAAGTCATCACAATAAATTCCCTCAATATAGAGAAACATTCCATAAGTTCTGTGACTCTAAAAACCCTGATGAATACATTGATCCACTCTTCTCTTGCATTCTAGGAGATAGCAATGAATGTTCACTTCTGAACTTTCAATTTTTCTCTTGTTGGAAGGAACTTTAGGAGAAATCACTAATGATTTTTCACCTTTCTACAAAGTTATTTCTTCATTTTTAAAAAATAGACTCTTCAAATGAACTAACAAATAACAACTGAAAATGCTTGGCCATACTTAATCCCTTTTTTCAGGTAATCTATAGCAAATTTTACTCAGTAAAATTCTAAATTCTCCAGCAGTGTCACTGAAGTCTACCATCATATATATATATATATATATATATATATATATATATATATATATATATCCTTGAATTTACCATGATCAATAATGTGCACTCCTCAACACATGCCAACAGACCTGTTCTTTACAAATATGCCCAATTTCCCATAACAAAACTTTTTTTATTATTTTCCCTAATAAGAATCCTCTTTTGCTGGAAAGACACTGCCTTAAAATTCTGTCTTTTACACTTCAGTTGAGATATCTATCTATCTATCTATCTATCTATCTATCTATCTATCTATAGATATAGATATAGATATCATGAAGACTGTTTTCATTTCTTGGCTTTATTGATCAATTATCAACTTACCCAGTGGTGAACTCCTTGCATTTGATTACATTAACATTTTGTACCTTGTATAGGTTCTTGAACTGGCATTGATTAAAAATATATCAGATTTTCAAAAATAAATGGAACAAACCTAAATACAATCTGTAAGTATTAGATTTTTAATTCCTTGAATGATTCACTCAATCTAGGGTCCGTTAGTATTTACGACTATACAGTAAAAAAATGTGATAAAAAAAAACCTTTGACTTTGAAATTTGATCTAAACCAGCACTGAATACACATGTTTCTTAGGGAATTCTCATGACTTGTGGACACTTTGTAATGCATATAGACTTGATTATCATCTCTATCAAAGTAAATTATCTAGTAGTGTGAAAATTTTTAATCTAGGAACATGTCACTTCCGGCAAGAAGACATCCCAAGATGATCTAGCTCTCTGTGATCATCTACAGTGCAGACACACCTGTAATCCCTGGAATGCAAATCACCTTTGTTTATATGGCTTTAATCCCTAGCAGTGTAGGTAAAGTTAGTTTGCTGAAGGAAAAAGCCATTTGGAAAGTGACTTTTAATTGAGGGGCAGACAAAATGACAAATCAGAGAAAGATTTGGCAGAAAGAGTCAGAGAGAGGATACACCCAGTGCTTAAATGGAGAAGAGCCACTTAAGTGCCGCACAGGGAGAGTGGAGGCAGTCCTGTCAGTTTTCCAGTGAGTTGGGAGTTGAATCATTTGTGATTCAGTGTAGTGAGTAGAGTGCAGTGGAGTTGCCCTTGTTCATGAGTTCACGTAGTCCAGTGCATTTGAGTGGAAACAGTTGAAATCAGAGAATAAGAAGGAGCCTGAAGATCAAAACAAATTGGCAGAGTTAGTCTGAGACCAGGCAGAGCCTCAGTGAGAACCTGACAGAAGCCAGTTTGAAATAGTCAGCATGGAGAAGAGTTTGTGTCAGAACAGCTAAGTTGAACCAGCCAGCCAGAGTTCAGAAAATGTTACAAAGGGAGAGCTTATTCAGCAATAAGCCTCTAAGAAAACAATTACATCTGGTGAATAAAAGTTACATTTACAAGACAGTTCAATTTTTAACCATGGGTAGAGTTTTTAATTTTCTTTATCCTATAACATACCTATTTTGTTTTCTCCTTGTTACTGTTTTAATCAATTTATGTTTTAATATTTGCCAAACAACGCTGTTTACATATTTCAAACATCATGTCTCAGCCTTTAAAATACTAAATAATGAAAGCATTTGACTTTTGTGTGGGACTATAATTTTAGCTATTTTCTCACATTTTGAAAATTCTCCTTAAGTCATAGATAAGGTTGCTTTCCTCTTTTAGATCAGACATTAAATTATTTGAGATATTTATAGTTATACTCAGATGCAATTACATGATAGTTATGTTACTTCTGAGGTTTTTTTCAGTTGCAAATCAAATTTGTTCTAAATGATGTTATTTTTACTATTTTTTTTCTAATTTGTTCACACACTGAAACTCTTTTATCTTATATAAATTTGAAGTAATGGTTAAAGAAAAAATTAAATCAAAAATAAATTCATATGGAGTCTTATGTAAGAAAATTAAACTGAGAAAAAAGAATCCATATTCTGAGTTGAGGGACAATGTTTAAGACAATTAGGTCAAATAAATTATAGAAATATCATGTATTACATGATTTCCAGGGAAGATATATCTAAGAAGTGGCTGTTGAGCTGAAAATGGTCTCCATAAACACACATAAACAGTTTGTCCATAGTAAATCTTAAAAAATATCCAAAGATGTGTTCGGCAGAAGCTCAGTCAAAAAAATGATTAGAAAGACAAACAACATCAAAGAATGGGGTACAGAAACTCACCATCAAACAATCTAAATGTCTTAGTATCAATAGGTAAACAACCGACAGTGGAAACCACAGAGTAGTTTTAAGCAGGACATAAAAATCTCAGGCATCCACATGATGTTGCAATCCACTCTCAGGCAAAATAAAGAAACCTAATGCCTCTTGTCGGCATGGCTTAAATCACAGCACTGATTTTCTTGCAATTCTAGAAGAAGTGTCCTTGTTGAATTCTGATAAGTTTGTCTCTTTAGGTTGTTCATAGAATCACCTCTTTGTGTCCCAGTTTTTCTCTGTGTCATGGAGTCAGGAAGGCCTCAGTGCAACCTACACCTTTTGGAAGCCCATACCAGTTGGGAAGATCCCACTCTTATGAGTTCATTGAACCCAGTGTCTTCCTTCGAAGCCCTACTGCAAACACAGTCTGATGTTGAAGCATTAAAATGAGTGTTGGTGGGAAGGGGTCCAAACTTGGCCTCGTAGCACATAATAGACAGTTATTATTCTGTGCTTTGCTCTCTTTTCTTTATTTTTATTTTCATTTCTATTCAGGTGTATATGCATGTATCTCAGTGGGTATCCAAGAGCTTTCTGAGTGTCTGCAAAGGCCTGAAGAGAGTCTTAGACATTTCAGTGGTGGAGTTACAGGAGGCTAAACTGGTTGCAGGGAATCAAAGTACTTTCGCCCCAGATATATTCTTTAGAGAGAAACAAATATTTATAAACATATTTATTGTTTGTGAAATTAAAATTCTGATTGGTGGATAGCTACATAAACAGAACAAAGGAGTAGTAATATTAAACAGAGCAAGTTAAATGAATGGGTGTCCTTTCTGAAGGATGCTGTCAGTCGATTATGCCTGATGATTGCCAGCGGCAAAGTTCACCGTTCACACTGTAATAGTCCTCAAGAGACATCATGGACCACTTTAAAAGTCCACGCATGACTACTGCTCCTTTGGAGTGCTCATGACATAGTTTAACCTGGTAGGCATAATGCTGCTTTGAGGCTGTAACTATGTCTTACAGTCCACAGGGTATCTTTTATAATATTGTATCTCGAAGAATCTTTTATTGTTCCTGGATTTTTATTGTTCCTGGCTTTAGAAATGTCTCAGTATGACCTATTTTTGTCTCAGTATGAATTATTTTTGTTTCCTTGCTGTACATTCATTACTCTAGTAAAGTGTTCAGAAAAAAGTCTTCAATTGAAGTCTATATTGGTATTGCTATTTTTGGTATGGATTATAAACCAATTAACAATTGAGAACAAAGAAATAATGGAGAGGTAAATCTGTAGATGAGTTTGCATTTGTTGTTCTTAGCAGCTTCTTTTTATTGATTCCTTTTCTTTTCTTCAAGTTTGTGTACCATTGTGGTCTTCTTTTCAGAGTGTGGCAACTGAGCATGCGACTCTATCATCAAGAGTAAGAACACTTATTCACATTCTTGGTACTCAGCTTGTAGAACAGTAGTTCCCTTTTAGACATGGTCAAATATTCGAACTCTCAAGAAGACATGAATTAGACATGAATTAGAAAATGACTTTCTAGTTGTGGTGGCAATCTAAAATGAAGCAAAACCTGTATGAAAGGTGGAGGAAGAGGAAACTTGTATGAAGGAAGATAAAAGAGAAATAGAAATAGACAGAAAAGGAAATCCAACACCATGAGGCTCTCTGGATGCCAGATGAGTAAAGGCAACACTGACTGTGAACGAGATGAACAGACACAGTTGTATGGCCAAGTTATTTTTCAAGTTTGGTTCTTGCTGCAAACAGATGCTTTCAATAAAATGTACTCATCTGGTAATAAAATGCCATGACAGCGTTAAAAATTGAATGCAAAACTGTCTGCAATGTCTATCCAATAGCTCTGGTTCCATCTTTGATTTTTCAGTTTTGCTCTTTGTATTCCTACAGCAACTGTACAAATTTACATACGTAGTAGATCAAAGACTGAAAATTTTAATATTAATTAGCTATTGAGTTCGTAAGTTTAAAGTGTGTCATTCTGATAACATATTTTATTTAATACAATTTCTGTTACCTAGTCATTGCCTTAAAAATTAATTAATATTGATTATGTCAAAATAATATAACAAATGTATACATGAATAATTTTATATTTGGCTTGTACATTTAATGAATTTTAATATTTTAACATTTAAAAAGAAATCTGTGATGAATCAATTTCACAGTAATTAATCTTTAATCTGCTAATTGACACTTGATAAGTGTGTTAATTGATATAAATAGCATAGTAGCTTAGATGCAAAATGTCAAATACGTGTTCCTTACAATTAAAATTTATTGATACTAAATTAATTACACGTAAAGTCCCTGTCATGTAGTGTTAAATATATTAATTTCTTGTCTCAAAACTTCACTTAAATTGAATATTTTCAGTGAATTGTTAAGTGATATAATAAATTTACAAGTTATTGATTGAATTTTGAACAATTTGGCTTCATTGTACAAGAAGAAAGGATGTACTATTGTCTATCAGGTTAGATGTCATATTTATTTTCTATTCTTCATAATTCTAACATTTGTAATTTCATTGAAAATCAGCATCAATAGTAAAAAAATAAATCAGAGAATAGAATTACAAGATACCTTCTAAAAAAATATAACATGCTCCTCTTTTATAAATGCAGGTATAGAAACTCATTAATTGATTTTGATTTTACTTACTTAATGTACTTATTGTTTCTTTGTATTTCATGCTTCATGTATTTCATACAGATGTTTCATGTATGTGCGTACAGATGTGCTTGTGCAGGTACTTGAGAAAGCCACAGGAGACCCTTGGGTTATCTTCTTTAAGGGATACTGTTTTCTTCGTTGTTGTTAAAAACAGGATCCTTTACTGTCCTGAAACTTTATTTACTAGTGGATAGGTTAACAGCCCAGGGATCCACCTCTCTTTTCCACTCATTGCACCATCCTTGAGATTACAAGATCACAGCATACCTAGACATCATGCTTTTAGGCAAATGCTGTACTAACAGAGCCAATTCCCCAACCCTTAATTAACAAATGGTTAGAATTTCATTCTCAACCAACTTTCCATGATGGCTTAGACCTGTAGCGTTCTTTTCCATGCTGTCATAACCACTGTGACCCATGTGTACAACGGCCATATGTTTGGAAAATGGTTTCATTGTCATTATCCCCCATCCCTGCTTCTTAAAATCAATCTGCTCTCCTTTTTCTCAATATCCCTGAGTCTATGAAAGAGGGCTTGTAGTATATTTTTTTTTCCATCTTGGTTGGGCTCTATGCTCTCTTATTCTATATAGCTTGGCCAATTGTGTGACATGATGTTATAGAATATATATGCACTAGTGTACAATTTATTACTGTACACTCTCATGCAATATAAAAGTGTGAAGTACATGATACTAAAGTGAAATAAGCATATTCAAGCTACATTGTTATATAGTTAGAATCCTAATATTAATGAGAATGTTAAACACTAAGTGTATAACATTAAATGTACAAAAATAAATGAACTTATATTAAGAATGTAGTGCAAGCAAAAGTTAAATATAAAAGAAGGAAGTATGGCAGATATGAAACCAATATACAGAATATCTATCTATCTATTTATCTATCAATCTATCTATCTATCTACCTATTAATTGATAGATATAGATATATGCAATAAATTGTAGAAATGTGATTTTGGGGGCCATTTTCCTTAAAAAAATGAAATTGATATACTCAACAAAACACTAGTAAACAAAATTTGAAAATTCATCTAAAATAATTTATGACTCAGGATTTTTACAGGCATACAATAGAAACTGAAGGCAAAGGACACTGTCAATAGGACAAAATGGCAACCAACAGATTAGGAAAAGATCTTAACCAATCCTAAGTCTGATAGAGGGCTAATATCCAATATATACAAAGAACTCAAGAAGTTAGACTCCAAAAAACCAAATAACCCTATCA
>CM052704.1:30814224-30831064 GCA_028551405.1 Uromys caudimaculatus
CCCAGTAAAGGGGAATGTCAAGTTGGGAATATGGGAATGGGTGGGCGGGTGGGTAGGAGGTGGAATTCCTTCATAGAGGCGGGGAGAGAGAGGAGATAGGGGGTTTCCAAAGAGGAGACCTAGAAAAGGGGAAACATTAGAAATGTAAATAAAGTATCAAATAAATAAATAAATAAATAGATAGATAGATAGATAGATAGATAGATAGATAGAGAAAGAAAGAAAGAAAGAAAGAAAGAAAGAAAGAAAGAAAGAAAGAAAGAAAGAAAGAGTAAAATTAAATAAGGTAATAATGACTGATACCAATAAAATTATGAAAATATAAAGCATGACTGTCTGAATAAATATAAAATAAGAATGTAGAACATTGATTATGAATAGTGCTATCTTTGGTGAAAGTAGTCAGCACACCGAGAATAGACAGAACTCTCCTGGTATGATTAGTGACATTTATATACAACTTATGCCTAGATTAGTACCCTTTGTGAACCACTGAGAACATTTTCTTACAGAACAACAACTGAACTCTGTTAAACCCTGCTTGCAGCTTTTGTTAGGAAGTTGTCAAAAACAAAAGGGAATAAAAGGTATACACATTTACAAAAGATAGCTGTAGTTCTTGTCTGGAGGTGGAACTAATGAACTTTTGTCCATTCTACATTTTCATGTCCATTGGTATTACATTTTTTCCAGCCCTGTTATGCAACTATTTCTAGGATAGTCTGTTTAACAGCACATTTCCTGGCATTCTGACATATGTTTCTCAAGGCAGCCTAACTACGCAAACTGCACGATTCCCTGAAAGAGGTCATTGTTTTAAACCATGTACACACAAACAACAAGAATTAATTCAGCAGATTATATGAATGTATGCATGTGTTTATTTGAGCATGCATATACCTACATATAAGAAGAAGAAAAAGAAGCAACCTCACTGAGTTATTCTGGTGTATTGGGGGAAACTTGGAACATAGCAGGGAAAGGTTGGCAGGAAGGAGGAAATTGACATTATTCTATTTCAGGTAAAACATTTTTATAATTATAAAATAATTGTCTTTCAATACATTCCAGGGTGTATAGTGGAATTGAAGTATTATTGTTTTAACAATTATCTGATGTATAATTTTAACTTGGTCATAAGGTTATTACATTTTGTTTTTATTTTGGGCATGAAATTATAATAAACATGAAACCAAGTGAGTAATAAAACTACTAAGCAGATTAATTATTAACAATAAAACAATTTTGAATGTTTTGAGAATATTTATCTTTCAAATGCTTCATAGTCTATGCTAATATGACAAAGTAGTGTCCTGGTAGATGACTTTTAAATTAACATTAAATTATTTCCAAGAAGCATTCACTGATAGCTCATTAAACATTAAGTTAATTTAAAAATTGTGTCATTGTGTGGCTGTGGTGTGTCATTTACAGTCAAGAACCATAAATAAAAAAAGAAAGAAAAAAAATTGGTTTCATCTCACTGGATCATCTCTTTAAGTGCTAGTTTTGAGATACATAGGAAGATATTACCAGATTAATATTTGTATTTCTTTTAAACTGACAACCAATAATCTAGTTTCTACTTGATTTATAATATTTAAAATATCTAGCATTATTTTACTAAAATACCACTATTTTATATTACTATGACTATTTTTACTGAATGTTTGGGGTCTTGATATAAACTTAAAATAAAATGTAAAGTATTAAGATTTTCAGAAATGAAATATTATCAAAGTTAATTGGAAACTACATACTATATTTAAAAAGAACCATTTTCATGTTGAAACACATACAGTAATTAAACCTAACTAGAAAACTAAATTAATAATTTTGTCATTGACTACAAAATAAATCTGTTTCTATTAAACAGGTATATCTATATCTATATCTATATCTATATCTATATCTATATCTATATTTACATCTATCTATATCTATATCTATATCTATATATCTATATCTATATATCTGAAAAATGACTATTGAATCCTGGCTCCTGAGGATGGCAAGAGAAACATTTTTAGGTGGACAATAATTTGAGTATTTTATTCTGAATAAATAAATGTAGCCTGACTTCAAGTGACATTCCAATGCTTTACCTACAATATTATAAAGACATGATAAGCTGAAATCAACAGTTCCTTCTTCCCATGCATCTATATCATGTCACCACCATCATGTCCTAGCTGGCTGTGCAATTCTCATTCATTTCAGTGCTCATCGATTTGCATCTGTTCTCACGCAGAAATATGGCTGCTTAAAAATCCCAAAACCTAACTATACTCAGAAGTGCTGAATGCATTCAAAACACATTTTAAAATGTATTTTTCTGAAGTTAATAACAATGTAGTAATCATTGACCAACAAGTAAATTAAGAGATGACTAAGTGGGTTCCAAAGAACTCACCCCCAAAATCTTGTCCTGGAGTGTTTTAATGATACCATAATGCAGAATATTTATTTCAAATATGTCTCAGAATAAATGATTTAGATCTCATTAAAAAGACATTCAAATAATATGTATAACAACCAGGCTTGTAAGCATATTACTATTTAAATGAAAAAAAAGTATGAAAAAGCAACTGGCATAGGACAAATATTAAATAACTCTTATAACATTAATTTTAAAATTGTAAGGATATAATGAAAGGATTCTTGTTTATCATTGAATGCCTAGGAGAAACAAATACAGATAAAAATTTCCTCGGAAGAACACAGCTCGGAGACAACATCCCTAAAATTCTTTCAAATAAATGTTTTTCATAGATGAACCTTAAATTAGAAAAAAGAACATAAGCCACACAGTAAAAACAATAAGAGGATGACAGAATACTAAAATCATCGGATACACAGGAAATAATTTTATTTCATATATGGCTAAGGGACTCAATAGAGGAGTCAGAGATCAAGAATATGTGTTCTTTTCCCAGATGACCCAGCCTCAATATACGGCACTCATAGGATGGCTCACAACTCTCTGTGGTTGCAGTTCCAGGGGATCAAGTTGCCTATTCTGGCTTGCCTGAGCACCAGGTATATAGGTGGTGCAGGAAAAAAATACCTGTACACATGAAATAATAATAATAATAACAATAGCGATAACAATAACAATAACAATAGAGTTAAGATGTACCTATCTAAAATATGAGTCTATACATAAAACAGAATCAAAATATAAATTAACATGGAAACAAGGTATGAGAATGTCAAACTGGGAGTGCAAGCCTAGGAATGTAGCTCAGTTTGTAATAACCTCTCATACAAGAGAGGGGGTATGAATTACAAAACCCTTATAAAGAACATAGACAAACACACAGAGACACAGACATACAGGCACACACACACACACACACACACACACACACACACAGACAAACTGAGAGACACACAGAGAAAGGCAGAGAGACAGTAAGACAGAGTGGGGGGAGGTATATATGGCTGTGGCATACCCATTATAACCCCAGTTGTAGAGTTGCGGGGATCAGAGGCAAAGTAGTCAGATTCTTACAACTCTCTGACCAGCTTGACTGATCCTCAGTGGTGATCCCAAAGGCAAAGAGAAATCCTGTCTCAATACAAAACAAAACATAAACACACAAACAAAAAAATGTTAGACAGCACCAAAGGAGCAACACTTCCTATTAAACTCTGGACTTCTGCTGCAAGTGCATACACACACATGCAATACACTCACACAAAACTAAATGCAAAACAGAGCACTGAAAATGATCTATTGACTCTTTAAAACAACAATAAAATTAGGAATAGTGATTAATAGGTTATTTAGCAAATTACGTACTCTAAGTTAATTATTCAGAATGTAATAAAGATGACTAAGTGAAGGAGCAAGCAAGGGGAACAGGAAGGCAAGATTAAAAGCATTAATGATTGTCTTGGTGGCCTTCAGAACGACATTAAGAGTACAGAATGCAAAAGGAAAGGGAGGATTTCATGATATCAGTTGCATCCATGAAGTCTTAGAATCGAGTAGTTAAAAAAAAAAAAAACCTTTATAAGAAAATCTTACTGCCATTACTGAAGTGTAGGGCCAGGTCACACTGTCACAAAAGGGTTAATTGTCAAATGTTCAGAAATCATAAGAACTGGCCATGATGTACTATGTATAATGAATTCAGATGACTAGCACAAGTAAAACATTTCTTAGTTTACCAGAATACCACTAAGAAAAGTGAGCCTTCATGATCATAGGCAGCTGCCAAAAGAGAAAGGAATGTAAAATAGCAAAACTGGACAGTTTGCAAAAAAGATCATTTGTCTGACAGTGCGACAAGGATTTAGCATCAGCATGAAGCATTATAAAACAATGGGTTGTCTCCCATGGCACCAGGAAATAGTGTTTGATTGATGGTAATCAGATGTTCCAAGGTACGGTGATATTCAGGAATTCAAGGTGGGTTCCAACAACAAAGTCTCACCAAGTAGCCTAATCGGATATATGTTAAGATGATAAACCGTGATCATAAAGGAAATTCTGGGGTGCAGGTGAGAATAGAAAGGGAGTAAAACCTGAAACCTCTTGACAAAGTACAAAACTATTTACTAAGTGAAGTTAAACTTACTTACAAACGTGGAAAATAAATACAAGTGAGACTTTTGTACAGCGCTATAATAGATGGGAGAAGACAGTTGCATCAAAGATTTTATCAAACTATTTTAGTTTTATTTTTTTAGAAATGACAGGTTAAGAATTTTTTTGATTTATATAAGCAAGTATATGTATACAAGTATATGTATACAAGTATATGTTTGTGTGTAAATTATTAAAGGCATATATATAGACTAGAGATGAAGAAGGTTAAGATAAAAGCAAAAATGTTTCACGAAATTGACAATATATATTAAAATTCATATGAAAATTCAGGCATAACAATGTCTTTGAATTGAAAACAGCATTAATATTTTATTTAAGATATAACAAAATGCATAAAACTATATTTATGAAATTATGTTATACAGTTATTTTATGGAATCATAAATCTGTGTAAAACTAACAATTATGTCAACTTGTTCTGATGACATCAACCTCAAAGTGAAAGTGAAGTGTATATTTGTGTATATATTAGAAATTATTATTTAAACACATCTAAAAGGTAGAACATATACTTACCACATTTAAAATTAACATTCAGATATATGAACTTATTTTCTGTGAATTAACAATTAAAATCAAAAGTAAGTATATTTAAAAATATTATTTACATGATGGCAATGTAGCAACAGCTTTTGAATCAAAATATTAGTGTTATGTCAAAAACAGATGCAAATATAGATTTAAAAGCCATAATAAAGTAAAGAGATGAAGAAACAGATTCGATTATGTCAAAGATCTGAAGGAAGAAGCAATTGATGCAAAAATAGGACAATTAACCTTTGTACAACTTCCTCAAAAATAGGAAATATAAACTTCAATATAGCAAAAATCTGATATCTGGGGCTTCTCCACTCTTCTACCAAAGAAACACTTTCTTTGGCAATGGATGGTGAACTGTCAATGTTAATAGATAAGCCGTTCCTAAGAGCAAATGAATGAGAGGAACATGCTTGCTCACTAAGCCAGCGATGTATAACTATAGTAATGCCAAAGAGTGTTAGGTTATCGATCAGACAAGTGAATTATGTACAGGAAAAACATGTTGCAATGAATCAATTTGCATTAATTTTCTCTTGTTCCTGAATATCATTTCATCTTCATGGTCTAAAACAATACTCATTAATTATCTGACAAGATGTAGAGGTCAGAAAAGCAACCTGAGAAGCTGCTTTTTTTTTCATCTGAAAGCCTCGCAGAGCTAAAATTGAGACAAGCAGGGTACTACAGCTCTGTTACAAACTGAGGAGTTTGGTGATATCCATTTATTTTCTTCTTGAGGATTTCATATAGACTGCCTATGTTGCCAATATCTTCACAGCAGCAAGAGAAAACATTAGACATACCCCTCTGATTTTTCACTTTATTAGCCAGTTAGCTCTGGCTTTAGCTAAAGAAATTATCAGTTGTTCAGGACTTTTATAATTCTATCCTGATAGACAGAGATGAGTATATTCTCACCACTTCGATGACAATGTGTTTAATGTAGTTATATCTGCAAAACACTGTCTGCCACTAACCCTTATATTAACTGTTGTTGGAAATTAGAAATTGAATTCATTATTGGAGGTGAGTGTTATGATTCCATCATAAAACTAAAATTATTTTGTACATATAATCAATTTTATGCAATCTATACAATCCATTGATGTCCCCGAAGAGGAAAAAACAAAGGAAGTTATTTTATGTGGTTATATCCACACAAAAATACTGAAACAATGCAGTGATATATATTTATCATTTATTTTCTAATCCTTATTCATTCTTTTTATTTAGAATTTCTTCTGTGCTCATTATTTTTGAATATATGTATAATTCCTGTTAGAATATACATTACTGGTATAGAACATTGAAGTACTAGAAACCTTCAAAGCAATGTTAGAATTCTATATCATCTACATGTAAAATTATGAGAATTATTAGATACTGGAAATATTGACTAAAGACAATAAATTCTCTGAATGCTTTTTAGATTTGAAGAGAAAATTGAAAGGAATGTAAAAAAAGAAATTGGTTTTATATAAACTTACAAAAACTACAGTAGTTATGTAACTCAGAAGTCTGGATGGAGTCATAATATACAGTATGAAAATAAAAAGGGTTATTTTCAACAAAAGAAAATAATTTTAAGCATAATTTTTTACAATAAATGAGTGTTGTTTAAGGTAAGAAAAGAAAAAAAACTATTGGCCAATTTGATTTTATTCCAGGAATGAATTATGAGTTTATTATACATGATATTTATATTAAATAATTACATGTGTTGTGTTAGTGGTATTTCATAACACAATAAGGGTACCAGACTCAGAAAAGATGCCTCTGGTTATTAGTTTGTCACAGCAGATCCCTGATGTAAAATAAAGTAAATATCAATATTTTTCAAAATAAATTACTTGTAGTATATCATTTTTTATATAATTTATGAATGAATAACTATACTAAAATTAATGTTTTGTTTTATTTTACTGATCATAAATACATACTAAATAAGTATTTGAACTCATATTTGTTTGAAAAATAGCAAACAATAGAAATTTTTGGGCCAGCGACTAGTTGAAAACAATTATTACCACAGGGCCTGAAAGCTAAATAACAAATGGATTTAAACAAAATGTTAAACAAATTATTTCAGAAGCATAAAGTAAAAAGTTTTCAGAGTAACTATAGTGTTGTTATACTCATTATCAACTGATATTTCTGGTCAAAGTATTTTCAGATTTAAAGTATTCAAAAATATAAAAAGTTATACTTTTGTTCTTGATTTGAAATATACTAACATCATTATGACCTAAGGAGAAAAAAATAAATAAAATTTCAAATCTTTGTTCCTAAAACTTGAGCATTTAGGTCCAAAAGACTCAGTTGCAACAAAATGTCAGACATAACTGGAAAATGTAGAAAACTTGGAAAATTCAGGATATACAGATTTCATGCAATGGAAATTTAAAGATATATTTGTGTTAGCTTTTTCTCTGGTGTATTTATTAAGAGAAGACACAATGTGTATAAATAGTATACTGGTAGAGTATGTGGCTGTCCATTTAAAACTTAAAAGTATAAAATCACAATATTTATGGCATCAAATTTAGAGAATTGTTCAGACACACTTTTCCTTGACTGTCTACAGTGAAATCTTCCCAAGGATGCCTGCTACATTTTCCCTCTGAATACAGGCATTTCCTCAACAAGGAGAGGTTCTTCATTCCTCTCACACAAGTCCATTATAAGGAAGGTCTTGCTTGACTAATTGAGTGTGGAAAGTCACATGTCACCGCATGCTGGTTTTCATGGAGCACACATTTCTATATCCCTGAGAGTATAACTGGAATTCAGTAAGAGTCAGTTAATGTGGATACTCTAGCTCAGTAGAGACTGAGGCAGAACACATGGGACGGTGATCGTCTACATATGACTATCAAGTGTTAGATGACACATGTTCATAAACCATCAGACCAGGCTAGAATTCAGCTAAACACCACTGGTTGCTCCAAGCTCCTGCTTTGTGAAATATCATCTTCATGCTAAGTTCTCTATTTTCTAGCATACATATTTTCTTAATTAAGAACATTTGTGAGTTGCTTTAATACATAAATTAGTACCTAAAACTTACTAAATTTAAACAAAATTAATGAACCTTTAAATTAATTATCTTTGTCCAATATGCAATTCAATTTAACTGGCTTCACCTGTTTGAACACAAGTCTGTATAATCTCTTTATGCCATTGTATTTTAATAATCAGCTTATAGTCTGATAAAACTATTTGCATTGATACATATTAATTATGTAAATATAGTGACTAAGGCTAAAAGCATTAATGCATCACAATAATTTTATATTATAACAATTTAAAAAATCCATTCTATGGGACTAAGGTGCATGATGTGAAATTCACAAAGAATCAATAAAAATTTAAGAAAAGATTAATCTGAAAATTTTACCTAAATTTTGGTATAGCCTAAATAAATATCTGTTACATCAGAGCCTTCCAGCAATTTCTTCCTCCATGAAACTTTTATACTTTGATACTGTTCACATTTTTTATTTCATGTACAATATCAGCTGGATATGTATCTTTTTCATACTTGCATAGAAAAATCAAATCATTTTCTGAGATATTTTGTAGATTCATTTGTAGATTGAAAAAGAATTTCTGAGATTATTTCTCAGGTACTCATGAATATCCTGCTACCTAATTGAATAGTCTTCTTGAGCTCAAAATTAAATTCTTCCTGAAATTTAAAGGTTCTGGATCTTATAGCCATAGCTTTAAATCTTTAAAGTAAACAACCAGGTTAA
Organism: Uromys caudimaculatus; assembly: GCA_028551405.1. Classification (NCBI taxonomy): domain Eukaryota; kingdom Metazoa; phylum Chordata; class Mammalia; order Rodentia; family Muridae; genus Uromys; species Uromys caudimaculatus. The sequence continues at coordinate 30,823,138 of CM052704.1, forward strand.
GAACACTGGATCTTCTTCCCAAGGACCCCAGTTCAATTCCCAGTACCCACATCACACATATCCCAGGAAATCTGATATGACACGTGTGGTATCTGCAGTTGCATGTCCTGACATGCACATATCCACACATACCTATGTAAAATTAAAAAATAAATAAAACGTCTTAAAAGTTAAAAAAAAAAAAAGAAAAATGCATTCTAGAGTCTTAATGAATGTACACGTCTGTAAAATAATTTTTGTTTTCAACGTCTGTATATATTTCCGAATGCTGTTCTGTATTTATTTTAGGTTTCATGAAACTTGAGGTAGTTAGAATACAAATGTTCTATTCCTTCAACTTATGTTATAAATGGTGACGTGCTTATAGGAAGAAGCAACATTTCATCATTCTTGCTTGATACAGAGATAAAATCTCAGAAATATACTAGGGTAGTTTATGATAGTTCAAATTGTTTATTATTAGTATATAATTTAATATTTTATAGGTTCAGAATGAATAGATTATATCAAAATTAAATTGAAAAACACTGAGGTGAGGAACAGCAAAACATTTCCAGAAAGGGGATTTCAACAGGAAGAATGCTTGCTCCCCACACTGTGCTGTAGCTCCCACCAGGGTCTTGAATCACATTTTTTTTTCTTTCATGAAGAGAAGTCAATGTATTTCAAAATAATAGAAAATTTAATAGTTGTAAGAATCTCTATTCTAAAGTAGTGTCAAAATATATTGCCAGAGAAAATAATTATAAATTAGAAATGCAGAATTACTTTCACAAATTTTACTGAATATGTTTAGAGGGTAAGGACATAATGATGAATAATACACACCAGAAATAATAAATTATAATGTGCAATTTTTTTAGTTCATGAATCAAGGTGATGCTTAAAGCTATAAATATTGCTTTATAGAACTGTCTTAGGAATACCAAGTATCACATGAGTCACCCTCTATTAAGTCCAAATGATAAGGAATATTTCATAGTATAGAAAAAATTTTAGAGGACACTACACTTCAATATACATGTAATATAAAAACCGTGTAAATGAGACTTGGGGAATGATGGATACATTGCATAAAATCAGAAGATAATCAACTGGCCTATGAAAGAGAACAGTCATTTAGCCATAGTTCCATAATAAAGACTTAATAAGTTTTAAATAAAAGATAGTATAGAGAAGAAATTAATTATCACAAACCAGAATGTGGTATTTTTAGAATGGTTGTTTTGTGGATAATTTCCATTCCGATGATATAGTATCAGGTAGAAAATATGAAATAAAGAAAATTCCTGAGCTGAAGTGGGTAAAATGAATTTGTGGATTTAAAATTCTTAATTTGCACCCTACACTTTAAATGGATATATTCAACCTCAAAGAAGATACTCTGTGTCCTTCCTTGCTCCTTTTCTTTGTTTTTATCGTTTTTTATTATTTAAGTAAATCTGTAAATTTAACTATATAGTTATTATACTACTTCCTTCCCTCAGGTCCTTCCGAATCCTCTCGCCCTCACTACTCACCCACCTTTAAGTATTTTCTCAAAAGAAACAATGAAAAATCTAATACAACAACAACAACAAAAAACTCCAAATCATGAAAACAATGTAAATATTACCTAAAGAAAACTGTAATTAAATCAAAGCACAGAAATAAACGGTGGAATCCATTAGTTATTGATCAACTACTCCTAAACACGAGACCTCTCCTAGAGAGGTTGATAAATCCAGTGTCACTCTATTAGATAAAACTCATTTTCCTGATCCTACCAGGAATAAGTGACAGTTCAGTTGTTAATCTTCACACTATTTGTCAGGTTCTTACATATTCATTTAGAATTACATAAATAAATGTAATATAATAAGATAAAATAAAACCTATCACACCAAAGTTGGACAATCAAGACATCAGAAGGAGAAAAGTCCAAGGGAAGAGACAAAAATCAAAGACTCACTACTTCACATACTTAGGAATCCCACACAAACATTAAACTGGGAAGCCACAATACATACACAGCGGATCTGATCCAGACACATATAGGTCCTGTGCATGCTGCATTAGTCTCTGTGATTATATATGAGCTTTGCTTGTGTTGATTTAGATGGTCCTGTTTCTTGGTGTGCTCTATACCCTCTGGCTCTTTTACTCTTTCTGCCTCATCTTCCATGGAGTTCACTGAGTCCTTAGGGGAGGGATTTGATAGAAATATCCCATTTAGTTCTGAGTATTTCAAGGTCTCTCACTCTCTGAGTAATGTCTGGCAGTGGGTCTCTATATTTCTTCCCATTTGCTGCAGGAGGATTCATCTCTTATAATAGCTGGACAAGCCCTGGTCTATAAGGATGCGGGATATCATTAGGTGTCATTTTTCAAACCATGTTTTGTTTGTTTGTTTGTTTGTTTTGTATTATTTGGTTTTATCTTAGGTCTGTGAACTATCTAGTCTTTGGTTCTTGGCCACCCAAAAAGTGTTGTATGTTTGATATAGCCTTCCCAATTTTTATCTTCAGCTTTAACTAACTTGCTTACTATTTAACTATTCAGGAGGCCATAAATATACAATCAAATTCTTGGGCCAGGCAGTGGTGGTGGACGCCTTTAATCCCAACACTTTGGAGGCAGAGGTAGGTGGATTTCTGAGTTCAAGGCCAGTCTTGTCTACAGAGTGAGTTCCAGGACAGCCAGAGCTACACAGAGAAATCCTGCCTCAAAAAACAAAACAAACAAAAAAAACAACAAAAAAATTCTTGGTAGAGTTATATTCCTTCCAAAGTCTCAGATAAAAATATAATTTTCTAATATTTTTCTAGGTTCTATAAGTTTCTTTATCCACCTAACAACATGGCACCCACTCAACTATTAATTATATCACTGAGTTGTACATCAGAATACCTTCCATCTCATTTCTAAAACCCCTGCCTCACCCTTTCTTTTTTTTTTTTCTATTGTTCCTAGTCAAGTCCAGCGTTTGTTTGTTTGTTTATTTATTTATTTATTTTAATACTTTATTTACATTTCCAATGTTTCCCCCTTTCTAGGTCTCCTCTTTGGAGACCACCTATCCCCTCCCGCTCCCCCATCTCTATGAGGGAATTCCACCTCCCACCCACTCGCCCGCCCACTCCCGTATTCTCACCTTGACATTCCCCTTTACGGGGGCCTCTCCTCCCCCTGATGGCCAACAAGGCCCTCCTCTGCCACATATGTGGTCCAAACCATAGGTCCCTCCATGTGTATTCTTTGGTTGGTGGTCAAGCCTCCAGGAAGACCAGGGGGTGGGTCAGGCCAGTTGACACTGTTGCTCCCTCGATAGGGTTGCAGACTCCCTCAGCCCCTTCAGTCCCTTCTCCAGCTCCTCCATCTGGGACCTCACTCTCAGTCCAGCTGTTACTGTAAAGTGAAACTTGGGTATTCCAAACGTTTCGGCTAATATCCACTTATCAGTGAGTACATACTCTGTTCGTTCTTTTGTGACTGAGTTACCTCGCTCAGGATGATATTTTCAAGTTCCATCCATTTGCGGCAAATTTCATTAAATCGTTGTTTTTAATAACTGAGTAGTACTCCATTGTGGAAATGTACCACAATTTCTGTATCCATTCCTCTGCTGAGAGACATCTGGGTTGTTTCCAGCTTCTGGGTATTATAAATATGGCTGCTATGAACATAGTGGAGCATGTGTCTTTATTACACGTTGGAGCATCTTCTGAGTATATGCCCAGGAGTAGTATAGCTGAGTCTTCAGGTAGTATTATGTCCATTTTTCTGAGGGTTCGCCAGACTGATTTCCAGAGTGGTTGTACCAGCTTGCAATCCCACCAACAATGGAGGAGTGTTCCTCTCTCTCCACATCCTCGCTAGCATCTGCTCTCACCTGAGTTTTTGATCTTAGCCATTCTGACTGGTGTGAGGTGGAATCTCAGACTTGTTTTGATTTGCATTCCCTGATGACTAAGGATGTTGAGCATTTCTTTAGGTGCTTCTCAGCCCTATGAATTTCCTCAGTTGAGAATTCTCTGTTTAGCTCTGTTCCCCAGTTTTTGATGGGGTTATTTGGTTTCCTGGTTAACTTCTTGAGTTCTTTGTGTATGTTGGATATTAGCCCTCTATTGGACGTAAGATTGGTAAAGATCTTTTCCCAATCTGTTGGTTGTCGTTTTGTCCTATTGACAGTATCCTTTGCCTTACAGGAGCTTTGCAATTTCATGAGGTCACATTTGTCGATTCTTGATCTTAGGGCATAAGCCATTGGTGTTCTGTTCAGGAACTTTTCCCCTGTACCCAGGTGTTTGAGGCTTTTCCCCACTTTCTCTTCTATTAGATTCAGTGCATCTGGTTTTCTGTGGAGTTCCTTGATCCACTTTGACTTGAGCTTTGTACAGGGAGATAGCAATTGATCAATTTGCATTCTTCTGCATGTAGACCGCCAGTTGAACCAGCACCATTTGTTGAAAACACTGTCTTTTGTCCACTGGATGGTTTTGGCTCCTTCGTCGAAAATCAAGTGACCATAGGTGTGTGGGTTCATATCTGGGTCTTCAATTCTATTACATTGATATACCTGCCTGTTGCTGTACCAATACCATGCAGTTTTTATCACTACTGCTCTGTAGTACAGCTTGAGGTCAGGAATGCTGATTCCCCCAGAAATTCTTTTGTTGTTGAGAATAGCTTTTGCTATCCTGGGTTTTTTTGTTGTTCCAAATGAATTTGAGAATTGCTTTTTCTAAGTCTATGAAGAATTGAGTTGGAATTTTGATGGGGATTGCATTGAATCTGTAGATTGCTTTTGGAAAGAGGGCCATTTTTACTATATTAATCCTGTCAATCCAAGAGCAGGGGAGAGCTTTCCAACTTCTGAGGTCTTCTTCAATTTCTTTCTTCAGAGACATGAAGTTCTTGTTGTACAGATCTTTCACTTGTTTGATTAGAGTCACACAAAGATACTTTATATTGTTTGTGACAATTGTGAAGGGTGTCATTTCCCTAATTTCTTTCTCAGCCTGTTTATCCTTCCAGTATAGGAAGGCTACTGATTTGTTTGAGTTAATTTTATATCCGGCCACTTTGATGAAGTTGTTTATCAGCTCCAGCAGTTTTCTGGTGGAGGTTTTTGGGTCACTTAACTTGGGTCATCTTCTGCAAAGAGTGATATTTTGATTTCTTCCTTTCCAATTTGTATCCCATTGACCTCCTTTTGTTGCCTAATTGCTCTAGCTAGAACTTCAATTACTATATTGAATAGATAGGAAGAGAGAGGGCAGCCTTGCCTAGTCCCTGATTTTAGTGGGATTCCTTCAGTTTCTCTCCATTTAGTTTGATGTTGGCTATTGGTTTGCTGTATATTGCTTTTACTATGTTTAGTTATGGGCCATGAGTTCCTGTTCTTTCCAAGACTTTTATCATAAAGGGATGCTGAATTTTGTCAAATGCTTTTTCAGCATCTACTGAAATGACCATGTGGTTTTTTTCTTTGAGTTTGTTTATGTAGTGGATTACATTGATGGATTTCTGGGTATTGAACAATCCCTGCATCCCTGGGATGAAGCCTACTTGATAGTGATGAATGTTCATTTTGATGTGTTCTTGGATTCTGTTTGCGAGAATTTTATTGAATATTTTGCATCGATATTCATAAGGGAAATTGATCTGAAGTTTTCTTTCTTTGTTGGGTCTTTGTCAGGTTTTGGTATCAGTGTAACTATGGCCTCATAGAAGGAATTGGATGGTGTTCCTTCTGTTTCTATTTTGTGGAATAGATTGAAGAGTATTGGTATTAGTTCTTCTTTGAAGGTCTGATAGAATTCTGCAGTGAACTCCTCTGGTCCTGGGCTTTTTTTGGTTGGGAGACTATTAATGACTGCTTCGATTTCCTTAGGCATTATGGGACTGTTTATAAGGTTTATCTGATCCTGACTTAACTTTGGTATTTGGTATCTGTCTCGAAAATTTTCCATTTCATCCAGATTTTGCAGTTTTGTTGAGTATAGGCTTTTGTAGTAGGATCTGATGATTTTTTTTAATTTCCTCAGAATCTGTTGTTGTGTATCCCTTTTCATTTCTAATTTTGTTAATTTGGATCCTGTCTCTGTACCCTCTGGTTAGTCTGAATAAGGGTTCATCTATCTTGTTGATTTTCTCAAAGAACCATCTCTTGGTTTTGTTGATTCTTTGTATAGTTTTTTTTGTTTCTACTTGGTTGATTTCTGGCCTGAGTTTGATTATTTCCTGCCTTCTACTCCTTTTGGGTGCATTAGCTTCTTTTTGTTCTAGGGCTTTCAGGTGTGCTATTAATTTGCTAGTGTATGCTCTCTCCAGTTTCTTTTTGGAGGCCCTCAAAGCTGAGTTTTCCTCTTAACACTGCTTTTATTGTGCCCCATAAGTTTGGGTATGTTGTACTTTCATTTTCATTAAATTCTAGGAAGTCTTTAATTTCTTTCTTTATTTCGTCCTTGACCACGTTATCATAGAGTAGAGCATTGTTCAGCTTCCATGTGTATATGGGCTTTCTGATGTTATTGTTGCCTTTGAAGACCAGCCTTAATCTGTAGTGATCTGATAGGAGGCATGGGATCATTTCAATCTTTTTGTATCTGTTGAGGTTTGTTTTGTGACTATATGGTCAATTTTGGAGAAGGTACCATGAGGTGCTGAGAAGAAGGTATATCCTTTTGATTTAGGATAAAATGTTCTATAGATATCTGTTAAATCCATTTGGTCCATAACATGTTAGTTTCACTGTGTCTCTGTTTAGTTTGTGTTTCCAAGATCTGTCCATTGATGATAATGGGGTGTTGAAGTACCTACTATTATTGTGTCAGGCACAATGTGTGCTTTGAGCTTTAGTAAAGTTTCTTTTATGAATGTGGGTGCCCTTGCATTTGGAGCATAGATGTTCAGAATTGAGAGTTCTTCTTTGCAGATTTTTCCTTTGATGAGTATGAAGTGTTCTTCCTTATCTTTTTTGATGACATTTAGGTGAAAGTCGATTTTATCCGATATTAGAACGGCTACTCCATACTGTTTCTTGGGACCATTTGCCTGGAAAATTTTTTTCCAGCCCTTTACTCTGAGGTAGTGTTTGTTTTTATCACGGAGATGTGTTTCTTGAATGCAGCAAAATGCTGCGTCTTCTTTATGGATCCAGCCTGTCAGTCTATGTCTTTCTATTGGGGAATTGAGTCCATTGATGTTAAGAGATATTAAAGAATAGTGATTGTTGGTTCCTGTTATTTTCGGTGTTATTTTTACTTTTATGTGGCTATCTTCTCTCGAGTTTGTTTAAAGATTACTTTCTTGCTTTTTCTAGGGTGTAGTTTCCCTCTTTGAGTTGACGTTTACCATCCATTATCCTTTGTAGGGCTGGGTTTGTGGAAACATATTGTGTAAATTTGGTTTTGTCATGGAATATTTTGGTTTCACCATCTATGGTGATTGAGAGTTTTGCTGGGTATTGCAGCCTGGGTTGACAGTTGTGTTCTTTTAGGGTTTGTATGAGTTTGCCCAGGATCTTCTAGCTTTCATAGACTCTGGTGAGAAGTCAGGTGTAATTCTGATAGGTCTGCCTTTGTATGTTACTTGACCTTTTTCCCTTACTGCATTTAATATTCTTTCTTTGTTTTATGTATTTGGTGTTTTCACTATAATGTGACAGGATGAATTTCTTTTCTGGTCCAATCTGTTTGGAGTTCTGTAAGCTTCTTGTATATTTATGTTCATCTCTTTCTTTAGGTTAGGGAAGTTTTCCTCTATAATTTTGTTGAAGATATTTACTAGTCCTTTAAGTTGGGAATCTTCACTCTCTTCTATACCTATTATCCTTAGGTTCTGTCTTCTCATTGTGTCCTGGATTTCATGGATGTTTTGGGTCAGAAGCTTTTTGTATTTTGCATTTTCTTTTACTGTTGTGTTGATGTTATCTATGGTATCT
>CM052704.1:30831564-30875598 GCA_028551405.1 Uromys caudimaculatus
TTGTATTCTGTTGGTGATGCTTACATTAATGGTTCCTGATCTCTTTCCTAGGTTTTCTAACTCCAGGGTTGTCTCCCTTTGTGATTTCTTTATTGTTTCTATTTCTATTTTTATCTCCTGGATAGTTTTATGCATTTCCTTTGTCTGTTTGATTGTGTTTTCTTGAACTTCTGCCTGTTTGATTGTGTTTTCCTGTAATTCTTTAATGGATTTTTGAATTTCCTCTTGAAAGGCTTCTCGCTGGTTATCACTGTTCTCTTGTATTTTTTAAAGGGTGTTATTCATTTCTTTCTTAAAGTCTTCTATCATCATCATGAGAAATGATTTTAAATCTGAGTCTTGCTTTTCTGGTGTGTTGGGGTATCCAGGGCTTGCTGTGGTGGGAGAGCTGAGTTCTGATGGTGCAGAATACTCTTGGTTTCTGTTCTTTATGTTCTTACCCTTGCCCTTTGCCATCTTTTTGACTCTGATGTTAGCTGATATTACTCTGTCTGGTTGTGGCTTGCCCCTCCTGCAGGTCTCTGTGTCAGTACTCCTTGAAGACCAGCTCTCTCTGAGAGGTGTTTGGGTTTGGAGAGCTGTGGCACAGGGTCTGCTCTGGGGTGCAGAAGGAAATCGGAAAGATCTTGTCCCCAGCTGTCCCTTGGTTCCTATGCCCTGATGGCTCTGCAAGGGTCCCTCTTGGTCCAATGGGTTTGAGCAGAAGTGATGGTTTTGCCTGTGCTCAAAGGTGTGTCAGCACTCCTGGGATACCCACTCTCTCCTGGAGCCTTGTGGCCTAGGCTGGGGTCCCCAGGCACAGGCCCCTGGTGGCCCAGGCAGAGGTCTCCACCCACAGGTGGGAACCTGAAAGTTCAGAGATTTTGTGTTCCATGGCTTCTCAGGCGCTGGGTCCCTGCAGATCCGGGCAGGTCCGGGTGAGAGGTGTTGCTCCCCTTTATCCCACTCACGGCTTTCCCAAGCTCCTCGGAGGGTAGCTTTTTCTGGCGCTAGTTGGCTATGGACTCCTGGTGGCCCAGGCAGAGGTCTCTGCCTCCAGGGGGTTTCTATGCCTGCCTACCTCAGTCCCTGTGTCTCCCAGGTTCAGAGCAGTACCTGGTGAGCTGTGGAGGTTGTCTTGGGCCCACTCCCGGCTTTTCCAAGCTGCTGGGAGGGTATCTTTGTCCCGGCGCTAATTTGCTATGGAGCCCTGTGGCCCAAGCTAAGGTCCCCACCACCGGCGGAAGTTCCTGTCCCTCAGTCTCTGTGGCCTGCAGAAACCGGGCAGAATCGGTGAGTGCTGGGGCTCGTTTTGCCCCCACTCGGGGCTTTTCCACCCTCCAGGGAGAGAAATTTTCTCCCAGCGCTGCTTAACTATGGAAACCTGGAGGCCCAAGCCAAGATTTATTTTATACAAAGTTAAATGAACTAGAAAATATCATCCTGAGTGAGGTATCCAAGACCCAAAAGGACATGCATGGTACATATTCACTGATAAGTGGATTTTAGACCAAAAGTACAGAATACCCATGGTACAACCCATAGACCATAAGAAGTTTAACAAGAAGGAAGGCCCAAGTGAGGATGTTTCACTCCCACTTAGAAAGAGGAACAAAATAATTATGGGATGTAGATGGAGGGCATGACCAGAATTGGAGAAGGGAGAGGGAGGGAAAAGGGGAGGCAGGATCAGGTATGGAGGACAAGGCAGGAGAGAAGCCCAGAGGGCCGGGAGAGTAAATGGAATTATGCATCTGAGGGGCACGGGGGGCAGGGGTGAAGGGAAATCTCTAGAAATCCCAGAGACCTGTGATGTGAAAAAAGGCTCCCAGGACTCAATGGTGATCTCCTTAGATGACATACCCAACAGTGGGGAAGTGGATACTGAAGAGACTACCTCCAGTAGATAGACTAGGACACCAGCAGAGGGATAAAGTCACTAACCTACCTTCAAAGTTTTTGGCCCAGATTGTTCCTGAATAAACAATACAGGAATAAAAATGGAGCAGAGACTTAAGGAAAGACCATCCAGTGACCTGCCCAACTTGGGATCCATCCCATGCGTAGGTACTAAACCCTGACACTATTACTGATACCATATTGTACATGCAGACAGGAGCCTAGCATGGCTGTCCTTTGAGAGGCTTTAACAGAAGCTGATTGAGACAGATGCAGATACATACAGCCAACCATAGGACTAAGGTCAGGGACCTTTATGGAGGAGCTAAGTGGAATGACAACCACATAGGAAAACCAACAGTATCAACTAACCTAGACCCCTGGGGGCTTCCAAAGACTAAGCCACCACCCAAAGAGCATATGTAGGCTGGTCTATGGCCTGAGGCATATATGTAGCAGAAGACTGCCTTGTCTGGCCTCAGTGGGTAAGGATGAGTCTAATCCTGTGTAGACTTGATGACTCAGGGAAGGGGGATGTGGGGGACAGGTGAGCTGAGGGTGGGGAGATAGGAGAGCGGTGGGGGGAGCACCCTCTCAGAGGAAAAGGTGAAGGGGGACGGAGTAAATAGCTCTTGTGTGGGGACTGAGAAGGGGGAGGCTACATTTGAAATGTAAATAAATTAATGAACAGAAAATTAAAACAAAACAAAACAGAAAGTTAAATGAAAAATACAACTTTAAAAAGGCCTTAAAATATACATATTATCGATTAACTGCATATTTATTTTGGAATTGTAATGTTTTCTAAAATGTTAATTCTTGTAGCTCAAATGCTGTAGGCATAAGTATTATCCTTTACCTATCTTATTGGTTTTGTGGGAAAGGTTAGAGTCTTTCATAACAGAAAAGATCTGCAGAGATTTTCTCTCTCAATTAGAGATCAAGGATTTTTGTTCTTGTTGACGATCATGAATTTTTCATTGTTTTCAAATTTCACTGTTGCATTCAGTGTTTGGATTTGTTTTTCTAGAGCATGATCTTAATACTTTTGTTTAAGGACATCTCATACAATGTGTTAAATGTGCTCAAATCTTTCATGCATGCCTTTAGGTAAACATACAGAGAATCTCTCCCAAAGTTCTCTGTGTACATTGCTAAATCTATGTGACTTTTTTTTTTTGGTTTTTCAAGACAGGGTTTCTCTGTTTAGCCCTGGCTGTCCTGGAACTCACTCTGTAGACTAGGCTGGCCTCGAACTCAGAAATCCACCTACCTCTGCCTCCCAAGTGCTGGGATTAAAGGCGTGCGCCACCACTGCCCGGCCTATGTGACTTTGAATGTTGGGGATTCAGGGAAACACTGGACCCTAGAATCTGTTGGACAGTCAGAGAATCAATTAGGGTTAAGAGACAGTATCTCATGGTTGCCTACTATATCCCAGTGAAGCTGATGCATTAGGCCTGTCTTTAGTCCCATTCAGGTAAAACCAATATTGTATTAAGTCAATACTGTATTTCTTTTTCTAAGTTCCCTTCTCTTTTAATGAACTACTCTATCAACAAAAAACAAAAACATCACTTTTAGGTTTACTTCCCTTTTTTCCTTTTTTTTTTTTTCAAGTATGAAAATGTTAGTCCTTTGTGATCTTAGTTGTATGAAGTTAACCCACTCATACGAGAACATGAAAGGCATGAGAGGAAATTTGGGAATATCAAATGATACTAAAGATGCTTTGCTGTTTCTCAGCAAAAGCAATTTTGTTTTGTGCTGAGAGGAAAGGAAGCAGGGACCATGTCTCTTGCTCTGAGGATTTGATGACACAGTAGTAGTTTGAAAGGGAAATTTACAAGGGTTAGAGGAGTCACTTCTCATTTGGGTAAGAAACTGATGGTCAGGCATGTTTCAGACCTTACAGCATTTGTGTGTAACCAGGTGGAAAGAAACCTTATTTCCTTCTCTTTAGTTATCCTTACTTACTTTGTGACATGGAGAGCTTATGGATAGGAGGTAGGGATCTTGCCTTGGACTAAAAAAGAAGACGCCACCCATATTTGAAGCCCGTGGTATCTTGAGTGCCAGATATCACTATACATTCCTGATTAATTTATCCTGAGACTGATGACATAGCCCTAATAGCTGTCTATCTTGTTGCATCAGACATGACTCAGAGTTTGGCAAACAATAATATCAACCCAAGTTTTTATATGAAGCAATATTTTACTCACCTATCTAAAATCAAATGCTCATAGAAGCCTCTTTCTTATGCATTCAGATACCATATTGAAAGATAGAAAATATCATAAATACTGTTCTACACTCCATGTACACTTCTTTAATCCTAAACAGAAAGAATTATTATATCAATATGAATTTAATCATAGATTATGATGGGATTTGCTCTAATTTTTATTCCAGGAATCATGGTAGTGGTTGCCTCAACAGGCAGATCACAACTACTAAAGTTAATAAAGGATCTAGTACATTTTCCCGTCAGAATTTTAATGTGAATAACACTACTGTGATGCTGCTCATGAATCATAATTTTTTCAACTCAAATTTTAATAGTTGAAGAAAATAGAGCCATGGAGTCCCAATTTGCCAATGAAGTCTTGCATAATTTAGTCAGATAAAGAAAGACATCAATTTTTCCAGTAGAGTGACTTCTGAATGTCCCTACAGAATATCCATAACATTAGATTTCTTCAGCTTTAGGCCATTGAGAGGGACACCTAAGTTTCATTGGGCACCTCAGAAGCATCATACCTCAAGTTCCAGCAATGCCTGTAGATACCAGGCAGTTCCTAAGAACACACACACACACACACACACACACACACACACACACACACACACATCATATATATATATATATATATATATATATATATATATATATATATATATACACTCACACATACATACATACATATATTCTCAGCAGGCAGATGCCTTAAGCATGTGAGATCCCTTGCATGGCATAAAGCCATAGGTGTTTGGGGTTGGGATGGCCACTGACCTATTGATGCAGTGAATGTCTGCAGTAGGGGTTATGGTTCACTAATTCATTGACTCAGTACTTGTGGGTTGCTTTTACTTTGTTAACCTCTTCCTTATATTGTATAGTGGAATATTTAGAAAGGTTCCTGACCACACCATGAATGACAGTCAGCTCTGAAAAAAATCAAATAATAAAACAAAATAAAATCCACCAGGACAAGCATTTACAGTTCTCACTACTCAGCGTTTTGCATATTCCTATTTGAAGAACCTTTTGTTGCAACATTGCATCTGTTAGGACTTATTTTAAAAATAGCAATTTTGAAATGAAGAAAAAAATTAAATACTTAATCCTACAGATCATAGTGTTCATTTTATAAAAGTGTTTATTATTGTCAATGCCCCTAAAGATAAAGATAATGTAAGGCATATTGCTTCAGGGTCAAAATGAACTAGGTCATAAGAGAGAGAAAGAACTCATTGCTAGATTCCTGTGACCGTGGACTCAAAGTGTTACCTGCCTCTTCGGTTTTTGCATAATTTTTCTCTGAATTGTTTCTTTTTAATCCTTTCCTTTCCTTTCCTTCTTATCTCACTTTTCCCCTGTCTGCCTCAGTATCTTCTCTCTCTCTCTCTCTCTCTCTCTCTCTCTCTCTCTCTCTCTCTCTCTCCCTCCCTCCCTTCCTCCCTCTCTCCCTCCCCTCTCTCTCTCTTGATCTCTCACTCCCTCTCTGTCTCCTTCCCTACATGGGTTTTCATTTACTGCTTATAGTCTTGGAAATACGATGCTTCATTAATAGTCATTTTCTCATAAGAAATTAGGTATTTATGTGGTAAGAACATATTGTGACCTAATTATAATCCCTCAGGTATTTTAAATTTTAAGCTATGTATTTTAAGGTCAGTAGCACATATTTTAAAAGTTTAATTGTATGAATCTTTTCTTTTTTTAATGAAGAGTTTGAGTTATACTAGAGATGGGATCCTGGAGTTGAATAAAATAGTCTTCACTTCCAGAGGTGGACACAGATTCTTTTGTGGATGACACTGATACACTTGTCTCAGCTTAGAACACTGTACTATAGTCCTGACAACCTTGTGTCACTTTCTCATTTGGACCCTACGGACACAACTTTCAGTATTTTTTGATATCACATATACTCCCAAAAGAGATGATACAAGCACTGCATCTGAAGATTATTTGTAGATTCTCTGAGTGAATAACAGGTACTAGCATGTGAAGCCCATTGGTCGATGGGACAGGTAGACTTCACACTGATAATTTCTAATAGAGAGTTCTTCACAGTTTCTTCCCATAGAATTTATAATCAGACTAGGAAAAGTAATAATTCTTCCCAAGTACTGATTAATATTTAAACTACATTTAGTGGCCAATTACTGAAATCGATATTATTCTCATGGTAGTATCTCAAATCACCTTTAAATATGCAGAACTATATAATTAAGCATCAGGACTATAAACAGAAACTGAATTGTTAGAATATTTTCAAAATAATGATTATTAGATACTGACATAGGGAAAAAATTTAAATTGATTTTAAAAATTATTTTAAAAATAAGAAAGTAAAATATAGTTTTAAAATTATAAAATTTTTTGTATTTACTCTTAAAGACTATATAAACAGTAATAAACCACAAAGCCACTAACTTCAATTTCTGTCACCTGGCACTTAAATAGTAAAATTCAAGGCAGTATAGACAGAAATGTAGTTGGAGATATTTTAATGTCACAATATAACTAAAAGTAAAATTGTTTCACGATGTCATTCACTGTCATATTCAATGTGGAGATTAGTTTGGGGGATTTACTTTGTATATTACAGATAGTTAAGGAGAATGGACAATGAAAAAATAAAACAATTACATACATTATATAAAAATAAATTATATATATTTATATATATATACATATATATATCAGGGTTTGCTATAGTAGCAACGCCTATAGAATGAATGCATATGTATATTTATAAATATATATACATTTATTTGAAATATATATATATATATATATGTGTGTGTGTGTGTGTGTGTGTGTGTGTGTGTGTGTGTGTGTGTGTTTCAAGGGAATTTCAATATAGAGAATCACTTACAGGTTCTGGTTCAATAATCTAACAATGGTGGGTTATGAATAGAGAGTCCAAGAATCTAGAAGTTGCTTGGTGTACAAGGCTGGATATTTCAGATGGTCTTCAATAGATACTGGATTCAGACAAAGTTGGTTCTAATTCCAGTGAAGGAATAGACTTGCTAGCAAAGAAAAAGAAACTCTCTTACATTAATTTCTATAATTTTAGATAAAAATTATCAAAGTGGATTTAGCTTAAAAAATGAGTACAGCAACAATTTTTCACACAAATTAATAGTGAACCTAACAACACATCATTTCATTTAGAAAATATATTAAAGTCGCTGGGTTTTTTTATGAAACTCCCGTAGTATGTTCAACTTTTTGATAAAAGGTATATGTCTTAATAATTTGTTTTAATACTGAAGTGTCAGTAACTCATCCTTGAAAAAGCTAACATGGCCTTTTAATAATCACATGCTTACTATCATGCTGTAATATCAAATATTTGAAAAGGAGGAACTGAAGATATTTATTAGGTTAAGAATAAAGCATGCACATTTATATCCAAGATAATAGCAAGGTTAAAAAAGACATTAACTGCAGCAATCTAAGGCATTCAATTGTTTCTTAATTCAGATTGCTGATAAAACACACAATATGTATTTATATGAATTGAAAATAGCTACAGAATATGTAACTATCTATAAATATGTATACAATGTTTTACATGTAGAGAATATAAGTGTAAAGTGATTATGTCCTACACATGTGAAATCAAATCTAACATAATATTTTTGTTAATATCATTTCTAAAACTTAGTCATTAAAAATCAGTATATGATTGGATTTATAAATGTCTTTTAAAGACTCATAAGCTGTTTGCTTGCTGGTGTGTGACATTGTTTGTACCTACCAGCACCCTTTGTAAGCACCACCTACTCAGAGGAAGTTACATCAATAAGGTTATATCACTGAACCTTTTTTGATGATTGCTGCCTTTCATGTCTTCTGTTTGTTTGTTTGTGTTTTGAAAAATATAACAAAATAATCTGTAAAATACCTACCACATCAAAATTAGACAATGCAAACTAATGGACGGAGAAGAGTCCAAGAGAAGTCATGAGAATCAGAGATCCACTCATTCCTGTTCAGGAATTCCATAAAACACTAAACAGGAAATAACACTACGTATAGAAGGAACCTGGTGCAAATCTGTGCCAGTCCTGGATGTGATAACCCAGTCTGTGTGAGCTCCTGTGAGCTCTGATTATGTTGCTTTGAGGGTCTTCCTTTCTAGGTGTCCTTGAACACCATTTCCTTGCTTACATTGTTTTCTGTTTCTTCTGTGGATTTCACTGAACACAAAGGAGAGACTTGATGGAGATATCCCATTTAGGCCTGAGTGTTCCAAGGCCTCTAGCAATCTGCTTAATGTCTAAGTGTGGGTCTCTTGTGTTTCTTCCCATCTGTAGCAAGAGGAATTTTCTCTGATGATGGCTAAACAAGGCATTGATCTATAAGTGTAACAGATATCATTAGAAGGCAAGTTTTGTGTGTTTGTTTTCTAGGGCAGTATTATTTGGTTTTATATTAGGTCTCTGCAACATCTCATCTCAGGTTCTTGATCACCCAACAGTGCAAGGTATGGCTTCTGTCTTCTACAGTGAGAGTTAGGTCAAATCCATTATTGGTTGATTACTCCGACAATTTTTATGCCACCATTGTTCTAGCTTATCTTTCACTCAGGACACCATTGTAGATCAAAGGGTATGTGGCTGGGCTAGTGTTTATGGGTTTTTTGTTTGTTTGTTTTTTGGTACTGTGAAGAATATCTTCCCATACCAAAGGCCCAGAATATAGGGTTGAGGACTGTTGGTAGGCACCAATTCCATATATCTACATTCGATGAGCTATGTAGGTTCTGTCTTCAGTAATGGCACCTTGCTCTCAGTGTATGGAGAACAAGATACAGTATTGGCAACAGGATGGATTGTTTGTGGATTTCCATGGGGTTCCTTTGGCCAACAACTCAGATATAACCCAATTCTGCTACTGGAAGCTTTATTTGTTGTCTAGAGATAGACAGTTCGGACTCTGTCTCTTCCCTTGCTTGGCAATATCATTTAGATAGCCTTTATGACGTATCTCTTTTAGAAAATTTCTGCTGAATTATGTTTCCATTTTAACCTTCAAATATACCTTAATTTTATCTGTTTCTTCCAATATTTCCTGTCAGCTGGTGTTCTCATTTCAGCCTCCCAATCCAGAATTATCTCCTCTATTTCACTTTCCTAAGGTGATACATCTGCTCCCTCTACTCTCTTACTCTACACTTATTCATCGTGGTTTTATTGGTTATAGTTTGTTTGGTTCATTCACTTAAGAGCTAATATCCATATATTAGGCAATACAATCCATATTTGTTCTTCTAGATCTGTGATACCTAACTCAGGCTTACTTTTTTCTAGTTCTAGTAGCCTGCAAATTTCATGATGTCACTTCCTTTTGGAAAGATGACTCAGACCATTGTGTAGATGTTTTACATATTTTTTAAGTCCATTCATCTGTTGATGGTCATCCAGATGGATATTACCAATAGATCAGCAATGAACATAATGGAGCAACTGTTTTTCTGGTAGGATGAAGAGTCCCTTGGATATATGCACAAGAGCAGGTTACCTAGATCTTGAGGTAGTTTTATTTCCATCTTCCTGAGGAACTGGTACATTGATCTCCATGGGGGCTGAACAAGCTTGAGCTCCCATCATCAATGTGTGAGTGTGTTTTGCTCTAAATCCTCGCCAGCATGATCTATCACTTCTTTTATTGAGGTTAGCCATTTAGACACATGTTAGATGAAATCTCAAATATGTTTTTATTTGATTTTCCTTGTTGGATGATAGTTATACATTTTAAAATGTTCTCATCTATTTTTGTTTCCTTTATTGATAATTCTCTGTTTAAATCTGTAACCAATTTTTAGATAGATCATTTGATTTTTAATGTATCTATTACTGACTTCTTTATATAGACTGGATATTAGCCCTCAATTAAATGTGGAATTGATAAAATTGATTTCCAATTCTGTAGGCAATTGCTTTGTCTAAATAATAAATATTTTCCTATGCAGAAGCTTTTCATTTTCATGATGCCTATTTTTTTAAATTGGTGAACATAGTGTCTATGCTAAAGGTTTTCTGTTCATAAAGTTCTTTCCTGTCCCAATACATTCAAGGATATTCTCGACATTCTCTTCTAACAGGTTCAGTATATCTGGTTTTATGTTGAGGTCTTTGATCCATTTGGAGTTGTTGTGAGAAGGGTGATAACTATGAATGTTTGAATTCTTCTACCTGTAGCCATTCAGTTTGACCAGCAGAATTTGTAGAAGATGGTTTGATTATTGCAGTATGTATTTCTGTTTCTTTATCAAACTTTAGATGTCCATAACTGTGTGCATTTATTTCTCAGTCTTTAATTTTATTCCCTTGATCAGTGTGACTTTTTCCCCCAATTCCTGCTGTTTTTATTACTATAGATTTGTGGTGCAACTTGAAATCAGGGATGATGATACCTCCAATACTTTTATTATTCAGAATTGCTTTAGTTCTCTTCTTTTGTTTTGGGTTTTGGCTTTGTTTTGTTTTCTTTGATTTTTGCTGTTGTTTTTGTTTTATTTTGTTTTAATTTTGGTTTTGTTTGGTTGTGTTGGTAGGAGGTAATGGTGATGGTGGAGACATTCTGTCTGTGTGTGTGAGTGCATGCTTCAATATGAAGCTGAAAATTCTCTTTTCAAGATATGAAGAATTGTGTTGGAATTTTGATGAAGACTTCATATAACCTGTAGATTACCTTTGGTAGGATGGCTACTTTTACTACATTAATCCTACCAATCATTATCATGTGAGATCGTTGTATCTTCTGATATCTTTTTGAATTTCTTCTTTCAAAAATTTGAAGTTTTTTCCATAAAAGTCTTTCACTTGCTTTGGTGGAGTTACCTCAAAATATTTTACATTATTTAGGTGTAATGTGAAAAATGATATTTCCCTGATTTCTTTCTCAGGTTATTGGTCATTTGTATATAGAATGGCTACTGATTTTTATGAGTTAATTTTTATTAATCTATGTACTTTGCTAACAGAGTTGTCAGCTGTAGGGGTTTCCTGGTGTAAGATTTAGGATCACCCATATATACTATCATAACCATCTGCAAATAAATATATTGTGAATTAATCCTTTCTAGTTTGTATCCCTTTGATCTACACTAGTGTAGAGTGTAAGTTTATGATTTTGGTGGAACTGCTGTGAGTTTTTCTCCATTTAATTTGATGTTGGAAATGGGACTCTTGTAAACTGCTTTTATTGTGTTGAGATATGTCCCTTGTTTCCATATCTCCAGAATTTTGATCATGCTGTGGTATTAGATTTATTTTTAAGGCCATTTCTTAATCTAATGAGATAATAACATAGCTTTTATTGTCCAGTTTATTTATATGGTGGATTATACTGATCAATGTATATATGTTGAACCATCCATGATTTCTGAGATGAAACTTACATGGTCGTGTTAAATATCTTTGATGTGTTCTTATATTCAATTTGTAAATATTTTATTGACTAATTTGCCTTTAAAAGGGAAATTGTTCTATAATTCTTCTATTGTTGAATCTTTATATGCTTTTGGTATCAGGGTAAATGTGGCTCTGTATAATGAATTTGGCAATTGTCTTTCTGCTTCTATTTTGTGGGAAATTTTTAAGGAAAGTTGTTTTAAAAGTCTTGTAGAATTATGTGCCAAAATCATGTGGACCAGGTTTTTGTTGTTTTTATGTTTGTTTGTTTGTTTGTTTGTTTGTTTAGCTGAGACACTTTTCATTATTGCCTCTATTTTATTAGGGGTTATATGTCTGAATAAAC
This sequence comes from Uromys caudimaculatus, assembly GCA_028551405.1. Taxonomy (NCBI): domain Eukaryota; kingdom Metazoa; phylum Chordata; class Mammalia; order Rodentia; family Muridae; genus Uromys; species Uromys caudimaculatus. The sequence continues at coordinate 30,843,452 of CM052704.1, forward strand.
TGATTATCTGACCTTGATGTAACTTTGGTAAGTGGTAAGTATCTAGAAACCTAATCATTTCTTTTAGTTTTCTAATATGGTGAACTACAAAATTTTAATGTCTGTCCTTATGATTCTCTGTATTTTCTTGGTGACTGTTGTTTTGGCCCCGTTTTCATTTTTAATTTTGTTAATTTGGATATTCTCTCTTTATCTTTTTGTTAATTAGGATGAGGGTTTATCTGACTGATTTTCTCAAAGAATGAATTCTTTGCATTTGTTTTTTGTTTGTTTCTATTTTATTGATTTCAGACCTGTGTTTCAATATTTCTCAAAATTTCCTCATTTTGAATATTTCTTCATTTTGTGTTAGAGCTTTAAGCTGTTCTTTTAAGTTTCTATCATAAAATCTCTTCATTACTTTTGTGAAGGCACTTAGTTCTAGGTATTTGCCTCAGAACTCTTTTAGTTATATCCAATAAGTTTGGTTATGTTGTGCATTTATTTTCAATCGATTCTAGAATGTCTTTAATTTCTTTCTTAGTTGTGTCTTGGCTCATTTTTTTCACTTAATAAAGTGTTGTTCAGTTTTCATGAGTTTGTATGCTTTCTATTGTTTTAGTTTTTGTTAATATCTAGCTTTAAACCTTGGTGTTCATTTAGGATACAGGACATTATTTCAATTTTCTTATAACTGTTTGGACTTCCTTTGTGTGGTACTATATAGCCAATTTTGAAGAAATTCATGAATGTTTTGTTAAAATGTACTGAAAGTATCTGCTAGGTCACTTTGTTTTTTTCTTTCAGGTAGCTCCAGTATATCTCTGTTTAGTTTTGGTCAGCAAGAGTCAAGTATTGAAGTCTCTCTCTACTGTTTGTGAGGGTCAATATATGATTTAAGCTATAGTCATGGTTCTTGTACAAATTTGTATGTCCCTGTGTTTGAGGCATAAATGTTAACAATTGCAATATCCTATTTGTGGATTTTCTCCCCTTTATGATGATGTACCATCATTCCCTATCTCTTCTATTTACTTTGGTTTCAAGTCTATTTTGTCTAATATTAACACTGCTACACTAGTTTGTTTATTAGGTCCATTATTTGAAATATCTTTTTCCAACTTTCTTCCCTGAGATGATGTGTCTCCTTGGATGTTTATGTGAGTTTCAACAGAAGTACTGATGTTTTTTTTTTTTCCCACATGCATTTTTAAATCTGTGTCATTTTAGTGGGGAATTTGGGCTACTGATGTTGGGAGATACTAATGATCAATGATTGATAATTCCTGTTACTATGTTCTGGTCGTTGGTGGTTGTGGTGATAGTGGTGGCGGTGGTAGTGGTAGTATAGGATATGTGTATGTGTTTTTCCATTATTTTGACTTTATCATGTATGGGATTATTCATTTCCCATATTTTTTTGGATGTAGTTTAATCCTGTAGTTTGGAATTCACCTCCTAGTACCTTCTGCTGGATTTGTAAAAAGATATTGCTTAAATTTGGTTTTATCATGGAATATCTTATTTTCTTCATCTAAGTTGATTGAGAGTTTTGCTGAGTATGTTAGTCTAGTCTAAAATTTGTGGTATTCTTGAGACTGTATCACATCTGTCCAGACAATTCTGGTCATTAGTATATACATTGAAAAATTAGGTGTAATTCTGATACATATGACTTTATATGTTACTTGGTGATTTTTTCCTTGCAAATTTCAAAATGATTTCCTTGTTCAGTATGTTTAATGCTTTGGTTATTAAATGTCAAGGGCACTTCCAATTCTGGTTCTGTCTATTTGGTGTTTTGTATGTTTCTTTTGCTTTGATATGGGTCTCTTTCTTTATGTTAGGGAAAATTTCTTCCATGATGATGTTGAAAATATCTTTTGTGAATGACCAGTGTTTCTTTTCCTTTCTCAGATTTTGTCTTTTCAGAGTTTGCCATGTTTTCAGGATGCTTCTTGCCAGGAGAGTTTTAGATTTAACATTTTCTTTGATTGATGTTACCCTTTTCTTCAATGCCTGAGTTTCTTTTTTTTTATCTCTTATATTCTGTTAGCAAATCTGGTCTCTGTTTTTCTCTCCATGTTCTCTCATATATTTTCTTAATTCCAGGTTTCCTTCAGCTTGCATTTTATTTCTGTGATTCAATCACAGAAAATGTATAGAGACTCTTTCTTTCTTTCTTTCTTTCTTTCTTTCTTTCTTTCTTTCTTTCTTTCTTTCTTTCTTTCTTTGTTGTTTCATTTATTTACATTCCAAATGTTATAACCCTTCCAGGTCACGCCTCCAAGATTTCTTCATCCCATCCGTCTTCTGCTTTGCCTCTGACAGTGTGTTCCTTAACCCCCCACCTGCCCACCCCACTCACCTACCCACACACTCTCAGCTCATGCCCTCCATACCTCTTCTCTGGATCATCAAGTCTCTATAGGATTAGGCTCATCCTCTCCACTGGGGCCAGATAAGGCTATCCTCTGCTACATATATGCCAGGGGCCATGGACCAACCCATATATGCTCTTTGGTTGGTTGCTCAGTCTCTGGGAGCTCCCAGGGGTTCAGTTTAGTTGATACTTTTGTTTTTCCTATGGCATTCCATCCTCTTCAGCTCCTTCAATCCTTCCCCTAATTTTTCCATAGGTCTCCTCGACCTCAGTCCAATGGTTGGTATCTCAGAAATTTTAATCTAGCAACATGGCTGCTGTGATCACTTCCAAAGACACTCTAGGTCAGCGTGATCAGCCTGAATAAAGATGCTCACTTAGTACGCATCTTTAATTCTTCTGACTGGAATCCATTAGTATACACCTTTAATCCCATACAATGACATCTAATTGAGGGACAGACAAAGTGTCAAATCAGAGAAAGATTGGACTGAATGAGTCAATGATAATATAGGCCCAGCTCTCAGGAGAAAAGCTATTTAAGAGCACTGCAAGGAGAGTGAAGGCAGTCTAGTCAGATCTGTCAGTCAGTTGGCAGTCAGTGCAGTGGAGTTCACTTCCTTCACATGCTCCCTCTGAGGTCAGCAGAGGCAGTGGAAGCCAGAGAATGAGAAGAAGCCAGAAGATTAGAACCAACTGCCAGAGTTAGTTTTAGGTTAATCAGAGACATTCAGTAGGAAGCAGAGACAAGGTAGATTGAATCTGTCAGCTTGGAGAGGAGTTTGAATCACAACAGCTGATTTGAACCAGCCAGCCAGAGTTCAGAAAGAACAAGACAGGGTGAGCTTATTCAGCAGTAAGACTCTGAGACAATTACTTCATGCAGACAAATTCAAAGTTACGTTTACAAAGATCTCATTTACTTTTACACAATCTCATTGTGTCCACATCATGATTAAAACTTAGTTGACATTAAATAACATCACCTGATAGGGTTCTACTTAATAAAACTAACATTCTTTTCAAATAATAATGCATTTGAAGAGTATATTTACAACACTAAAAGAGACACTTGTAGTAGGTTAATATATTCAAGATAATGAATACACTATCAATGATGCTACTTAAATATGGGGTTTTCATCTACAAAGATATTGGAGTCTCACTGAGATAGCAATATGGTAGTGCAGTTCCTGTCATGTTGTGTATCATGTTAATTTTGCTAGAAATAGATTCCTTAGAGGAAAGGTGATATACTTGAAGACAATCAATATGCCAAAATGTGTATTCCATTGTAACACAGGTGTCAGTAAAATAATGTTATACAAGTGTTTATGGCTTTGATTAGTGCTCATTCTCATTTTATTTTTCAGATATTTTTGAAATTATCAAGTTTGGGTTCAGTGTTTCAGTGTCTAAGAGACTGTATTCTCTTCTAGAGAGTCAGAGTTCAGCTCACATATCCACTGCAAGCAGTTCACAAATGCCTGAAGCTCCAGCCCTAGAGGGTGCTTCATAATCTCTTTGCCTCCAGGGGTACTGAACTGTCATGCACACATTCTCCAACACAAACTCATGTACATATAACTGAAATTCTTAAACTTTTCAAAGTTCTACAATATACATCCAGCCAAAAGGAAATTGTAGTCACATCCTTTATTTAGCATTGTGTAGATAGCATAATGTCAGGTGTTGGATATATTGAACCTGTTTTACTCTAATAATTCTAAGAGGGCAACTAAAATGAAACAAGAAATTTCAAGCTAGGTCTTTTGCAATGTGGCTTTCTGTAAAACTTTCAGTTGATCTAAATACTTCAGTCACTTCATATTTACTTTCTTATTAATTTGTAGGACAGAAAACATTTCTATGTGGTCCATCATTCTCAGACTTAGGAAGCTGAATTACACATATTTAGCCTTATTGACATTTCCAAAGAGTCATTCCAACTTTACTAAATATTTGCATGAGAAAAAATTAAATCTGTTTTTATGCTGTGCAATTAGCAATCACTTTCAGGTGGTCAAGTTAATTAATGTTATCAGTTTATTCTAATAGACACAACCTCAATAAAAGGGCATAGAACACTCTACACCCTGAATACATTTGACAAGATACTGGGAGTAGATCATGACAAGATCACTTGTAGCTCCCTTCTGAAATCTTACCTACCTAGATCACCAAACAGAAAAATCGTGGGGAACAGTTGTTGGTTCTATGTGTTGTGTAGACAACTTATCTCAAGACCATATTTAAAGATGCACACACAGAGTTCTGAATGGCTGATGACACTGAAGGAGCTGGCTTGATCACTTTCACATGTTGCTAAGGATCTGATAAACTTGTAATTTTCACAATGTATTTCAGTCAGCTATCCAAAAAAGAATAATAATTTTCTAATATTGGGCAGAAAAATTGCTAAAAGTCTGGGGAATAAACTTTGATCTTAGGCCATTTCTCCGGTCCTTTCCAAAAGATAATATGGAGTGTATGAGAGGGCAGAGACTTCTAGGGAATTCTTTCCAGGAATCCCCCAATCTGTCGCAGACTCAGGTGAAAGTACCATGCTTTTATCATCTGGATCTATAATCAAATTAGTTTTTGACTCAGGCTACAGGGTAAAATGTGTGTGGAACATATGACGGAACAAGTGAAAGGAAGTATGTAGAAATTAATTCTAGACCTCATCGTGATGGGTGATATTTGATGTTGTGAGGCCATCATACTGAAAATACCAGTGACTGAAAAGCCAGTGACAGTGAGCATCCTCTGACTTGCTTGAATGTCCTACTTTCTCCTTGGTTATTTTCTATAAATAATATTCAGGAAATAGGTTCCATCTATCTATTTGCTAATTTTCATGAGTTGATTCAATTAATATTAATAATTATTTTTTCATTGAAATGTTTAAATATAGGGACATTTTTCCCCTTGATCCATGACATAAGTTGCATCATTACTATTGCTTTATACGCTTGATCCAGAGCATCTGATTGTTAAAATTTAGTTTGTACTTTCCAAATGAGAATACCCCTTATCTTGACTGTGGCTCTTCAAGAGGGAAATTAAATCTCACAATGCAAAAGGATGAAGGAGAGAGAAAATATTTAAACTCAGAGTATACATTTAGGTAAATTCCACTTACTATTATGATATACTATAGTTTTCACCATTTTGTTTTATTAAAAATACATACAATATACTCTGATAATGCTTTACCCACCTCTTTTCCTCTCAGACCCTCCCCATCTCAACACGCATTTTAAGCCATATCTTTTTTTCTGTCTCTCTTTATAAATGAAAGAATCAAATCAAATAAAAATAGAACATAAAAAGGACAGAGAGCAAAGAAGCAGATGCAATACACACACACACATGTACATGCACAGGCCCACGCACATACACACACGCCATGAAAACAAAAAAATGAGAACCATAATATACAAGCAAAAATGTTCTGTTCTCTATTCTCTTACATATGTGTGTGTATATATATATATATATATATATATATATATATATATATATATATTCTGGAAAACACATTTTCTTGGTGTCATCCATCCTTGATTCTGGATTTTATCAAAGACCTTTCAAACATCTAATAAAATATGTGATTTATTTTGTTTCTGTTTTTCAGGTTTTTTATATGGCGAATTACATTTATTACCTGGCATGTGACAAACCATCTTTACATTGGGATCGTTGTGTATAATTTTCTTGATATGTTCCTGGATTAATTTGTAACTATTTTAATTAGTATTTTTGTATCATTTTCATAAGGGAAATTAGTCTGCAATTTTCTTTCTTTGTTATGTTTTTATGTAGTTTAGATATCAGAGCAATTTTGCCTTTAGAAGAATTAGGCAATATTCATTGTGGCATAATTTTAGAGGTACAGTGCTTGGTATTCATTCCTTTTTGTTACTCTGGTAAAACTCTAAGCTGAATAAATGGAATAATTAAGCATTGAGAATTGATTGTTGTTAGTTAGTTTGTTAGTTTGCTTTTGCTTGAAAACTTTTAATTACTGCTTATATTTTTGTATTTAACTTTGGTAGGTTGAATATGTCAAGAAATTTAGTTGTTTCTTTTAATTTCTAGTTTGTTGAAGTAGAGATTTTTAAAGTAAGTCCTTTTGATTCCTTAGTTTTCATTGTATCTGTTGGGGTGTTCCCCCTTTTGTCAATAATGTTATTAATGTGGACATTTTTTCTGAGTGCATATTTTAGTTAATTTGGCTGTGTATATCCATATCAATACTAATTATTTTCTCCCATAAGCAACTCTTTGTTTCATAAATTCTCTATATTTTTGTTGTTTGTTTGTTTCTATTTAATTAATTTCAGCCTTGAGATTTTTTTAGAGGTCTGACATACCATTAAGTTATTAATATGAGATGTATTTTATTTACATATGCTTTACTATGAATTTATCTCTGCCATTATTGTGCCCCATAGGATTCAGTAATTTGTGTTTTCATTTTCACTGATTTCTAAAAAGTTTTAATTTTCCTTCATAATTTCTCTCTTGATATTCTTTTAGTCAGTCATGACTTGTTCACTTTCCATGACTGTATATGTTTTATTTAACCCATGGAGTTTAGGTAGAATACAGTGTATTATTGTATTTGTATTTTAATTTATATTATATTATTATATTATCGATACTTGATTTATGTCAAAATATGCAGTCAATTTTGAAGAAAGTTTGGTGAACTGCTAGGAATGAGGCACATGCTTTTCTGTTTGGATCATAGATGTCCATTTGATTTTTGGCATCATTTAACTCTAGTATTTCTCAATTTAGTTTGTGTTTGGATGACTTGTCTATTGGAAACCATAGGTTAAAGAAGTCACACACTATTACTATGTGAGGGTCAATATGTGATTATTGGTGTAGTAATATTTCATTTATAAATTTAGCTTCCTTTTTCTTTGGTGCATAAATATTTATAATTACAATATCCTCCTAGTGAATTTTTTCCTTTGGTGACTCTATGCTGTCCATTCCCTTCTGTTCTTCTTATTATTGGTTTGAAGTACATTGTGTGAGATATTAAAATGGCTACATTAGCTTGCTTCTCAGGTCCACTTAATAGCAATAGCTTTTTCTATTTCAGAGGTGATGTCTTTCTTTAACAGGGCTTCATGGATGCAGGCAAAAGATAGACCATATTATCTAAACCTTATCTCTTAGGTTGTGTCTTTTTGTCAGGGAATTGATACTATTAATATTAAGAGTTGTCAATGAGCATTATTTATTGTTTCCAGTTATGTTTTTTTATACTAGGGAAATTTTCCTCGTTTGTTTTCTGTTTCTGGATTATCTCTTTCTTATGATTTCTTGGGTGTGGTTGACCACTTCTGATATGTGCTTCTGTAGAAGTGAATTTGTAGATTAATCTTACTTAAATTTGTTGTTATCTAGGAATATTTTCCCCATCTGTCAATAGTGATAAATAGTTTTCTTGGGTAAATTAGTCTCTGTAAGTATTTGTGGTCTCTTAGAGTTTGTAGAACATCTGTCCATGTTATTTTGGACTCTTGATTCTCCATTGAGAAATGGGTGTTATTCTATTGTGTCTGTCTATATATGTTACTTGGTCTTTCCCCGTGGGACACTTAATATTAATTTTTTGTCCTGTGCCTTTACTGTTTTAGTATTATTTCTTGAGGAGAATTTCTTCTCTGGTTCAGTATATTTGGTGTTCTGTATGCTTCTTATACATTGATGGGAACATCATCTTTGAGTTAGAGAAATTGTGTTCTATGATTAAATTGAAAACATTTTTGTGCCTTTGATCTGGGTTTGCTCTCCTTGCTCTATTTGTACTCTATTCATAGGTTTGGTCTTTTCACAATTTCATAGATTTTATATGTGTTGTGCCTGTGTTTAAAAAATACTTTCTTTGACAAGATATTCTCTCATTCATGTTTTGTATTCTGTTGGTAAGGCTAGTCTTTCTATGATTTTCAATGTAATATGTTTAGTTTTATATGAGTTAAGGTTTTCTTTTGTGATTATATTTCTACTTTCATATCTTGAATTGTTTTTATCATCTTATCCCACTGTTTCCATATTAACAGACTTCATAAAGGCATTTATTCAAGGATTTTTAAGATCCTTGAAGATAATCTTGATAGATATTTTGAAGTCCTTGGCTTGTGCTTCATGTATATTACACATTCATGTCCTCTCTCTTTATTAATTATTGTCACATGCATATGTGTATATGTATATGTGTCTATAGGTATATACATATATTTTGCTAATATAACCTGCTGGGTTCAGATAATATTACTTGTGTCTATGTTTTCCTTTTATGGACCAAATGGAGACTGCTACAGAAAATTGCAATCAATCAAAATGTAAAATAGTAGATCCCACTTCCAGTGGATACATTTATAAAACAGTCCTATACCTAAGGCTCAGGGAATATTGCAGAAAGCTTATCAGAGCTAAAGGAAATTTGATGCGAAATTGTTTCTCCTAGTAACATCAGTAGCTATATCAGTAAAGTCTCACCACTATGACCTCCCAAATATGTGATGGACATGTATGATACCAACTAGCATATCAAATTGGACAAAGAAACCCACAGACCTCAAAATCTACAAAAAGAAATACAGGCATATATATATATATACACACACACACACACACATAATGTACCTAATATAAATATTTTATATATTGTACAGAATATATATATATATATAATTTTTAATACTAGAGACATTACCTAACTTTTGAATGCATTCAAGTTCATATTTATTCACTTTCAATATGTTATTTTTTATTTTTTTGTGGGGAAAATATTTATATGATACAGAATATGCTATGCAAGTGCTTTATGATTGAGCTAAATCCTCAGTTCTGTGTTCAGGTATAAAGATCATATCTGACGGATTCATGATTATATATAAAAGAGTTTTATCTTCAATTTCTTGTGATATTGGCTTATAAAATAGTCTATGAGACCTATTTCTTTCATCTGATTCATGTTTTCTTTTTAAATGGTTTGGGTCTGTTTTTGTAAATAAAAGTTCCAACATCTCCAATTATCTAAGTGGGCCCAGTAATATTTTGCTATCCATTGGTCTAAAGCACCGGAAATATAAAATTATCATAGTGGAGATAGTTATTTATTTCAGCCTTAATTGGAAACATTATATCATTACTTAGAAATTTTAGAGTAATTACAGAATTTCAAATATAGTTCATATTTGGCAACATTTTTATCACATTCAAGAAAATCATTATTATATCATTTTATATTGTCTTTAAACATGACCTTCAAAATATTCTACATATTCATTTTATTATAATGGATATTGCTTTTAATGATGTAATTTTTCCATTAGAGTCTAAGGGTCAATCTGACATCATAATGTAAGCAATATTATCAACCATGATGATAACATACTTATGTGAATTCCTCTAAGGTTAGATAGTGAAAATTCTGAATAACAAAGATACATAAGCAAAAGGTTTGGACATGAAGTCATGGCAGAAACTCATCTTAGAAGACTATTATACAAGCCATAAAAAGCTAAGCTTACTAAGGGATATGGAGACAAAGTGTGGAGCAGATACTGAAGGAAAGGCCATCCAGAAACTAATCTATCTGGGGATCCAGCCCATGTACAGTCACCAAACACAGACACTATTGTGGATGCCAAATAGTGCTTGCTGAGAGGAGCCTGATATGGCTGTCTCCTGAGAAGTTCTACCAGAGCCTGACAAATACAGATGCAGATGCTCACAGACAACCACTGGACTGAGCATGGGGTCCCCAATGGAGGAGTTAGAGAAAGGACTGAAGGAGCTAAAGGGGTTTGCAACCCCATAGGAAGAACAACAATATCAACCAACCACACCCCCCAGAGCTCCCAGGGACTAAACCATCAACCAAGGAGTACACGTGAAGGGACCTCTGGCTCCAGCTGCAGGTGTAGCAGAGGATGCCCTTGTCAGGCATCAATGGGAGGAGAGGCCCTTGGTCCTGTGAAGACTCGATGTATGCTCCAGTGTAGGGCAGGGAGGCAGGAGTGGGTGTTTGGGTGGGAGAATACCCTCATAGAGGTGGGGGAGGGGCATGGGATAGGAAGTTTGGGGGGGGGGTGGGAAAGGAGATAGCAATTGAAATATAAATAAAGAAAATATCCAATTAAAAAAAAGCCTGTAATCTTGACTGGTTCTAACTTTTAGTATTTAAATAGTTCATTTATTTTTTTTCTAGTTTGAAATATTTCATATGGTTTTCATACATAGACTTAATGTGTATGTCTTTAAAATTATTCCATGAAGCTGTCCCTATGTAAAAGAAAAACAGACATTTTGTTGGTTAATGTCCCAACATATTCAGAAAGTCTAAGCTACTTCCAGAATCGAATGTTTAATTTCTTTTTTTTTAAGCTAATTCATTTTTAATACTGCATTTCAAATGGGACTAGAGACAGAAAGCAAATTTATCCTGGTAAGAATTTCAGCCCCTCCTCCCACAAATGTGAATGTTCAGATTTTAGATAGATTTAGGTACATGCAAGTTACAAAAATACTTATAGCCACATGAAGTATTTTTAATTTTTCCCAACTACGTATTTTAGAGGTCAAGCTCCTAAGTTCATTGCTCCTGAGTTCATTGAACAAGTAAACATTTTATTTATTGATTACAAACACATTAGAGCAATGCTAACCTACAAAAGAGCAACACTTCTTACAATAGAAGTTCCAATGTCCAAATATGAACCATTTTTATTTGATAAAGCCAACTTTTATGAGCTTGTATATAATCTGTTAATTCAAGTTGTTTGTTCTTTTTAAACTGGTATTATTACTAATTTATTATTCATTATATTTTGTTTAAACAAAAGTTATTGATTCATATTTATAAAAATTTGCCACTTTGCTCTGCTAAGTTATCTTAAATATGAATGTTCAATTTCTTAATCAAGGTCCTATCTTTCCACATGTTATAAAGAAACAAAGTCATTTGCATGACAGAATATTGGTTAACTGTTATTTTCACTTTCTTTTCTTGCCCATTTATTTTAATTAGGCTTAATAATAATGAGTGCAGTAAATAACAACTTGATTTTGGTTATAATACCATAGCCAAGCATGAGAGCTTGTTCAGAAAAAGAGATCAGTGTCCTCTGAGTCCTTATAGTGCCTACTTTTCATGAAATAGATGACATTCTCTGGACTTTTTGTAAATGTTGTAGAATTAAGGTTTTCATTTACATATGCTGTTACTATTTTAAGAAAGCATATGATGGCCTCTAGTGGCATGGAAGAAAACATCGTGTTTATATTTTAAAATCAATAATAATTAAAAGGTACATTTTAAAAATAGTTTAGAGTGTGCATCTCATGATCATGTTGTCAAGAATTCATTGTAATTTTAACGTAATTCTGAAAGCGTCTAAATACAAAGATGTCTAAAGCACTTAATATCACACAAGTGCTCAAGTGCAGCATAGAGAACCTGCTTCACCATCTGAAATAAGGAAGAATGAGTTTTTAAATTACATCAAATTCAGTCACCATTGAAGGAGTTTATTGACACTTTCATTTTTAAGTAAACATAAGTGAAATCATTGCCACCATAAGAATCAATAAGAATGTAAGGGATGCCAAATATTGTTCTATTTTACATATTGAAATATTTTACTACATAATAATGTGTCATAGTCATATACTGCCATTTGTACATTGTAACACAGGATTAGACTTTGAAGAAATCCAGCCTTAATATTCTGATGCATATAGAACAAAAGGGGTATTGTCTGAGCTAAACCCTCAGAAATGACATTATATAATAATAGCATGGATAAAGGCATGGCACTTAAATACAGAACACTAAGAAAAACACCAAAACAATCTGTGGTCATTGTTTATAAGCATCACAACAATAAATTCATTTGTGCTTAAAAGCCTATAATTTTAAACAATATATTCATTATTGGGTTGAAATTATCTAAATTACTATTTAAAAATATTATATCCTGTCCCTCCCCCTTCCTCTTTCCCACCTACATCCCTCCACCCTCCCCCTCCAGTGACTATTTCCTTCTCCCTTCTAAGTGGGATTCAAAGGTACTCACTTGGGTATTTCTGCTTGTTACACTTCTTCAGGTCTATAGGTTGTATCCTAGATATTCTGTACTTTTTGACTAATATACACTCACCAGCGAGTACATAACATACATGTCCTTTTGGGTATAAATTACCTCACTCAGGATGATATTTTGTGCTTCCATCCATTTGCTTGCAAAATTCATGATGTCCTCCTTTTTAATAGCTAAATAGTATTCCACTGGGTAAATGAACCACATTTTCTGTATCCATTCATCCATTGTGAAACATCTGGGTTGTTTCCAGATTCTGTCTATTACAAATAAGGCTGCTATTAATATGGTGGAACATGTATCCTTGTGGTAAGAGGGGTATCTTTTGGGTTTATGCCCAAGAGTGGTATAGCTGGGTCTTCTGTTAAAACTATTTCTAGTTTTCTGAGGAACCAAAAGATTGATTTCCAGAGTGGTTGTACCAGTTTGCAATCCCACCAGCAGTGGAGGAGTATTCCACTTTTTCCACATTCTTAACAGAATCTGCTGTCACTTGAGTTTTTGATCTTAGCCATTCTGATTGGTGTTGATTGGTGTGAGTCGGAACCTCAGCGTCATTTTGATTTGCATTTCTCTGATGAGTAAGGACTTTGAACATTTCTTTAAGTGTTTCTCGGTCATTTAAAATTCTTCTGTTGTGAATTCTTTTTTTAGCTCCGTCTTTGTCATTGAGGTGTGTTTCTTATGTGCAGCAAAATCCTCGATCCTGCTTCTGTATCCAGTCTGTTAGCTTATGTCTTTTTATTGAGGAATTGAGTCCATTGATATTGAGAGCTATTAAAGAAAGATGACTGTTAATTCCTATTATGTTTGTTGTTGTAGGTAGCCTTATGTGTATGTGATTCTCCCCTTTTGGTTTTCTTGTGAGATGATTAATTTCTTGTTTTTTCTTTGGCGTAGATATCCTCCTTATGTTGGAGTTTTTCTAGATTCTTTTGTAGGGCTGCATTGATAGATAGATATTGCTCAAATTTGGGGTTGTCATGGTATATTTTGGTTTGTCCATCAATGATGATTGAGAGTGTTATATTCTCTTAGGGTCTATATGATCTCTTCCCAGGCTTTTCTTGCTTTTAGGGACTCTGTTGAGAAGTCTGGTGTAATTCTGATAGGTCTCCTTTTATGTGTTACTTGGCCTTTTTTTCTTAGAGCTTTTAATATCCTTTCTTTATTCTGTGCATTTAGTGTTTTGATTATTTTGTGAAGAGAGGATTTTCTTTGGTGGTCTGATCTATTTAGTGTTCTTGTACACTTATGGCCATCTCTTTCCTTAGGTTGGAAATTTTTCTTCTATGATTTTGTTGAAGACAGTTTCTGGCCTTTGAGCTGGGACTCTTCACTCTCATCTGCCTATTCCTGTCATTCCTAGGTTTGCACTTTTCATTGCAACCTGGATTTTCTGGATGTTTTGGATTAGGATTTCTTATGTTTAATATTTTAACTGTTATGTCAATATCTTCTAAGGTATCTTCTGCTCCTGAGATTCTCTGTTCTACTTCTGACTCATTTCCTAGTTTTCCATTTCTAGGGATGCCTCCATTTAGGATTTCTTTATTGTTTCTACTGCCTCCATTTAGGATTTCTTTATTGTTTCTACTTCCTTTTTTTTTTTTTTTTTTTTTTTTTGTCTTGGAGTACTTTGTTCAGTTCCTTTACCTGTTTGATTGTGTTTTCTTATAATTTCTTTAATGGAATTATTTGTTTCTTCTTTAAGGTCTTCTACCTGTGTACCTGTGTTTTCCTGTATTGATTTCAGTGAGTTATTTATATCTTCCTTAAAGGACTCTATTATCTTCATGAGATAGGATTTTAGGTCACCACTCTGGTTTTTAAGTGTGTTGGGGTAGCCAGGGCTTACTGTGCTATGAGAACTGGGTTCTGATTGTGCCAAAGTATATTGGCTTCTGTTGCTTATCATTTTGTGCTTGCCTCTTGACATCTTGCTATCTCTGGTGTTAAATGGCCTGGGTGTCTCTGTCTGGAGCCTGCCTCCTGTGTCCCTGTGTCCTTGGATGCAACAAATCTCCTGGAGACCTTCAGACTTCAGAGGGGCATGTACACCGATGATCTGTTGCCCTGGGTGCAGCAGATCTCGTGGGAGGTCTTCAGACTGTGAGATCTTCCGCTGGGTAGACACCCTGATGACCTGCCCAGGAGGAAGTTCAAGACTGAGTTACTTTACCTAAAGGATTTTTTTAAATTTATTTTTAATATTTGTTTAACATTTATTTAATTGTGTGTGTGTGTGTGTGTGTGTGTGTGTGTGTGCATGATAACATACCACAGAACATTTATAGTGGTCAGAAGAAATCATGAGTCAAAGTTCTCCTTTTCCACTGTGTAGGTGTTTGGTATCAAACTCATGTCCTTAGGCTTCTAGGAAAGCACCTTTAACAGTGAGCGGTCTTCTTCTCATCATGACTTTAAAACAATCGAGTATGCTCTCATATTTTTGGTGTATGAAAACAAATTGATAGTGCTTTCATGATCATTCCCTAATTTACTTAGTAGTGTAAACTCATTTTAAATATTCTTATAATAATAAATACATAAAAACAAAGTGTATCTTGACAATATTTATTTTTGATATGTTCATTATGTATTTAAATTGACTTTAGACTTTTTTAACCCATTGAGTAGGGTCATACAACATGTAATATGGTGGGAAGTGTACAAACCTTGTCTTGAGATTAACTTTAGTTTTCTTTTGATTAATCACTCAGGCTTAAAATAAATTTAATGGGAGGTGCTGTTTTCTACAAAGGAATAGAGACCCAATTTTTGAGGGTCTGAGAACATCAACCTACATTGGATCAGAGATGATACTGTGGAATGTAAGAGCCTAATAACCATGGCGATCAGCTACTAAAATACAACTTTGCACCTTAGGTTTGCTGCACTACTCTTATAGAAATACTCATTAAAAATCTGTCTCACAACAATTTTCTCAAGTTCAACAATTTTCTCAAGTTCACCTTTATATGAGTACTCACCTAATTTTAAAACCTATTTAATATGTATATGTTTGATACTGAATAACCAGTTGCTGTGGTCATTCCTGGGTCATTCCTCTCACTCTTAGCATTTCTTAGTTGTGTTGAGACCTAGTTGTCCCCTCCCAGATCTCATCCACTGTGACATGTCTTATTCAGCTCATGTTTAGGCAGTCATGTTGATGAGCATTTATTGGTGTAGCTTCTGTTGTTACTAGCAAACACAGTCTCCAAGAAATCTCTTTGATCCCCTGGCTCCTACAATCCTTTTTCTCCTCTTCTAGAGTGTTCTGTGAGCCTTATGTGCAGGAGGAACAGTTGTTTTTTAAGTGGAGAGTTTGTAGAGAGGGAAAAAGAGAGGGGTAATGTAAATATATTATGATTTCCAAAAATAAACAAATAATTATTCCATTAACTAGACAATATTGGTCAAAGAAGACACATAAATTTAAACATTTGTGAAGTAATATTGAAGTTAAAACCATACTTTTGGAAAATTTAGAAGGGCAAAATGATGTATTAAAATTTTTAAACTTGCTCTGACTTATTCTGGTTATATAATGTATATTAATAGTTGGAAAATTACTTTAAATATTTGTATACTAGTTAATAAGTACAGTCTTGTGATTCAAAGAAAATAAATCATTCAAATAGAAGCCTTCTTTGGTCCCCTTTTCTGTATGTTTGTCCATATATTTATGTTTTCATTTATCTATTTAGATACATATCTGTGTATTCTACCTGCCATTTATGTATCAATTTTTCTTTTATCTATGTGTCTAAGTGTGAAGTATTGATAATGAGTTCTTAGTCATTTGGGAAGTGTTGTTATTGCGTATATCTACTTTAAAAGGTGGGGTATGAAAAGTACCAGGATTTACAAAAGTGGACCAGCAAGAATGAGCACCCACCCTTCTATGACACCACCATGTGTTCTGAGCTCTAGCCTCTAAGCTGGGCAGGACTGATTATCTTGAGAGTCAATTGTTCTCCCCCTGGTTTTTGGATTTGAGAAGTGAAATCGACAAATTCTACTTCAATAGTATTCATTTCTGTGATCCAGTAGGAATCAGTCCTTCTTGGGAATCGAGGTCTTGAACACACTGGCAAAGAGTTTTGAAGATGAAAGTCAGAAAATTGGTGAGTCACTAGGAGGGAATTCAAATGAGCAACATTGCTTCCATCTATTTCCTAGCAATGTGTACCTTGCATTGTGTAATCATAGTACTGGACAAAAATCAGAGATTCAACAACATATTATAACATTTAAAATTACAATCCTGTTTCAGTCTTTTTCTACTGATTTGTTGAGATTGTATCTCTTGATTGTATTTTATGAAGTGAATAAAACTGTAGAAGATAAGACATATGCCAATCTCCTAGAACTAATTAATTTTTATGAGTCAAATTCTTTGTTTCATTGACTATAAAAGGGGCGTCCCTGTTGCTATACCATTCTCTATAAGATTCTGTGTTTCTAGATGCATTTTCTAATTGTATCTGAAATGAGTGTTTTAGAAAAAGTGTGATAGGAAACTACAACAAACCAGATCAAAATAAAGTGCTCACCCCTCTATGACATGTGTAACATCCTACAGTCAGCTATCTGGGACCTCTTAAAATCCTCAGGGATTTTTTGTATAGCAGCTTGGTCAGTAAGTAGACCCTTCTAAATAAGTATCTGTGTTGTAGGAGCCATACAAAGCATTGTCTCTGTTAAGATAATCACTCTTAATGGTAACATTAATTGTAATATAAACATGAACTTGAATATTGTGGTCCTCTTCATGGAGGTCACCATTTTGTCCCTTGGGCATATTTTATAATTGACACTAGAGTGGCATGCCACATGTGTCTGATTTGTATCCATACCCTATGTACCCTACCACAGAGCCCTTGTATGCAGTTATTTCACTTCTTCTCTTCTTATATTTCCAAAGTTAGACATAGTCCATTGAGCTCTACCAAGTTTACCTTCAGACATTAATCTACTTTTTCCTTACACAAGATATGTGTGATTAATAAATATGTTTTTTATTGACTTGCCTGTAGAGGATAGGTCCTGGTTCATCTTCCTGGCCCCATGCTCCCAGAAATAAGACTCAGAGTCAACATATATTTATGAATACCTTTCCCATATAGCTAATCTATTCTCTGGCTAGATCATAATGTATTATAACCCATTTACTCTATAATTTACATTTTGCCACACAGCTGGTTATCTGTGCTCGGTATCATGTATACATCTTGTAACATCGTCCCAGGCAAACCTTTAGTGTCTGGCTTTATCCCAGAATTCTTTCTGCCTCCTAGATGTTCTATGTGATATTCTACCCTTTGCTTTATGCTACAGCAAATTGACAGGTCATGCATCCATATTATACACAAGATATTCTGTCTATATCTGCACACTGGAAGTATCATTCTTCTCTCCTATAACAACACTTCTTAAAAGTGCCTACAATGTAGCCACTGTCCACTTCTGCCTTGTACATACTCCCTCAGAGAATAAGGTATCAAACAAGCTTAAACTTTTCCTCTTCATTCAGGACGCATAAAAAGACATTCCATCTCTACAGAGAAAAATGAGGCAAATGCTATTTGAATCCTTTGGATTCATAAGGTCTGAATCACATGCTTATGTAGTATAATTTCATTCTCTGGTCTTTTTATCCAGCTCAGAACAGGAAATCAACAATAATAGCTCTAAGACTGACTCAGTTTGCAAGAAAAAGCTCGGGGTTATGGACAGTTGAGAGTGTGTGTCCAACACCACTAAAATTAATCCTAAAAATCATATTATACATTTCAAAAACTATACAGTTTACAGTTTAAAGTTTATATCAGGAAGGCAAACTTTAGATAGATAGATAGATAGATAGATAGATAGATAGATAGATAGATAGATAGATAGACAGAGATATAGAGCTATATAAATAGAGCTAGAGATAGATAGATTTATTTATATATATATATGAATGATTTGGGGACCTTACATATGTAGTAAGAATTCATTGATGAGAAAATATATTTTGGCAACAATAAGACATGGAAGTTAAAATAACTCATAGATGGGCAAGATGATGATTGTTTAGTGAATTGTAAAGTTATTTTGATGTTTCTAGGTTAAAGTTCTTCCTAATATATTACAAATTGAATAACATACTTAATTCCAATCCAGTATAAACTACATAATATGAACTTGACTTTGTTTAAAAAAAACAAAAAAACAACATCAAGGGAGAGAGAGAGAGAGACAGAGAAATAAAGAGACAGAGATAGAGATAGCGATTAAGGAGAAAATATACTATTGCAGAAAATATCAACCATTAGTAATATGAATTAGTAAATTAAGCTCACACTATATGGATACTATTAATTTTATTATGTAGTTAGTTTAGAAGTTTTCAGATTTCAAATTATATACATTGAGTCCTAATATATATAATCGCAGTTCAACAAACCTTCTCCAGTCACTGCGGGTTTGTATCTGAATTCACCTGGTCTTGGGTTAAAGTGAAAGAAGAAATCAACCTCATCCATTATTTATAGCAATTACAATGACAGAAACATTAGGTGGAATAAGAATTACATGGCCCATGTACCTGAGCAAAAGAGAAATTAATTTATCAAGAGGATTAATTCTCTCTAATGAAGAAAACCAAAAACACTTTTCCTGTAAAGCAGACTCTTAATGGTAACAAGTATGAATGGTTTAAAATGAAATGTAGAAACCATCTCAGTAGAATGTTTGCTAGCCTGCAGAGACTCGGGCAGTGTAATTTTCAAGTTATTTAGCATTTAATATTGATGATTCTAGTAAGATAATTTATATCAAGAAAAAAATGCTTCTGCTTTCCAAGCTTAACATCAATTATGGCACACAGAACTGAGAGTTAATTATATTTGTCCACTTACTTATTGAATGTCACTTGCTCTTCCTTGTGTTTAGTGAGCTCTATTTGGGTATGTTATACATCATCTATTATACATGCTTTTGGCAGAAATCTTTTTTTATAAAAAAAATGGAAAAGTTGGGCATGTGGAAAGATGCTGAAAATGTTATCCTTTTCAATAATGTTCAAACAAAATATCCCTGAGTCTGCAGAATTAAGCAATGTGCTTTTTCAGTCCTATTGCTGAATTGGTATTATGAAATATATTATATGTTCACTATGAGTTATATTTTGGATAGTCTTGTAATCTTTCATTTCTGGTGTTCTTTTATTTAAATTATAAAAGCATGCATATCACAAGCTTGTAAAGATGTCAAAATTTTGAAGCATAATTATGCCACCTTTTATGAATTAGTTGGTTGTGATTTTAATAGGTGTGTGTGTGTCTGTCTGTCTGTCTCTCTTTCTTTCTGTGTGTGTGTGTGTGTGTGTGTGTGTGTGTGTGTGTGTGTGTGTTAAATAACATTTAAATAGTTTACTACTTATATTGCAAAATATTGGAGGATATTTCAATAGAGAGAAACCATGGATTCTTTTTCTTTTAACCTTGTGTTTTTCTTTTTACCTTGCTAGAGTAAAATGATGTGAAAAATGACGTAGTAAATGTGTGGCTTGTTCAGGCTCACAGTTTGATCATACAGCCCGTCATGATGGGAAGGAATGACTGGGGCAACATGAGGCAGCTAGTCACATTGATCTGCATTCAGTAAGCAGAGTCAGGATCAGTCACTTTCTCATTGTTTAGCTACTCTGAGACCTCAGCCAATAAGATGCTGCTGTATGTTCACAGTGTGATTCCGTGCCATAGAAAAACCACTGGAAACAGACATAGTCAAAAGTGAGTTTCCTGAGGGATTCTAAAGCTTGTCGTGTTGAAAAATAACATGCACCATAGCCATTTTTCTACTGAAGCCACACTCATTCTCAGGTGCTTGTCAAGTACCTTTGCCATGACTCACTAATTTTCAGGAACAGCAGGAACAAAATTAAAAATGAAGGGAAAGAAAATGCAATCTTGTGAGGCACAATGTTTCATATAACATAATTAAATACTCACAAACATACCAAATAGTTTCAAGGAGAACACACCCACTTTTTGTAGAACAAAGATGGTAAAGTTTGACTGGGAGTAAAAGTCTGTATTCCACACCTGAGTCCAGTTCACTCCAAGAAAGAAGCAAAACTTTAAATAAATAGGAGAATGTTTTGCTTCAAGGCTTATTTTGCTGAGAGCTGTGATGAATGTCGTGGAGATCAAGGTTGTTTTCTCCGAGGATTGCCATGGTGTGTTTTTTTTTCAGAGTAGGATAGCTTTGGTTGCAATGCTACTGTTATCAGAATCAGCAAAGATCACCTGACCTCAATCAGAACCTCCACCATACAAAGCAAACAAAATAGCCTTGCTGAGCATTAGCAGCACACGTTAATTTATGTTGTATTTTTGAAGGCACAACTGTTTTATAAATGGAAATCTGGGGAATTAGAACCATTTGTGAGTTATCACTACAGGAACACTGACAGGTCAAAATACCTAGAAAAAGAAATTAAGGAGGCCTTTGTATGTCCCTCCTAAGAACTTACTGAGGGGGAAAAGTGACTCGTAATAATTAATTTGTTCATAAGAAGAGATTTCATTCCAATTCTCTAAATTTACCTCCAAGTCAGTTCCACTTTAACCACTTACGTGCAGAAAAGTGCTCCTTCATGTTTGACCGCGTTCCTCTGTCATTTTTTGTTTTTTTAAGAGAGGAGACATGTTTGCTTCTCTTGATTTCATCCACACAGGCAGCTGCATTTGTAAAAGCAAGTCTTACCAAATCAAAAAACCCTGTGCTGACAAGCTGTGAGCAATGACAATAATTCCACTAATGCAGTTGCCTAGTACACTAATTATCCTAATGATGGCTCAGTTGTCCGATAATCGCATCCCCCAAGGACCATATACAGTCAACCCACACAGCTGCAGAGTCGTCACCAGGCTCATTTGCTGTATCCTGCCTTGCTGAAAACTACATTACATTACTATATTAGCATAAACAATCATCATTCTGAACATGAGCTGAGCATACAGATAGTTAAAATGGTGAAGGGTAATGGCAAAAATTCCTAGATGAGGTACTAAATCCAGTCACTCAATTTTGTAGTTTCTGATATAGCCATAATTTGAACTAGAAATCTGCATTTTCCTAAAGTATGGGCATGGGGTTTAAGTGTGTGAAGAAACTTAAATGCTATGCTTATTTATGTCAGTGACTGATAGAAATGTTTTAAAAACATAACTGAAAGGGTTAACCTAAATTTAAAAAAAAATGTTTTTAAAAGCCCTATAAAAACCTATGAGTCCTTTTGAAAACGTAAGTTAGAAAAACGTTTGAACAGCGGTATTGTAAATGGTTAGGTAATGCTGTTCACAGAAGACAAAGTTGTTAAATGAAAATCTCCCTAGAAGCTATAGGATACCTCCCTATGAACTGTTAGTAAAGGAAGGAGCAGAGGCCCCAAAATCTGGCAGACAAATGCCTCTAGTTGTGCAAAAGAAATAAATGTTAAGCTTTTATAACAGAAGACAGCACACACTTGTGTAGCAGGACATTGAAAAATCAAGTAGATGTGAGATAGGCATTTTCTGTCTCCTGGATAGTTTTAATAATGCCAGAAAGTGCCATACCACTATTTGAGGTTCAAAGTCATTATCAGTCCTATCCAATTGCAGATGGAAGGAGCGTCAATAGTAAATATTTGGCAAAGCATGCCAACCAATTCACAGAAGCATGACTATTATGAAGGGTAAACAACTAATTTGTGATTGAACTTGAAGACTGCACCATGAGATAGGACTCGTGCCTGGAACTGTATACCTGGATCAAAGTCCTAATGGAGCACTTACTCCAGTTCTGCTGCAAAGTAGACATGGGTAGAGCTATCCTCTAAATGTATATATTCATACTGTAAATTAGCTCTCAACCATCTTTTAGGAAACTTCTTTTCCTGGTGGTTGACAGTTAAGAGCTTACTACTGTTGCATTTACAGAGAATAAGCAAATGTGTACTGTGCATCACAATGGACAATCTCAATCACCTTGTGGAAACAGTCAGAGAAATGAACCACAATTGAACCTAATGGATCAGAAAGACGGAGGTTGAAGTAGGACAGGATTTCTGGGAAGGAGAAGGATTCCAGCAGGAAAGAAAGGAGGACGAGAAAGTGCATGGGATGGTGTGAAAATTCAGTACATAAATCTACGAATTTGTTCACGGAAAAGAAACCTAGAGGTTATAAAACAAAACATCAACTACAAGAAAATAAAATAGAATTGCTCAATAATGATCACGTTTGCTGGTTGTATAAACTAAGGGTTTGTGCATCATATTTATAAACGGATGGTTTCAGAGGCAAATTATGAACTGAGGATATGACCACTCAATATGTGATTGAGAGAAGGATTTTGTTGTAGATATGAAGGAGAATACAGCCAGAGGCATCTTTAAGAGCCCAGAACAGAGAGAGAAAGTAGTAGATTGAACATTGCCAACAGACAGGATTGACCATTAGAGGGGGCGAATGGGAAAGAACACGAGAAGACCAAGAGAGTGGCAAAGAGGGCGGCAGAGCCAAAAGAGCAATGATGCAAGGATAATGTGAAGCTGCGGGAAGGATTTTGAATTAAATTATTAAATAAATTCCAGCAGCGGGCAGTTTCTCTACCTGCCTCAACCTTCTACGTTCCTAAATGAAAAAAACACCCATAGCCTTTATATTTTGATATGCCTTAAACAGCGCATTAGCTGGGCCACTTCCTAACCTCTACTAGATCAATCCACCTCCCCCGATAGTCTTACTAAATTCTATATTTTACCTTGGCTGACCTTGACCCAGTTAGGCCACACTTTCACAGCTCCTTCACAGGCTGTCATGCCTCCCTGTCCTTCGTTTCTTCTCCATACTCACCCCTTCTGGTGGATCTCCTTCTCCTCTTCTCCGCTCCCCTCCCCTCCCCTCCCCTCTCCTCCCTTCCCCTCCCCTGCCCTCCTCTCCTCTCCTCTCCATCAATCCCAAACTCTGGAATACTAAGGTACCGCCTCTGTCTTCCCTGCCCAGACATTGGCTGTAGGCCAATCAGAACCAACTACGGTAAGTTCCCAGAAACTAAGTGAAGTTTGGGGGGACTCAAATGAACATTAGGATACAAACAACATTAGGCCAAACCCAGTACAGGAGGAAAGCCCACAAGCTGGAAAAGTTTAGAGTAAGGGGTGGGATGAGAAGAGCCAAGATTCCAGAGTAGACTCAGAAATGTATTAACGTGTACTTTTGCTACTGAGGAATCCTGGAGGCCAGCATGCAGTTTGGAGTGCTAATATACAATACAGATAGCTATTTATCCCTTCTACTAGTGATAAGGGATTTTCTCCTGTGGTGATGTGAAACTGGCTTCATAAGTTATAAAGGAATGGTGGCATTTGTCCAACGGCCAGAATTTGGACCTAACATTTATCAAAATAGTTCTTTCTCGCTAAATTCAGTGAAGCAACCAGAAATCTAGCATTGGATAATTGAAGTTGAATAGAAAAGATAACTTGCATTTAATATATTTACTTCATCTCAGAAGTATTTTAAGAACCAGTGTCAACCTGTAAGCCCCACCTGCCAAAGGACCAGTTAAATTCCTGGAATGATGGGAGTTGTAATTCTTGGAAAATGACACTGCCATATGGCAAATACAGTTCTGCCCTTTTAAAAAGGCTCCTACAACACATGTCTTGTTGCCACTCACTGAAGTCTAGGAGAGTAGACCTGACCAGAATCCATCCTCTTAAATATTTAATTATAATGGTTTAAAACTTGGCCAAAAAATTGTGAAACTGGTTATTCTCCTGTGAATCTCAGGATGAACAGTACAACAGGAAACATTTCATCAAGGAACAAAAGCCTAATGAATACTTTTCCAGGTTTAATTTTGTAACTTTTATTTATTTGTTTTTCTAGAAAAGATCATGACTCCAAACTTCCTATATGGCAGATGGTGGCTATGTCTCCTGCTCCTCCTGACTTACCACTTTGAAGTTGTAGAATTATGGGTGTGTGTCATAATGGATTATTTTAAAAACATATTTAAATCATTGCTTTCACAAAAATGGATTACCACATACAATTTTTTTTCATAAATACTGCAATATAAACCTAAAAGAACCCAAAATCTCTTCAAAATGAATAGTAGAAAAATTACCCAATGTTTACATCAGAAAGATTATCTTTAGTCACTGGTGATTCAATTAAATTTTCCATTTTCTCCACTTAAAAATAATATATTTTCCACAAATTATTACTATACATTAAGGATATAACTATATTGCATATTAATGTTAAAGTAACCCAATATTCATGGAAAATTAGCTCACAATAGTATTCATATTTTATAAATTCATCAAGAGTTAATTTGACAAATTAGCCTATCACTATCCACATGTTTTTCTTCATTTTGCTTATAATTTTCTTTTTTTGCTTCAGTTTATTTTGTTTGCCTAAGTGAGTGATAAAATACAGTTAATAGGAACAGGAAGAGAAAAAAACATAGAAAAGCTCGGGTCCTCCAAAGAAATGCCAAGATAGATAAAATTGATTGAGAGGCATTCGTTTATAGATAAGGGAAAGGACGGGGGTTTTGCTTCCATGAATCAATGTAGGTCAGACACTGTTGAAAGAGAAGAGTTTGTCTAGTAAGATACTTGGACAGCAGAGAAATTCTGAGCAACACTTGGTTGATTTGGGAAGAGAATTTGAGCAGTAATCATCTAAGAGAGGAGTCTCAAAATGATGGTCACTTGAAGGATAGTTCTCAGCACATTGATCATCTAAAGAAAAGCCCCAGAAAAATAATTGTCAGAGGAAGAAATCCAGTCATAATTAATAAACTGTCCACAGTCACTAAGTGGGACAACATGAATCTTAACTTGCAAAATCTATTGGTTCCTTTTAAAACAGATCTGATGGCAACTTGGATTGAATAAAAGAGGAGAAAGAGAAGTTAGTATCAACATCTACCTCTGCAAATTTCCCAACTGTGGACTTGGCAGGACTCATTTTTCTGCCACCATACCTTCCTTGCCATGGTGTCTTCAAATAATGAGCCAATGTCTTTCCTTCCCTGAGATGCTTTCTCTGGTGATTTGTTAGTGCAACTAAGAAAGTAACTTATATAATAAATATACAAAAGACAAGACCGATCTTCTGATCGATTCACTAAAACTTACAGAATAAGTGCAAGCAGAACGAGGCTTATATATCAAGGTCTCTGACTCATAATGTAGTATATTTTACGTGTGCTTAAAGTACTTTCCATCTTCTTTGCCTGTGATCAATGGAAGAATGTGGCCAATAGCCAACAGTTATAATTTATAGATTTTCATAATCTAAATTTCAAAACTTTTGTTTTCTCTTGTACAAGTTGTAGTATTTCTTACTGAAATGGACATCTGCTCACCTAGGCATATCTCCTGACCATCTGTAACCATCACTTTTCTGAGATAGTCTGAGATAGAATTCTAGAAGTTTTTAGATAAATGTCTATAACAATTTTATTGTAATGGAGGCTTAGCAAATGAATAGTTAATATTAGAGAAGGAAGAAAAGAGAATATAATCTCAACATTTTCTATTCTTATTTTATATATCTCATTGGAACATACTTAAAAAGAACTAATTTGTAGTTACAGAAACTAGAAATAAATGCCTTTGAGAAATTAACATTTTTATCACCAAAAGACATCTCTTTACAAGAATGACTCTCATAATCTCTGGTTTGTCTTTGGCTTTCTAAAACATCAGCTCAGCCAAAAATGTGGAGTGTATCCTCAGGAAGCAATTATAAACAAGAGTAGGAAAAACCAGACAAAAATTTCATATAATGTTACAGTTGTCAAAGTGGCTATGCGGATAATAAAGACTCATTTTTCTCTAGTATCATTGAAAATAATACTTGACACCAGAATTGTTCAAATCTAAACTATAATTACCTCTCATTTCTGACATTTATGTCCAATGGCCAAATGGTCTTTCACTTTGTTCAAGAAGTTTTTAAAAGAAAAAGTAGAAAGCCCAACAGCTACAATGATTCTAGAAAGAGAGTGCTTGACAGATGGTGGTCATTGTATCAAACCATGTACAGAAGACAAGGCTGAAATTAAAGATAGTTTTACAGAATGAACTGCAGAGTAATAAAAATGTCATGCAAAATGGTGTATAGGATTCCTATGTATTCTATGCCTAACTAGAGGATCTTATGCCTTGTTACTAATTTGCATATTCTCTATATTATTTTCATTAGTGATTATAATTATTACTGAAAATATTATCTTTTTTGAGACCATTGTGCTAATTCACAAGTTTAGAAATATTCACTTCTAAGATTTACATTTCTTAAGTCCTAAGATACACCAAAAAGGGCATTCCTATTTGACTATTTACATATTTATATTGCTGAACACTGATCTTTTCTTGTAGTATCATAATCTTATACAAAGCCAGCTTTATTGGTTTTTACATCCTGCTACATATTGTAGGCTCTATCTTCCTACAGATAGTTGACATGCTATTTTTGTTGCAAGAATGAGTTTAAAATCGAGACACCCAATGAGTACTTTAAATAACATCCGTAACATATTTGCTGTTACTTGTGAAATGTTCTGAGGCTCTATTTCTATAATACAGGCAGTTTTTAACAGACTTGTTTTGCTATCTGCTTTGGCTATTCAGTTGTTTAAGTCATTATCTTATTTCATAGGAAAAGACATTACCAACTTACTTAATAAGGATTTGCTTTTCCTTTTCCTTTTTATCTCTTTCATTATCCTATAATGATTCAAAGATTTTCCCTGAGAAATCTTGCCCTGTTACTCAAAAATATGTATATTATTCATTTATACATTCACTAAAAACAAATAGTAAATGGATTTATTTTTAAAATTTTCTTTGTTGTGCATAATTTGAGCATTCATAACAAATTAAAACAAACTTGAATATTAATAAAGTGGACATGCTTATTCATTATTACATTAAATGAATAAACACTTGATGCTACATAAAATAATCTTCAATGCATTTCAGAGTTGATCAATATTTTGATTTAAAATTATAAGTACAAAAATTAATTTTTTATAGTAAACACATTTTAGAAAATGGTGGAAG
This sequence comes from Uromys caudimaculatus, assembly GCA_028551405.1. Taxonomy (NCBI): domain Eukaryota; kingdom Metazoa; phylum Chordata; class Mammalia; order Rodentia; family Muridae; genus Uromys; species Uromys caudimaculatus. Next base: position 30,871,083 of record CM052704.1, read on the forward strand.
TATTTTTATGCAGGCATTTCACAAATTATTGGCAATTATGTTATAATTCTGAATAGCAGTGTCTCATGCAGCAAAGTCCTATGCATGATACAAGAGGAGAAAATTAATCATCAATTTTACTCTTTGTGAACAGTACAGATTCAATGTAGAGTGCCCTGGTAAGACATACCTACAAATTAAATACTAGCACAGACATCATGATAGCATCCATCTACTTTAAAATTGAGTTTAAGTCCCTCATTCAAAAGAAAATATATCTGTACCTTTTACCATTATCAGGCTAAGAACCTGTGCCTAGACAGGACGCAAGGCCCAGGAGACTACTTACTAATATTATTATTTTGTTTACTGGATATGGTATTAAAATGATTCCTGAACACTTATAATTATACCCATAGATGGATGCATTACTCAAACTTGATCAGAAGAATCTCCGTCCACAGAACACAAAAAGGTCAACAAGCTGAAGGGCCCAAGTGAGGATGCCTCAGTCCCACTTGGGAGGGAAAAGAAAGCAATCACAATGAGGGGGGAGGGAGGGACCTGGGAGGGAAAGGGGATGGGGGAAATTGGTGAACATGATCTGAATTGGGGGGAAAAGGACTGAAGCCCTGAGGGCCAGCAGAAAGAATGGTAATGAGCAAACTCTGGAGGTAGGAAGATAGGAGAAACCTCCAGAATGTACCAGAGACCTGGGAGATAAGAGACTCTCAGGACTCAAAGGGAGGGACCTCAGATGAAATGACCTAGAGTGGGGAGAGGAAACTTGTAGAAGCCCACCTTCAGCAGAAAGACAGGGCAACAAGTGAGGGATGGGGTTGCCATCCCACAGTCAAACACTGACCCATATTTGTTCTGTCTGAAAGAACTGCAGGGATGGAAATGAAGAAGACCCTGAGGATAGGAAAGTCCAGTGACAGGCTCAAAGTGGGATCCAGCTTAAGGGGAGGCCCCAAGACCTGACACCATTACTGAGGCTATGGAGCGCTCACAAAAAGGGACCTATCATATCTGCCCTCTGAAAGACCCAACAAGCAGCTGAAAGTGTCAGATGCAGATATTTGCACCCAACCAATGGACAGAAGCTGCTGACCCCTGTGGTTGAATTAGGAAAAAGCTGGAAGAAGCTGATGAGGAAGACCTGTAGGAAGACCAGCAATCTCAATTAACCTGGAACCCCCTGATCTCCCAAACACTAGACCATCAACCAGGCAGCACATGCCTGCTGATATGAGGTCCCCCAACACATAGACAGCAGAGAACTGCTGGGTCTGAGTTCAGTTGGAAAAGATGCACCTAACCCTCAAAAGACTGGAGGACTCAGGGAGTTTAGAAGTCTGATGGGTTTGGGGTGGTGGGGACATCCTCATGGAGACAGGGTGGCAAAGAGGAGGTATGGGATGTGGAACAGTCAGAGGGTGGACCTGGAGGGGAATAAAATCTGGAATATAATAAATAATTAAATAAATACATACATACATACATACATACATACATGCATACATAAATAAATCTGGTATTGAGCAGATGGTGATTAACCAGGACATCCTCCTACTCAGTTTCATTTGTTTCTTCATCCCTTTTATCCTAGGCCTGGCACAATGCTTTAGATTATATGGTTATTTGAATATGCTTGGCCCATAGGGAGTGATAAGTGTTAGGAGGTGTGGCCTTCTTACAGGAAGTATATCACTCTAGGGGTGGGCTTTGAACCTCTACCCAGTGCAGAAGAGTCAGCTTGCTCCTGGCTTCCTTTGGATAAAGATGTAGAATTCTCCGTTACTCCTGTGCCATGCCTGCCTGGAAGCTGCCATGCTCTTGCCTTGATGGAAATGTGCTAACCCTCTGAACCTGTAATCCAGCAGGCCTACACAGTTCAAATCACCCTCAGCAGCACCACGGTCCGTATTCTTACTAGGCTGGCCCACCTATCCCCTCTTAAAACATTCCATGGCTTTCCATATCCACAATCCCAGCATATACATTCTCCCAGTAAAAACATGGTCAGGTCTATCACAGCAATAGCCCCCATCCCTTGTACCAATTTATTTCTTAGTTAAGGTTTCCATTGTTGTGAAGAGACACCATAACTAAGGCAACTCTTATAAAGAACATTTAATTGGGACTGGCTTACAGGTTCAGAGCTTCAATCCATTATCATCAAGGTGGGAATATGGCAGCTTCCAGGCAGGTATGGTGCAGGAGGAGCTGAGAGTTATTCATCATCATCCAAAGGAATTCAGGAGCAAACTGACATTTCCATACTGGACAGAGCTTCAAAGCCCAACCCCATAGTGACATACTTCCTTCAACAAGGCCATACCTACTAACAGTACTGCTCTCTATGGGCCAAACATATTCAAACTACCACACTAGTTTCCTATCTACCCCTTTTTCCTTCCTTCAGTTCTCTGTAGCGCTATCTTGCTTCTGCTAGCTCCTTTTTGTGAACAGCCCCTGCAGTGGAAATAGTCACTATGTACTGAATTATCACCATACCCACATCCCGTCACTTACTTTCTCACCTCTACCCTCCCCAATTTCTCTACCTTCCTGGGCAATCTTTCAGTTGTAATCTATCCTAAATCAAGTGTTTACCGCCCTGCAATAATTAGACCCTTCGGGATGACAACTGGATGATCCACCATAGCCAATCAAGTTGTAAGTCTCCTCCTGATAAGTGACCAGAAGAAGTTCCTCTTTAAGGGACCACAGTCTACCCTTTTGTGACAACAAATGTACAAAGCTGGAAGATGCTGAATGGGCTTATATCACTGTACCCCATTGTTTTTAAGCCTCAACATTCAGAAGGATAGAGTACATAGATAGCAAAACAGGATTCCTACATAATTATAGATGACCATGCTTGATCAGCCAAGATGGAGATGTTTGCTGAGATAGTCTGTCTCCCTCTAGTAACCTGCCACATCGGGGTGAACAATTTCACGAATAAGAGACTGCTGGAGAAAAATGAGTAGTACATGCTGCAGCGATTTTCTCAGTCTCAAGTCCCTCATACCATGCCTATAAAAGGGACACAGCCAACTTTTTCCCTGGCAGACCCCTCAAATTCCAACTGGAAAGAAGCTTCCCCTAGCTATGAGAGCAAATATAAAGTATGCTCTATTGAAGGTCAGACTTCTGTCTCCTTACAATGCCTCAGAAATTGAACACCCACCATACACATTTTCTGTGGGATTGTTAATGAGAACATTCATTATTACAATTGATACCTTATAATCCGCCTTCTGATGTTATTAAATGTGATTAAGATTATGCATTACTTTTTAGAAGGAAGCAATTGTTATACAGGCAGGGTACTTGAAAAATAATCCCAAAGGAGGAAAGGTGAGTGTGTGTGGTAAATGTCAGTAGAAGCTAACAGAAAAATGTAAACAAGCCTTGTCCTGAAATGATGAGTTGATTGGCAAAGATGTATTACAGTAGAATTGGTCACAGATGCAGACAATTTACAAGATAATTAGAAATACTCTTTGGCATATTGGCTAGCCATTAAAAACTAAATTCATTTTAATAAATCTATAATTAAGAAACTGTGTTATGATAGATTTGTTTATGAGTATCCTCTTTTTCATTTCTGTATCTGTTCACCCATGTCCTTCACAAAGAGCGAAACTCACAGGTGCTTCTGTGTGTCCTGGCAAGTAAGGCTGTATTCCTGGATAGGTATGGTCTCATTGTTGTGAGAAAACTTAAAATCTGGTCTGAAATAATATTTACTGACATTTTAAAAACCAGAATAAATTCACAGTATCAGTTGGCTAATTAAAGGTGGTAACTGTAAGCATTGCATTTTTGCATAAAATACATTCAAATGTCAGAAATATTTGATAGAGATTGGGTAAAAATTCAGATGCTTTAAAACCATAGTCATCTGATTTATTAACTAGCTTTGTTGACCATGAAAATGGGAAGGTTGCAATGATATTGTTCTTTAGGATAAATGTCTTATGTTTAAGGTATTCGCCAAAATATAAAGTATTCCTTCCAGTTTTTCCGATTCTACTGTATTCTATAAAATTGAAATCAGTTAACGAATGTCTTAGTTAGGGTGTCTATTGTTCTGATGAAACACCATGACTAAAGAAACTTGGGAAGCAAAAGATTTAGTTGAATTCCACTTTCATATTGAAATATAATTATCCCTTCAGCATTGATGAGAGTCAGGCTAGCAAATTAAACAGAGCAGAAATCCGGAGAAAGGAGCTGATGCAGAAGCCATGGAGTGGTGCTTCTTACTGGATTGCTCTCTATGGCTTGCTCAGCCTGCCTCTTATAGACACAGGGATAGTACCACTCACAATAGGCTGGGCCTCCAAAATCCATGACTAAGAAAATGCCCTGTGCCTTGCATGCAACCTGATCTTTATGGAGGAATTTTTCCAATTGAGGTTCCCCCTTCTCAATTGTCTTTACCTTGTTTCTTTTCTTTTCTTCTTTTTTCTTTTTCTTTCTTTCTTTTTTTTTTTTTTTTTTTTTTTTTTTTTTTTTTTTT
>CM052704.1:30875698-30898697 GCA_028551405.1 Uromys caudimaculatus
TATGTGGCATGGGTCCCTCCATGTGTATTCTTTGGTTGGTGGGCCAGCCTCCATGAGTTGACCTAAAACTATCCTGCCCACCTGACCCATTTACAGTGCAGGGAGTCTTATATTTTAACCATAATATGTAACTTTATCAGATTTCTAAATCTATTTTACAAGGTATGAATTTGTTAGTTTTGGGGGTTCAGAAAAGGTTTGAAATTTTATTCAGATAAGATATTTTGATACTGACAAGAGGAAAATTGCATTTCAAGGAATGTTCAGATAGAGGAGAAATCCATCTAAACCACTTACATTGCTTAATGTGTTTCCTTTTTTATTCTGAATCTGAAAAAAAGCATTTCCTCTAAATGTGAAATATAGAGTGAGTTTTATCACAGCATTCTTGGTATTTTTATATGTATGTGAATATTTATGTCCCTATTTGATGTTCTCAAGATGTGCTATATTTGACGATAAAGGGACTATTACAGATTGAATAGTGATACAAAATTGATTATATACTTCAGAAAAAAATTTTTTAAAAAGCGAATAACACTTTAAAATATTTGAGGTATTTATAGGTATATGTTATATCATTTGGCAGTGATCCCACATTCGTGGATGAACATTTTTAAGGTATAATTTAGAAATTGATGATTTCATGAAACAAAGTTTTGGTTTTATGTACTTTTGTGACTAGATGAGGGCAAACAAGTATTTCTTTGAAAATGTGCAGCAGCTTGTCAGTAGAAACTGTGTTCTAAGTGGGATGAATTTATTTCTGGACAGTGTAGTAATTATTTCGCAGAAATTTAAATAGTATTTTTCATCCTTTTCTGGCCTGTTAGGCAGAAGTACAGAGCACACATTCATTGATGTATTCTTACAGAACACAGAGAGAACTAAAAAGACGATACTTTAGTTTCTGGGAATTGCATTGAGGTATAAGGCAGCAAATAGGGGTGTGAAATTTTGTATCTACTTAAGAAATCCTCTTCAAAAATGCACCAGAGATGTTTGAGTTAGTGTGATTAGAGATTTTTTTGGTTTTTTTTCCCCTTTGAGAAAATTTTATTTGGCTGTACAGACAATTTATTCATTAAAAATATAAAATATCTTATTAAAGTGATTCTAATTTCTTGAACAGCTGGTGCTAGGGATGAAATTTATCAATTATAAACATTCTAGAATGAGTTGTAAATTTAGGACATTTAATTTTTTTTATCTAGAACATACCCATTCATAGAAGTATTACTACATAGGAAATTTTAAATAGGGCAAATATATTCAACACCCTCCCGTCTTCATAACATCCCAACTGTGTTAAATCATGCAAAGAGAAAACGAACAAATAATTCACTCCTAGGCTGGAAATCAATGTTCCAGAATACCTGAGAGATACAGGCTACTCATCAGCAAGCCCAACCAAGCATTAAGAAATTAATGCAGAATAACCAAGAGGACAGGAGCCTGCTGTGGTTGTTTGCTTCAATGCATCATGGGGTTTGGCTCCACACAGAGTACATGCACTTCAGAGTATGAGGAGAAGGATGCCTTCTTACTTAGTCTTCCTTGTGTCTTTGAAACAGTAATTGGTTGCTGAAACGAGTTACTCACAATACACTTAGATGCTAACACCCCAAAGTGTAAGCAAAAGAAAACCTGCTGTTATTCTTGCCTGAAAATTGGTGGCTTAGTTAAGGCTGTTGACATTGAAAGCACACTTTTAGAAAATCAGAAAATTTGGAAGAGAGGGAAAAAAGGAACTATAATTCTTCTAGAACAGTTTTGAGGTGGTGAAAGACTAAAACTTGAAAGTTGAAAAGGGTTAAAATCAGACAGTGTATCTGAGACGGCTCAGAAGGCTCCTTTAATTCTCTGTCCAAAACATCCCTTTTGTTTTGATTGAGCTAAAAGTCCCAGATGGAAAGAAGAAAACCAGGCAGCAACTCAAAAGAAACCTCAGTTCTATTTATTTTTCAATCACTACACAGATGTGTTTGAATTTCTTCTGAGGATGACTGTCCCTGTGCAGACTGCAGGCACATTTTAATAGGCTGCTTCACAATCTAAGTGGAGGGAAACAAACTATCATTATTTGCAAGTGATGTGTTCTTAGGCTATTTTAGCAAGTCTATCTTAATAAAGCTTTGTTTTTTTTTTTTTAAATCCATTTTGCTTCACACACATGCACCAGGTAAGTGAGAATTTTTTTTTCACCATTGGATTTAAAAAGGAAGAAGAATAAATATATTGTACTCAGAGAATAGTGGTCACATGTCAATTTTTCTATTTTGAACATACTTTATATGTCCTATCCTCTGTGATGGAAGCAAGCATCTAAGACACTTATCTCAAATAATTTAATTTTATGTCCTATGCCTAGCTCTCTTATCCAGGTACATGTGTAGCTTTCTCCCTGCACTGCAAATAGACTGAACAGCAGCACTAACTACATCTCCGTATATTGTCACTAATCACAAGAAACATGACTCAAACGCGTTATTAAGTAGCTACAAGTCTCTGGACTTCTCTGATTCTCAGTTCCTGTGTATACACATGCATAACCCCATGAAAGACTCTTCATTGACAATTTTATTTAAACATAATCTCCCTCACAAAAAAGAAAATAATCCCCTTTACCTGTCCTTTCATAAAGCATAGCTAGGATTATTAAGAAAATAAAAGATATTCTGGTTATCCACAAGATGGCTCAGAGGGTATAGGTGCTTGCCTTAGCCTAATGACCTGGGTTGAATTCCTGGCACCCATTTGGTGATAGGAAAGTACTGAATCTAGCAAGTTGTCCTTTGTCATCTGTATATCTGCTTTAGCACATGTACTCCTACTACCAACACACATAAAGGATTAAAATAAATGGGATAAAAATATAGTATGTTTGAAATATATATTTCCTGTCATAATTTTGCTTCTTTCCTTTTTAGAATATAAGTAACCTGCAGGATTTAGGGTACAATTTAATACTTTTGCATATGAATAGCCTGTATTTAGTACAATGGTAAATGTCAGGAAATATTTGTTGAATGAGCAAATAAATGTTTTAAAATCTTGATCAGAACACTTAATTAAGTTAGAGAAACTGAAAATATATTCAGAGCATTTCCATTACAATTAGGAACAAGACAAGTATACTCATTCTCCCAACTGTTCAACCCATTGATTTAAGTCATACCTACTATCATTAAGAAAAACAAGTGAGGAAGATAAATGGAATAAAAATTGGAGAAGAATCTAAACTATATTCATTTTCAAATGGTAAAATTCTATGCATAAAAGAATAAGTACTCTAACAAATTGTTCTTAGAACTGATAAGCAAATCCAGCAAAATAGCATGATGCAAAAACAACACCCAAAACAAATAGCCTTCCTGTCCACAAATGGCAAAATGTCATACAACAACAACAAAAGAAATGAATGAAAGAATATGATCTGCAAAAGCTTCAATAATAAAATATCTTGGAATGAATCTAACAAAAGTTACTCATGCCCCTCCATTGAAAACTTTAAAACATTAAGGAGAAAAAAACAAACGAAACAAAAGGAAAACTGAAGAATGTACTATAAGATGGAGAGACCTTCCATGCTAATGGCTTATCAAAGTTAATATTGTCAAAAATTGCCATTTACCAAAAGCAATGTACTGATTTAACACAATCTTCCCAATAATTTCCAACAGAGTTCTTCACAGAACTTAAAAATATGCTCTCAAATTCCATGTTGAAATATGAAAGACCCAAGATAGCCAAAATAATACTGAAAAACAAAATAACTGCAGGAGTTATCACCATCTCAGCTTTCTAATTAAAGTTTACCACTATAGCAGTGGAAGCAGCATGGTACGAGCATAAAAGCAAACTCATTGGCCAATGAAGTCTGACTGAAGACCCATATCTGTATTTTACACTCCTATAGCCACTTGGTTTTACAAAGAGTGAAACAATACAAATTGGAGAAGAAGACAACATCTTTAGAAATGGAGTTGATCAGACTAGACAGCTCATGTTGAAAAAATAACATTCTATCCTTATCTCTCATCTTTTACAACACAGCTTCAAATGAATCAAGCACTCAACAAAAGTCTGACACTCTGAATATGATAGAAGATGAAGTAGCAGATATGCTTAAGCTCACTGGTGCATGGAAGTACTTTCATAATCATACCCCAAAGGTGCAGGCATTAAGACCACAGTTCATAAATAGGACCTCATGAAAGTAAAGTTCTGTAACTCACAGGACACCATCACTGTCCTGTGAAGAGGTAATGCACAGAACAGAAAAATAATCTTATCACCTATACAACTGACAGTATCTAGAATATACAATGAAGTGAAAACTTAAACACCAAGAAAACATACAAGCTGAAATTTTAAAGATGAGGTATGAAACTAAACAGAGTTCTCAAAAGATAAAATGAAAATAGCTGAGAGCTTTATTTTTTTTTAATTTAGTCACGAAGAAATGCAAATCAAAACTGTTCTGAGATTTTAATCTCATTCTTGTCAGAATAGCTTGAGGAAAGAAAAGAAAGAAAAGAAAGGAAAGTGAAAGGAAAGGAGACAAGATCATCCCAGGAATCAGGGCTAGGGGAAGGACATATTCACTGCTGGAGGAAGTAAAGACTCCCTCAGCCACTATGGAAATCAGCAAGGAAGCTTCTCCTGAAACTAGAAATAGATCTGCCATGTAATTCAACTATGTAATTCTTATGCATTTACCTGTCTCCTACCATAAAGATGCTTCCACGTCAATGTTCACTTTTGCTATAATCACAATAGCCTAGATGTCTATCAACTGAAGAATGAGCAATGTAACCGTAGGATATTTACAGATAAGAGTTAAATTGAGGAGTAGATGGCAAGTTGAGGAGAGAATATGGAGAGTGACCAATAAGAAATAAAACTTTTGAAAATGTCCTATGAGAGCTCACCACTTAGATGGAACTAAAACAATCTCTGTCCTGGGAAGATACTACTGTTAGTTTTGTATTTCCATGAACATCATGGGTGTGCCAAACATGTTCTGATTACATTGAAACTCTGCCCTACAAGATGAAACCTATGACTGGCACCAGTATCTACTCAATCACTTATAACTAGACAGGCCATAGACTTTATTATTAGTCTGCCAAGTACAGTAATTAAGCTAATTCCTAATGATTTCTCCTTAGACTAACAGATCAAAAGTTATCTCTTAGCTCTTATCAGAGAAGCTTCAATTGTCAGTAGATGATGATTAAATTAAAAAGCAACTAGCTAAAGTGTAGAGAAGAAGGGACCATAAAATTTTCAGCCCTAAATGGACTCATTCCCATGCTATCTCAGAACCTCTTCTCCCAATGCTGAACGACCATGGCAGGCAACGGTTGGAAAGAGTGGAAGAGCCAGAAGCAGTGAATTACTACAAGGAAACTGTGTGTTCTAGACATATCTGGAAAGCTGCATACATGAACTCACAGCAGTTGGATAGTATGCCAAAGAGTCATGCGATTCTGAGCCAGACCAAATCCCAGTCAGAACAGAGGAACTGGACACACAGTTACATTCCTGGCCATGGACCTATTGGCAATTGTTAGTTGTTGGAACAGGAAGAAAAAGTTCTCTCTAATGTAGTAACAAGCCACTTGAAAACTGATCAGTCTCTAATGGAAGACCACACATCCAAGAATTTTTGAACAGCACAAAGTGGTCTAGATTAAGGGGAATAAATATGATGCAAAGTTGGGTTGCTAGGGAGCAGGTGTGATTCTGAGAAGAGGTATGGGAGGATGGTCTGTGCTGAAAACACATTGTATGAAACCTTAATGAAATTTTAAAAATTGGATCAGAGACTTAAAGGAAAGGCCATCTCAATTTGCGATCTATCCCATGCTGTGTTGTGCTTGCAGCCTAGCGTGGCTGCCCTCTGAGAGGCTCTACATGCATCTGACTGAGACAAACATAGAAACTTATAGCCAGCTATTGAATAGAAGTCCGACAACCCTATGGAAGAGTTGGGAGATAGATTGGAGGTGCTGAAGGGGATGGCGACCCCATAGGAAGAACAACAGCATCAACCCACCCAGCCCCTCAGATCTGTCTGAGATTAAGCCACCAACCAAAGAGCATACATGGATTGGTTCATGGCCCCGGCACCTATGTAGCAGAGGACTGACTTGTCTGGCCTCAGTGGGAGAGGATGCCCCTAATTCTGTAGAGACCTCAAGCACCCTAGTAGGACGCTCAGCAGGGTGAGGCAGGGGTGGGTGGACGGATCAGGGGAGCACTTTCTCAGAGGCAAAGGGGAGGAGGAGTGGGTGACGAACTCTGGAAGGGGAAAAGGGGGTGACGAACTCTAGAAGGGGGAACCAGGAAGGGGGGCCACATTTGGAATGTAAATAAATAAAATAATTTGAGAAAAATTACAATTCCTGAAAACAAAAAAGAAAATAAGAAAGAGGAGAAAGTAATGTAGAATGTTGATATAGAAGAGAAAAGAATAATGATTCAGGTGAACAGAGATAGAAATGTAGAAAGTGTATGCTGTGAGCACTGAACAAAGTAAAGCGAAACAACCATTAAGGTCTACAAGGAGAGAGGAGAGAAAGAATTCAGGATGCTCTTGTTCTCCGGCATAAGTCTCTTCATACAAAAGGAATTTGCTCCCTTGAAATCAGGGTGAAAAGGCAAGTGTGAGTGAATGAGGGACTAGGTTTGGCATGTTAAAAATATGCTTAAAATCTCTTAATGTATTCATGCTATTTACAAGGAATGCTAACGTTCTTCTATGGATAAGGAGTAGTTCAGTTAGAACTGGTTTGTGGAAAGGAAAAAGTAATGACTTCACTGATAAAAATTATTTCTGAATAACATTCTTTGGAAGTCATTAGAGGGCATCAGAATAAAAGTCTTTAAAACAGACATGTATGTGCACCTTGAAAACCTAGCACCCAGAAATATTTGGCAGGAGGAATGAGACTTCCCAGGGCAAGAGATATTCACATCATAACCATAAACCATTCTTATTTTATTATCTATCAGTTAATTAAAATAGTCTGCATTTAAAATAATTGAAAGTTTTATCTGTCATTATATATTGCTTATATATTGCTTGTAATTCACAGTGAACCAATCCATATTTTCTAAGAAATATTAGAGCTATTAGTCCAAATGTCAGTTAATTTAAAAAAGGAACACCAATATATTAATTCTGGAGATTTTTGTAACTAAGAATTTAGCTGACAAATTCAGATTGACCATGAGGATGATTTTTAAATGTACAGAATAATACTAAAAGATGCTATGATTCTTAGCCATTTAAAATCTTATTAAGGAAAACTCACAATATAATGTAATCATTTAGCAAACATGGTTTTATCACTATAATAATTGTTATATCTTTTGCTAGGTATGTGTATCTGTGAGCAGCGTATGTGGAGTGTGTCTGTAAGTGTGTACATGCTCTGGGCTCTTGTGAATACTTGTACATTTTGTTCCATGTGTTACAGTTCACATAAAAACTAAAAAGTGCATTATGGACCTTGAGAGAGGGCTCACTAGTTAACATTATTTGCACTGCCTAAAGAGGACCTGGATGAAATTCAAAGCACCTACATGACAGTTCACTGTCTTCCATCACTTAATTTCTAGACGATTTGGTGTTCTCTTTTGTCCTCTGTAAGAATGAGCATATTTGCATGCAAAAACTTACACTTATAAACAATAAATTATAGTAAACATGTAAAAATTATGTGATTGTATGTCATATTTTATAATTTCCTATTCAGTCAATAATAAGTACATAAAGAAGAAGCATGTGATTATCTATAGCATGTCTATATCTTCATGTATGAGTACATTATGAAAAACAAGCTTTCTCTTTGGTCAATGTGTACAAGCTTTTGTTTCATATCAATAAAAACGTCCCGTCTTTCTGGATCTTTCCTATAAGGTCAGATACTGTGATTAGTTTTTCTGTTAGCCAGAGAGTGGTACTACATTATTTAAAAAACTCACAAATTGGCATTAGCCTGAAGAAATACAAGAGGTGTGCATTGGTTCATTTCTGGAACATTATTCAGGATTGGTAATGTTCTGGCCTCCACATAGCAGATAATGCACATAGTGCATACACGTATAAGTGGACACATTTTCACATATGTCCCAAGAAAATTAATAAACTCCCTTTTAAAAACTGTATCATGTTCATTACTTTTCTGGGTAAAGGTAAATAATTAAATGTCTTTGGAATGATATCTTTTAACTTGTCTATATAAGAAGGTGTACATAATTAATAGATAAGTACTTGTCAGTTTTATGACCTGAATCTTTTTCTTTCACAGTTTATTCCTCTTATTCTTTGGGGCACATTTTGGTCAGAACAAAACCCAATAACCTGCCATCCAAAGTAAACACTGTGCATATCATACTGGTTCCTTGGAGAGAAGGTCTCGCTGTGTACCTCAGACCGTCTCTGTGTTTCCTGAATTCAGGGCACTTCCCCTTTGAATTCTAGAGTTCATTGTTCTTACACATACATTTATTATCCATATCCTCTTCTTTATTAATTGAGTGGTGTGGTTAAGTATTATAATCAGTATTGTTCTACATTATGAATATGGTGTTTTCCCTGCAAGTAAGATATTTTGTGAATTTCTGTCCATTTTCAGATAAAATTGATGTGTTTGCAGAAACTAAGAAGGCCCCAAAATGTTCTTGATTAAATTTTCCAAATGCTTTTCTACCTCACAGTCTGTGCTGTCATTAAGCTCCCATACATTTCTGAAATGACAGATGATATATTATCTTAGAAACTCCTCACTTTCTCCCTTCCCACTAAACTACCTTCCTCCTTGCCCCATGGTTTCATTTGTTCAATATGTCTTCTCAGTGTGGATTACATCAAACACCACTCTTAATATTATACAATGCACCCGACCTCCATAACACCCACAAAGGTGTCCTAAGTTTCCTATCAGCTGTGCTAAGTCAGGCAGCTTCTTCCTGACTCCGGGCCATTTTTTGGAGCATTTATTTTTACAAAATATGCAATTGCGATTTTCTTCTTTCTCTGTTGTCTTGTGACATGAAGTTTCTTCAAGTGTCTAATTAGTTTTACACTCAAGGATGTCTTTCTGAAAGGCCTGGGGGAAATCATTTTGAAATGAAATGATCTGGCTCGACACCTTCTATCTCCAGTATACTTGAGAAGGAAAACCCCTAAAACTTCACTAAAAATATTCTACAAAGCAGGAAGGACCACATCATTGGCTCATATTCACACTGATCATTGCCCAGAACTTTCCTCCAAGGTTACTGGAGGACTTATAACTGTTCTACTTTTTCTAAGTTATAATTGAGTAAATTCTGTTTTCTCTATTACAATCCTGTAAAGTTCCTTCAATTCTATTTGAGTTTGTCTGCCATAATTTTCTTTCACACCACAATAATCTTTTAACCTAGCTTTTCATTATTTCATTTTATTACATTTTTGAAAATAATCCATCAATTACTTGTGTATAGCATTTACACATTTATAGCATCAGTTCTTCATTATTACAAATATGCAAACTCCTCCAAAACAGAGTTCTCATGTTCTATCTATCTACCTCTCTCCATACCTATTTACTTATTATTTATTTATTTACTTTTCTTGATGACATATTTCCAACACGGGGAGAATATTAAGAACAAACTAGGCAGAGAAGTTTTTAATTTTTTTTTCAGTTTTCTTAACTTACTTTATGTGTACATATGTTTTTGTGAGAGTATGAATTTTCTGTGCTATGTCACAAGTAATCAGAAGATAACTTATAAAATATGACTTTCTCATATGGTCAAGCTAGGAGACAAATACTGGAAACCATGGTTACGCGTGTGTGTGTGTGTGTGTGTGTGTGTGTGTGTGTGTGTGTGTGTGTGTGAAATAGATTTCTCCACTGACAAAACAAGCTAATTGAAGCAATCAAGACTATAAAGGTAGGCTTATTAAGAGTCAGCTCTAGGATAAATTCACATATCTCATAGGTGGAGGTAGGGAAGCCACATGCCCATACTAAACCAAGGATGTTTCATGGGTTTGCTGTACAAGGTGATAATATATATATGCTAGAAACTGGAATTATGCCCACATAGGGTAAAAAGCTGAGCTTCTGAGAGGGTGCTTGTGGAAGGTAGCCAGAAACATGGAGATGGGGAGAGACTCTCCTAGTGGATTGATTGGGGGGGAAAAAGCAAACAGTGTTTCTTAGCTTGTGAAGTGGATGAGCAGGTGTTGCAATCAAACATTCTGTATTGATAAAAATATCTTCAGTTTAATGTTATTTGTATATATGTTTTAAGTGCTAACCATTTGACATTGGATGACCAGTTGATATGCTTTTCCCTTGAGATAACCTCTCCATCTGTCAGCAGTTTTAGTTTCCTTTGTTATACACACACACACACACACACACACACACACACACACACTCAACACTATATATATATATATATATATATATATATATATATATATATATATATATATATATATGTATACACACACATACACACACATATGTGTGTGTGTCTGTATGTATATGTGTATGGTTATATGTGTATATATATATACATACACACACACACACATATATATATATTATATACAAATGTATATACAAATATAGTTTTGAGTGTGTGTGTGAGAGAGTGAATGAGAGAGAGACATACAGAGAGACAGAGAGAGACACCGAGTTCTGTGATCTTTTCTCCACCAATTTATTATGTCTATTATTTTTACCTTTTTCCTCAGCTCAAGTTTCAGCAGTCATGAGGATAATATCGTGTGTGTGTGTGTGTGTGTGTGTGTGTGTGTGTATTTTCTAAAATTACTAGGAAACACAATCTCACAACAAACTTTCTAACCTTCTCTACAAACTTTCCATTTGACTTCCGAGTGTTTCCTGAGTCTTGAGTGTGGGGATTGTTTTATAGTTGCATACATTAGAACTAGACACTCCAACTCCACAATAATTGGTTTTGTATCTGCTGCAAAGAGCTATTTCTCTGAGGAGGGATGAGGATTTCACTTTTCTTTGGATATTATCACATAATAATAATGCAGTTATATAAATGCTGGTTTTTAAACTGGTAGTTGTAAGTTTTCTCCAAGCTTCAACACTTCACTAGTTCTGGGTGGCTAAGTTTCCAGTACCATGTATTATTTCTGTGTTGATTAGGGAGATGCTGGGTACCACAATATATATGTGTCACTACTATATCCGTAGGGTTATTATTCCATGCGGGTTGTGGTGTTTCATAGGAAGCATAGCTCAGTAGGACTGCTGGTTGCTCCCTTCTGTTGTGGATTTGGTTTAATGCTTACATTACATTATTTGGGTTCCCAAAATTGCATCCTGCACGTGCAACTCAGGGTTTCTACACCCAGCTGATTCTGATTGGTAAATAAAATTGCCGGTGGTCAATGGTCGGGCAAGAAGACAGAAGCAGGACTTTAGGATTCTCAAGCAAAGGAATCTAAGAGAAAACCGAATCATCATGTGGAAAGAGGAATTAGATTCAGGCTTGAGAGATGCAGGAAGAAAGGCATACCAATCATGTAAAGTTTAAATGAAACCTTTTATACCCTGAAAGTTAGTACTAAAGGAGGGGCCATCCAGAGCAGTTCTATCTTAGTGCCCTCTATGCCATATGTCTAAAGTTCATGGTGCCTTCAACAATCAAACCTTACCTTCTGTCTCTGAGGTCGACCAAGGCCAATAATAGTATGTCATATTTTGTGAGCCTCACAAAGCTGCTGATGCATATATGTGGCTCAGAGCATTACCATTGAGTAACCTTTGCTATTTTTTATCCTCCTCTATAATAATGCTATGTAAAAGCCCCTGCAATATTCACCACCAATAACAATCATCTCATTTTTAGTAGTCTTTGTACCTATTAAACTCTTTTCAAATGGACCAGTTAATTATCTATATTTTATAAAAAGAAAGATATGCAAGAAACTAAGATATCAAGGTATAGATAAATATAACTTCAGGGGGAGTGTCAGGTGAGTGCAGGATGTACATTGTCTACCATAATTGTCTGGTTATCAATATGTACTCTTTCTAAGAGTTGAAATATAAAATTAAACAAATAGATTTCTTTATATCAGAATGTTATTTTTGATTGAGAAGAAAAAATATTCAAAAAAAACCAAGAACAACAGGTGGTGTATTGAGCATATGGGGAAAAAAAGATGGGTATTATGAGACAAGAATGTGTACATGCATAGAGAGAGAACTAAATGAATCCAGGGCGGATGCTGGGTGGAGCTATACAATGGCGCCATGCAACACCGCGTGTGCTCTTCCATAACATTTGAAAACCCATCTCTTTTTTTTTATTTTTGGTTTAATTTTGAAAATTACTGCAACACTATCATCAAAGAGTCTGGACAGAACATCTTGGTGATTATGTACTTGAATATTTATCCACAATTTTATCAACTTTAGGACTTTGTAGAAAATGCAATAAATGCTCTTTTCAATAATATGTTACCAAACATACTGTACATTCTATTAATAATAACATTACTTAATAAAGTATTTTCAGATGTACTATACACTATAGAGACAATAAAAGAGATATCTACTTATACTTTATTATATTATGCTATTATAACAGAATATCTAAGTTTCGGTAACTTACATAGCAGAAATTCATTTTCCCCATAATGTTGGTGGTTAAAATTCTGGATGCCTACTTTTTAGAGGACCTCTTATATTAATCAATCAGGACAAAAGAACAGAAAGAAACTGACCATGTTTACAAGGGGCAAGGATATGGGTGGGTAACTTCACTTTATAAGGAACTCAGGGTATGAAAATGGCATGACTTCTTCCCAATGGTAGTGCCCTCTGGCTTAGTTACTACAACACTAGGAAGTAAACTAGGGCTTAAATTTTCAGGAGATATTTTCACACCATATCGACACAATAGTATTTCCTTACTCTTCTGTGTGGTTTTATTCAGATAACCACTTCAAGTGTGAAATACAAATAAAAGCTGCTATGAATATACTTGCATAAGACCTGGGAGGAGAAATGGATGCTAGAATAATAATTTGTTTGCTATTTTTTTAATGCTTTGCATTTTAGAACAACTAAGTGGTGAAACAGTGAAACATTTGCCTAGACTGCCTGAGGCCCCAAGGTGGGTTACACACACTAAAACACAAACACAAACAAACACATACACACACACACACACACGCACACACACACACACACACACACAGACACACACACATGCACACACAGAGAGAGAGAGAGAGAGAGAGAGAGAGACAGAGAGAGAGACAGAGAGAGAGAGACAGAGAGAGAGAGACAGAGATGGAGATGGAGACAAAGACAAAGACAGAGACAGAGGAAGGGAGGCAAAAGCACAGGTAAATAAATAAATCTAAAAAATAAAGATTTATGGTAGCATAAAGAAAAGAATACATTTGAAGTATAAATTATAACTGCAACTATTTCTATTTAAAAACAGGACATAGCAATCATATATACTGGTGGTGTACTTTTCTAGAGTGTGTGATATAAAATAATAAAAGAATAATAATCTGGAAATTAACTTTGCAGCTATACAGTAGAAGTAGGTTTAGTCCTATTAATGTACAGTACATGTTGGATAAGTCCTATTAAAAATCTCATTTCTGTCTCATCAGAACATCAAGAACACATATATTTAGTTAAACTGAGATGAGCAGTCCCATGAGAGAGAATATAAGAAAAAGCCTGATGGAGAACTGAGATTATCAGGATGAATATGTTTGGAATCTGGAGGCAGGGAAATGTATACTTTCAAAAAATATGTACTTGGCACAGAAGTTGATGGAAATTGTACAATTGGTTATCTTCATAAATCCTAACTACAAAACTGATAGGTTATAGGGGTGAAAAATTACATATAGAAGTCTAAAACATTGAAAATATTTTCATTAATTGGTGAGAAAATAATGATTGCTGGGAATGGAAATTCATACCCGGTATACAAATGTAGCATGTAACTTTTGCTACCCTGCTTTAATGTTCTGGAAATGGGCTGTACTACCCAGCCCTACCCAGAGAAGATTGGATCCATGGATGAAAAACAAACACACGTTGCTCAATTTCAACCTGCCTCATTGGCTCAATTGCTGGGCTCTAGTGAGTTTCCGAGTCAGCTAGTGTGCCCTTCCCAATACTCTTAGCTCAGCACCTCTCAACCTGGCTCGGCTTCAGTTGCTCAGTTATCTTTAGTCCCAGCTCAACATCCTAAAGTCCCATCTGGAGAAGTGGCTTATGGGTGCCCACCTGAGATTTCCAATGGCTAGTCACCCTTTGTTCCTCTGAAGCATGGTGAAAACTTTTTTCCTTGCTCCCCTGCACCTGTTAGCTTGCCTCCTGGGGAACCAGAAGCCCCGCCTATTACTTTCATCCAGCAATTGGCCATGGCATCTTCACTGATCAATCAAGAACCAATTGGGGAACAGGACCTTGGCATCAGAACCACTCCTACACCCAAACTTAGAAATTTGAGGCTAGATGATTATTACATTGAGTGTAGACAACCTTCAGTCATGTATCATAAGTCCATCTTACAAAACAAGACAGACAACACACACACACACACAGAGAGACACACACATACACACCAATGAAAACAAGAATTCATTGTTGATATTTAGGCCACATATTCAGCATTTGTTACATTCAGCATTTTTAAAAATATGAGATTATAAATGCATCGCCCTCCCCCTTTTTTTCCTTTATTATTCTCATATACCTCTGTCCTCAAGCAACTCAGGACTTCTTTTCATTAAATGTTTTTACAAGCATATATATATGTATGCTTCTTAGTCTGTATGATATTACTTATTATTTGTATTTATGTTTTCAGGGCTGATCATTAGTTATTGGATAACTAATTAGTTTGGTGTTCAGTGGGTATGTCTATATTTCTTACTCTCAGCATGCTTTAGCTGACTTCAGTTCTTTGTGTCTGGCTCAGAGAAGAATCTCTCATTTTATATGGGTTTAGGCATGGCCACAAGGTTGTCTTATTTCTGTCTTGGCTTACCATGAACACATCACAATCTATCATTTGCATTTTGAGGAATTTATGTTGAGAAGTGTGACTGGCAGTCTCACTCTTAGCAGTAACAGATTAGTTCCTGGTGGTTAGTATCTTTGTTTTCATAAACTCATGATCCCATTTTTCCCAACAAAAGATGAAGTTATTCTACATAACATTAATCTGTGATATAAAGATTTTAACATTTGTTAGATTTCTGATGATCAGAAGATCATTTGCAAAAAGCAGCATATAGCAGAAAGGGTATTAGTCTTGCTTGTTTCTTCTGTGGTGGCTTGAGATGATGACTGTCTTGACTGGATAAAGAAAATGAAGCAGTGTTTACATTCTGGACAGATATTCCAGCCAACAGGAATGCAGTTGGTTATCGGAAACAGCAATGCCAGTTCTAGAAAAGTAGATCTTGACTGCTCTGCTTCTGTGTGTGCCTAAGATGGCCAAATAGCAGAGTGGCAGATTGCCATGCAACCTCAATTTCTGGATGATGTCAGGAAACACACTGATTTTGAGTCTGTCCAACATTTTCTTATGTTAACGCCCAAGATCTTTTACATCCTGGAGCTGAAAGTAAAAGTTCATTTAGCTATTCACTTTTAAATCGATGTCTCTCCATTTTCTCACACATACAAGGCAGTATTTTAACTGGAAGAGAAATTCAACTGTCGATTTAATGTTATCTGGTTTTGCAGCTGGAGAAGGAAATTAAATGGTAGTACTTTATAATGTTTAGAAGCAGATACAGCCAGGTGTGGTGTAACCTGGCTTTAATCCCAGCATTCAAGTGGCAGAGGCAGGCCAGTCTCTTGCAGGCTAGATGGTTAACATAGTGAAATCCACTCTCAAAAATGAAGGAAAGAAAGAAAGTTAGAAAGAAAGGTAGGAAAGAAGGAAGAAATGAAAAAAAGAAGGAAATAAAGAAAACCGAAGAGCATGATAAATATTTTTCACAAAAATATATATTTTATAATAGCCTTTTCCATGCAGTCCATAGTGTCAACTTCCATACACATCGATTTTTACTTTTTCAGTATATGCTTACACTTTAAATCTCATCTTTGAAACTTCATGCTTGACTCATTTTTTTAAATTTCCTATACATTTTGTGTGCTATTTTGCTACTTACCATTTTCTTTAAATATGTTAAATCTTAAAGGAATATTGAAACATCAATATAGAAAATTTATATTAATTCTAAAGATGGGATTAAAATGTACTGTTTTAGAATATGATGAATCTTAACTATAAAAACAGTAATAATATAGCCAACAAACTTTGACTTTTTTGGAAGAGTAAGTTATCAATCATTAGCTCTTCTAATAATTAAGTATTGGTAGCTCAGCAATGTCAAGCTTTATTTTTCATTCTTGAAAATAAAATAATGAAAAATTAATAAATTGAATATACTCTTTGAGTAAATACACACCCTTCACAGCAGACCTGAAAGCCCTAGAAGAAAAAGAAGAATCGCATGCAAACGAAATAAATTGCAAGATATAATCAAACTCAGGGCTGAAATATTTATAATAAAAACAAAAAAAGGAGTACAAAGTGAAATTGATAAATCTATATCCAAATTAATTAAAAAGCAGACAAAATATCAAAATTAACAATTTAGAAATTAAAAAATCGGACCTAACAATTAATGTGGAAGAAATGTAGAGAATTGTAAGGACATACTTTAAAAAGATGAACTCCACCAAATTGTTAAAACTAAAATAACTTGATAATTTTCTCAGTATATACTAATACCAACATAAAATCACAAACTGATAAGCAATATTAAGTTACCAATAACTGCTAGTGATATAGAAACCATAATTAAAAGTCTCTCAGATTGAAAGCCAAGGGCCTAATGGTTTTAGTGCATATTTTTACCAGATTTTCAAAAAAGAATTAATGCCAGTGTTCCCAAAATTATTGCATAAAATAGAAGCAAAAAAATGAACATGACACATTTTATTTCATGAGGCCAAAGCTATCCTCATACTTAAACTGCGTAGAAATCCAAGAAAGAAAGAAAGTTATAGACCAAATTCATTTATGATCATAGATGGGAGAATTCTTAATAAAATATGTGCAAACAAAATTCAAGAAAAAATCAAAAAGATCCATCATGATCAAGTGGACTTCATAATGGAGATGAAGGCATGGTTCAACATATGTGAATAGATAAATATAATTCACCATATAAAAATATGTGAAAAACAAAGATACATTTTGTGAGATGCAGAGGAAACCACTGACAAAATCTAAAACTCCTCCATAATACAAGTACTGGAGAGTTTAGGGAAAATAGAAAAATGCCTCAACATAGTGAATGCAGTTTCCAAAAAGCAAATACCCAACCTCAGCTAACATGGAAAGAAACTCAAACCAATTTCAATAAAATCAAGAAGTCAAATTTTCCACTCTCTCCATACTTATTCAATATGAAAGGAATAAATTGACCTGCGTCAGGCTGATGCCATGACAGGCTGCAAACTAGAATTTCAGGAGACCATCCCTGAGTTTCTACTTCCAAGAACTGGGTTAGTCACTTACTGGAACAACTGCAAGCTTATGACAAGAGGAACCCATCCCTAGCTGGAGGACAGTCAACCAAGTCTGCAGCCATGAGGTCAAGAGCTAACCCTCTTTGGCATAAATCAATAATATTTAGTCTAAATCATAGCATCACCTAAACTCCAGTGATAGAGCCCACTAATCAAGATATATATCACCTACTCCTCCCTAATGTTCCTCTTTTGGGGCTTTAAAAATAAATTTGAGAATTCAGTTAGGATTCTTCCAGCTCAAGGAAATTGGGTGCCTGCATGCAAGAATTTGTTCAATAAACACTCTTTGATTTTTGCATACTATTTGAAACTGAGATATCATTCTTCAGTGATTTGTAAACCCAGCAAATATAATACTTGAAATCTCAACTAGAGCAATAAGAGAGCTAAAGGACTTCAAGGGGATAAAAAATGGAAAGGAGGAAATGAAATTATATTTATTTGCAGTTGATATGATAATATATATATATAAGTGACCCTTATAATTACACAGGGAAACCACAACAGCTAATAAACTATTTCAGCAAAGTAGCTGGGTACAAAATAAACTCATGAAAATAAGTAACCATCCTATATTCATGATACACATGGACTGGGAAAGAATACAGGGAAACAGTACCTTTCAACAGAAGCCTCGAATAATATAAGATATCCTATGGTAATGCTAACCAAGCAAGTGAAAGACTTGTATGATAAACACTTTAAAACATTGAAGAAATAAATGTAAGCAAGTATCAGAAGATAGATATCCAATTTCTGTAGTGGTTTGAATATGCTTGGCTGTGGGAATGGCACTATTTGGAGGTGTGGGCTCATTGGAGTAGATGTAGCCTTGTTGCAGGAATTATGTCATTGTGGGTGTGAGCTTTAAGACTTTCATCCTAGCTACATGGAGGCCAGTCCTCTTCTACTGACCTTCAGATGAATATGTAGAACTATCAGCTCCTCCTGCCCCATGCCTACCTGGGAGCTTCCATATTCCCACCTTGATGATAATGGATTGAATATCTGAACCTGTAAGCCAGCCCCAATTAAATACTGCCCTTATAAGAGTTGCCTTGGTAATGGTATCTTTTCACAGTGGTAAAACTTTAAGACAATTCCCATGGGCTGATATGATTAATACTAGAAGAATGTCCATCCTATCAAAAGCAATCTGCAGATTCAATGCAATCCAGTTCATAATTCCAACAAAATTCTCCTCAGGTCATGAAAGGACAATTCTCAGCATCATATAAAAACTCCATCTCCCACACATCCAACACTAAAAATAAATAAATAAAATAATTGTGAATAATTAAAGAATTTCTGAAGGCATCGCTATCTCTGATTTCTAGTTGTACTAAAAAGCTATGGTAAAACAAAAAACAAAACAAAACAAAACAAAAAAACAATATACCCTTGGCACAATAATAGACGTATTGATCAGTGGAATCAACTTGAATATCTAGGCATAAATCCACAAATCTATGGATACCTTGTTTTTAATAAAGAAGTCAGAAACACATTTGAGAAAAAGACAGTACCTTTAAGCAATGGTGCTTGTCACTTGAATAGCTGTATATAGAAGAATTCAAATAGCTCTACACTTGCAAAAGTATCAAGAAAAATCTCAAGTCTAAATGGATCAAAGATGTCAACATAAATCAAAATGAGCTGCACATAATAAAAAAAAAGGGGTGGGGAATAACCTTGAACACATTGGCACAGGAATAGATGTCCATCATTAGCACAGTCACTGAAATAAACAATTAACAAATGAAACCTCACAAAACTGAAAAGCTTCTGTACAGCTAAGGATACCACCATTCAGTCAAAGTGGCAGGGTATAGAAGAAGGAAATAGTTTTAGCAAATACAAGTCCTATAGATGGCCAATATCCTTAAAGTAGAAAAATTAAATGAAACTAGATCAAAAATACAAATAACTCAAATAAAAAATGGTTTTATCTGGTTTATTGATAAAACCATGGAGTTCTCAAAAGACAAATCCTAAATGGCCATGAAACACTTAAAGAATTATCAAAGGCATCCTTAGTCATCACGGATATGCAAATCAAAAGAAATTTGGATTTCATCTTATTCCCATGAGAATTTGGGAGGTCAATCAGACAAGAAACAGTTCATGCTGTCTAGGATGTAGAGTAAGAGGGTCACTCATCCATTGATGATGAGACTATAAATTCTTACAAACACAATAGAAATCAGTGTGTCGTCTCTTCAGGGAGATAGGAATAGATATACATTGGGATTCAGCTATACCACTCTTGGACATATACCAAAACACCATTCTTCCTACCATTAAAACATATGACAACCATGTTCATTGTGACTCTAATCATAAAAACCAGAAATTATAAACAGCAAAATGAACCTCAATAGATGAATAGATTAAAAAATTGTCATAAATTTACATAATGAAGTATTACTCTGTCATTAAAAATAATAAAATTATAAAATAATAAAATTCACAGACAAATGGATGAAAAAATAAAATAATCATTCTGAGTTACTTAAGGGCCACTCCAGAAGATGGAACCCATACCCAAGTATGGGTACTTGTGTGACCAAGAACCTGAGACTAGATAGCTCAGAAGTTTAGGTTAAAACCAAATTCTACACACACATACATGTGCGCATGCACACACACACACACACACACACAAACATACATACACAGATTCCCACACATGGGTGTATGCACACACTCCCACATTAATTTAATTTAATTATTATCATAAGCTTCTTTAGTGAGAGAAAGAAAGGGTGTGGAATTGGATAATCAGGAGGTATGGAAAAACTTGGAGGAATACAAGCTAACCAGGATATTGTGTGATAATACATCTATTTTTAATAAAAATTAAAAGAATAAATGCTTGGAATGAAGGGATAAGTGGATAAACTTTAAAATATGATTTTAATTTGCATTTCCCTGATTAGTAAGGATGCCGGACATATCTTTAAGTGCTTCTTGGCCATTCTAGATGGCTCTGATGAGAATTCTGTTTAGATCTCTACCCCATTTTTAAATTGGGTTATCTGGTTTATTGAAGTCTATCTTTTTGAGTTCTTTATATATTTGGAATGTTAGCTATCTATAGGATGCAAGGTGAGTAAAGATCTTTTCCCAATCTTTATGTTGCCATTTTGCCCTATTGACAGTGGCCTTTGCCTTACTGAGGCTTTTCAGGTTCATGAGGTCCTATTTTTCAATTCTCTTTTTTTTTTTAATTTTAATTTTTTGATACCTTATTTATATTTCAAATGTTTCACCCTTTCCAGGTCTCCACTTTGGAAACCCCCATCCCCTCCATCTCCCCCTGCCTCTATGAGGGTATTCAATCACCCACCCACCCGCCCACCCACTGCCATCTTCCCACCTTGGCATTCCCTATACTGGGGCCTCTAACACCCTCAAGCCCAAGGGCCTCTCCTCCTCCTGATGGCCAAGAATGCCCTCCTCTGCCACATATGTGATCAGAACCATGGGTCCCTCCATGTGTATTCTTTGGTTGGGGGTCATTTATCAATTCTTGATCTTAGAGCCTGAGCCACTGGAGTTCTGTTCAGGAAATTTCCCCCTGTGGCAATGAGTTCAAGGTTCTTTCCTACTTTCTCTTCTACTAGATTCAGTATATTTGGATTTATGTTGTGGTCCTTGATCCATTTGAAATTGAGCTTTGTACAAAGTGATAAATATGGATCTTTTTTCATTCTTCTACATACAGAATGCCAGTTACACAAGCATCATTTATTGAAGATGCTTTCTTTTTCCCATTGTATGCTTTTGGCTTTGTCAAAGATCAAGTGTCCATAGGTGTGTGAGATTATTTTTGATCTACCCATCTGTCTCTGTACCAATACCATGAAAGAATTCATTCTATTCTATTGATCTACCCATCTGTCTCTGTACCAATACCATGTTTTTTTTTAATCTAATTTTTTGACCTTTAAGCTATTAACTGTATTTAAGTAAATAGTTTTATCTGTCTTTTTTGTTTTTTTATTTCATCGTTTTTACAGCCCAGTGGTTAACCCTTTCCCACTCTGCTCTCCAATACTTCCTCATCCCATTCCTACTCCCCAGTCTCCACCCCATAACCCCCCCCCACACACACACACACACACCTCACCAGTTCTCCCCATTCCCTAGGGCCTCAAGTCTCTCAAGGGTTAGGTACATTTTCTCTCCTTGAGGCAAGACAAGGCATTCCTCTGTTGTACATGTATTGGTGGGCCTCACACCAGCTAGTGTATGCTCCTTAGTAGACCAGTGTCTGAGAGATCTCAGGGATCCAGGTTTGCTGAGACTTCTGGTCTTCAGATGGGGTCACCCTCCTCCTCAAATTCTTTTAGCCTTTCCCTAATTCTACCCCATGGGTCTCCAAATTCAGATCATTGGTTGGGTGTAAGCATCTGCTTCTGTCTCAGTCAGCTGTTTGTTGGGCCTCTAGGAGGGCACCCATGTTAGTCTCCTCTCTGTAAGTACATTATAGCATCAGTAATAGTGTTAGACATTGGAGTCTCCCCTTGAGATGGGTCCCAATTTGGGCCAGTCACTGGACCTCCTTTCCCTCAATCTCTTCTTCATTTTTGTCTTTGAAGTTCTTTTAGAAAGGTATAATTCTGAGTCAGTTTTTGACTGTGGGATGGCTACCCCATCCCTCCAGTTGATGCCCCAGAGGTGAATTTTTCCCACTGTTGGGCATTTCATCTACAGTCTCTCCTTTTGAGTCTTGAGATTCTTTCACCTCTCTGGTCTCTGGTACCTTCTGGAGCCGCCACCCCACCTCCTACCTCCCAAGTTTGTATATTTCCATTTATTCTGCTGGCCTTTGGAGCTTCAGTCCTTGTTCATCCCCCAATATCTGATCATGTTCCCTTTTCCCCTGCCCCTCCCCCTACCATCTCCCATGCAATTCCCTCCCTCCCTCTGTCCTCTGCTTTCTTCTCCCTCCCAAGTGGGATTGAAACATCCTTACTTGGGCACTTAGGCTTGATACCTTCTTGAATTCTGTGGATTGCATCCTCGATATTCTGTAAGTTTTTTTGCTATTATCCACTTATTAGTAAATTTATACCATGCTTGTCCTTTTGGGTCAGAGTTACCTCAATCAGGATAATATTTTCTAGTCCCATTGACTTGCCTGCTAAACTCATGATGTCCACATTTTTTTTTTCTTTTTTTTTTATTTTTGGTACTTTATTTACATTTCCAATGATTCCCCTTTTCTTTGGAAACCCCATGTCCCCTCCCCCTCCCCGCCTCTGTGAGGGAATTCTTCCTCCCACCTACCCGCCCACCCATTCCCATATTCCCACCTTGACATTCCCTTTTACTGG
>CM052704.1:30899197-30939168 GCA_028551405.1 Uromys caudimaculatus
GGTTGTTTCCAGCTTCTGGCTATTATAAATATGGCTGCTATGAACATAGCAGAGCATGTATCTTTGTTACATGTTGGGGCATCTTCTGGGTATATACCCAGGAGAGGTATAGCTGGGTCCTCAGGTAGTATTATGTCCATTTTTCTGAGGGTCCGCCTCTTAATAGCTGAACAGTATTCCATTGTGCAGAAGAATCTCATTTGCTGTACCCATTCTTCCATTGTGGAACATTGGTTTTGTTTCCAGATTCTGGCTATCACAAATAAGGCTGCTTGGAATATAGGAATACATGCCCCTGTGGCATGGTAAGGCATCCTTTGGGTAGATCCCCAGAAGTAGTATGGCTGGGTCTTCAGGTAGATCTATTTACAATTTTC
Organism: Uromys caudimaculatus; assembly: GCA_028551405.1. Lineage (NCBI taxonomy): Eukaryota > Metazoa > Chordata > Mammalia > Rodentia > Muridae > Uromys > Uromys caudimaculatus. Next base: position 30,899,575 of record CM052704.1, read on the forward strand.
AGAGGAACCTCAATATTGATTTCCTAAGTGGCTGTACCAGTTTGCAATCCAACCAGCAATGGGGGAGCTCTGTATCCTCAGTGACAAATGCTGTCACCTGAGGTTTTGATCTTAGCCATTCTGATTGGTGTATGGTGGAATCTCAGGGTCATTTTGATTTGCATTTCCCTGATGAGTAAGGACTTTGAACATTTCTTTAAACTGCTTCTCAGCCTTTCGAGATACTTCTGTTGTGAATTCTTTGTTTAGTTCTATACCCTATTCTGTGTGTGTGTGTGTGTGTGTGTGTGTGTGTGTGTGTGTGTGTGCCTGCGTGCGTGCGTGTGTGTGTGTGTGTGTGTGCCTGCGTGCGTGCGTGTGTGTGTGTGTGTGTGTGTGCCTGCGTGCGTGCGTGTGTGTGTGTGTGTGTGTGTGTGTTGTTTGATTGTTTTGGAGTTTAGCTTCTTGAGTGCTTTATATATTCTGAATATTAGTCCTTTATCAGACATAGGCTCAGTGAAATATTTTTTGCCAATATGTAGGTTGCTAGTTTGTCCTACTGACACTGACTTTTGCATACAGAAGGTTTTCAGTTTTATGAGATCCCATTTATTGATTGTTGATCTTAGAACCTAACCCTTTGATGTTCTGCTCAGAAAATTTCTCCCTGTACAGATGATTTTGAAGCTCTTTCTCACCTACTCTTCTATTAGATTCAGTGTATCTGGTTTTATGTTAAGATCCTTGATCCTCTTGGACTTCAGCTTGACAAATATGGAACTATTTTCATTTTTCTACAAATGGATTGCCAGTTAGACCAGTACCATTTTTGGAAGATGCTTTCTTTTTTTTCCATTGTAGATTTTTGGCTTCATTGTCAAAATTCAAATGTCCATAAGTATGTAGTTTTATTTCTGGGTCTTCAATTCTACTTCATTGATAAACCTGTCTGTCTCTGTGCCAAAACACACCCTGCAGTTTTTGTCTCTATTGCTGTGCAGTATAGATTGAGGTGAGGGGTGGTGATTTCCCCAGAAGTTCTTTTGTTGTTGAGATATCTTTCTCCTATCCCTGGTATTTTGTCTTTCCATATGAAGTTGAGAATTACTCTTCCCATATCTGTGAAAAATTGTCTTGGAATTTTGGTTGGGATTGCATTGAATTTGTAGATTGTTTTTGGTAAGATGGCAGGTTTCACTATATTACTCCTACCTATCCATGAGCATGGGAGATCTTTCTATCTTCTGAGGTCTTTCTCGATATCTTTCTTCAGGAATTTGAAGTCCTTGTCAAACAGATCTTTCACTTGCTTGGTTAGAGTAACACCAAGATATTTTATATTATTTGTGGTTATTGTGATGTGTGCTGTTTTCCTAATTTCTTTCACAGCCTGTTAATCATTTGTATCAAGGAAGGCTAATGATTTGTTTGAGCTGACTTTATATCCAGCTACTTTGCTGAAGTTGTTTTTCAGTGGTAGGAGTTCTCTGGTTGGAAAAAGAGATGATTTGAAGTTAAGTCCATCCACTTCCAAGAGAGAAAATTCAACAAAATGATGAAATAAGTGCTTTACACAAAATTTCAGAGAGAAAGCAGATCAAACCAGAGAAAAATTTACATTTAATTTTACTGTCTGTTTTATCCACTATCAAATCCTCTAAAATACTTCATAGCCTCTAGTATAATCTACATGGTCATCTATGTAAACAAATGAACAGTATCCTTGTGTTTAATCTAAGATACCACAGAAGGGTTATGACCAAGATTTAAAGGAATTATTTTCTAATATTTTAGATGCTGTCAGAAAGAGATTTGGGCTTTTAAGATAAAATTAACAAGGTGGAAATTTACGCTGCTATTGATCTGTACAATTTACTTTTGTCCTAATGACACAGAAATTAATAAAGCCCATATACCACTGTTGCGAAATATACCTTTGTCTGAATTGGAGTATGTTTTCTCATTCATAATTTTGGCAAATAATCATGCCTATATAAGCGAGAACCTTATAAAAAAATCACACTACTAACCAACCCAGTGAGTGTGCCTGCAAGTAAAATATTTTAATTCATTGCAAATATATCAGAGACAAGTCCCTAAAGTAATAACATCAGAAGCATGAAAGAATACAAAAAATTTAAGGATATGAAATGTTTAAAAGAATTATAACAGGAGAAAATTAAGAAGGGGGAGAGACTGACTTACACTTGGGGTCCAACTTAAGTAATTGTTCTAGACTATTATTTTTAACAAAAACTGAATGACTGTAAACTAAGTTAAATAAAAGATATTTGAATATATCTGTGTATTGTTTTAGGTAAATATACTTCTGATTGTTTACTGTGCTGCTTAGGTAAGTGGAAAAGGTGATTTGGGTAATTCCCACCCATTCAAACAGAGGGAAAAAAATAAACATGATGAATTAAGTTGCTTACACTAATCCCCAGAGAGAAAACTGATTAAATTGAAAGAAAAAGTTTCCATTAAATCAGAGAAGTCATTCTATACAACAGGCATTTTAGTCCCTTGACCAGCAGTTATGAATAGCTTATTATCAGGTATTAATTTATGTTGATTTCTTTATACAAAAAAAACATAGGTGGTTTCAGGATCAGAATCTAAATAGATATACTATTTATTTAGAAGACAGGTATTTGATAAGGAAAATATTATACATTCTGAATGAGAAGTTGGATGCAGTTCATAGGATTGCACGGTCAATGCCAAACCACAACTCTCATTTTTTTCTATTTTCTTCCTTTTTTTTTTGGTTTTTTGGGACAAGGTTTCTCTGTGTAGCCCTGGCTGTCCTGGAACTCTGCCACCACTGCCCGGCTCATTTTTTCTCTTATCTTACGCATACAATACATCTTAACCACAGTTTTCTGTCCGTCCATTCCTCCAGGTGTCATGTCATGTATCTCCCTATGGCTCTCTTTTTTTCTCATATTTACCCCTGCTCTATATTCCTTCAAAAAAGAGCAGGCTACCCAATAATATCAACCAAACATGACATTAAAAGCTACATTAAGAATAGGGACAATGGGCAGTGGTTGTGCACGCCTTTAATCCCAGCCCTTGGGAGGCAGAGGCAGGTGGATTTCTGAGTTCAAGGCCAAGCTGGTCTACAGCGTGAGTTCCAGGCTAATAAATTCACAAAGGCTTTATAACTTTTAATCACAGAGTGTTAGTTCAAACATAGGTAATGTGGAATGGCTATTTAGGAGAACCAGAACTTAGTCCAAGATAAGGTAATTAGGCTCTAGACATGGAACATTCTACTCTCTCCTGTCCTGAAATTCTAATCAATTAGTCAGATTTTGCTTCATTAAAGAGTTCTTGCTCACACTGGAATGCATAGTGAGACAGTTTAAACTATTATACAGAGAAATTAGCTGACATCTCATTATGAAATGGAGCTATGAGCAAAATAACAAGAAGGAAATAAACTGTAATCAACAGAGTAGAACAGAATTCCAGGCGAGGGAAGAGAGAAGATAAATCAATAAATTCCAAAATGCTTGGAATATCAGAGAAAGCTTAGTGAGGCTGGCTTGCAGGGAAGAACGGGCATGCTAGATAAATCAATACTTCTTGCTAGTGTTTTAGTCTCCTCAGCTGAGCACCTATACAGCTTTGCCATAAGTGTACTGGATCTCACTTCTCAGCACTGTGGAGAATGCTATCAGAAGAACTTCACTAGTTCAGCAAACCACCCTCAGCAGGGATTTCTAAAATGCTTTAGAAGGATAGCCTCCACAGTTTTACATTTTTCAATAGGAAGTCACTTTCTGTCCAAACTTACTGTGTATAACAACAGTTTTTTAAAACTCCATGTACTATAGTTTATATTTATTTTCCTCTCTAGGGTCCAGATAGTCTCTCTCTGGGTATCTGCTACATATAATGGATTTTTAAAGGCCTTAGAAATTAAACTCCACATGAAAATCTCACTTCTTTTTCTCTCACACACACATTTTTCTTCTTATGTGAAGTATGAGCATACACACCACAAAAATATAGCATATTCTGAATTATGTCTTCCAAAGCACCGTATGCTTTCCTCAGCATCATTGGCTGAGTAGACCTGGCAGTGAGAAATATTTTGGCAGAGTTGAGGTATGAATTCCTACTTGCTTTTTAGTATGGGCCAAATGGGTGAACAGCTGGGAGCTCCCAGCCCTGGAGAAGGCCATGCATAGAAGAATAAGTCATTGGCAGAGTTACAGCAAATCTGAGGAATTCTTTGACTTGTACTCCTTGGCATAGAGAAAAGCAAACAAAATATCCAAAACTGAATTACAGTTAATTTTTGTCTTAATTTTCAAAATTCTTTCAATTTGTTTATCTTACCTCATATAGTAAACCTATCACCAAAAAAGAAAATAAAATACTCAAATAACACCTACATTTGAGACATATGTTCTCAGCCAAAGAACGTGACTATGTCTTATGTTTATTATAATTTACATTAGTTTAAAGTATATGGAATAAAATAAAATTAAGGAAGGCCTACTTTAGGATTTAATAGAAAATTTTGTAAGTTCTCAACTTGATATTTATATATGACAAATTTATGATACCTAGACATGTACATTAAATGCACAAAAATCATGTATCTATTTTGTGTTATGATTCTACTTTTCTTTTCATATTGTATATTTTTCATTTTTATGTATATTCAATTGAAGTCATTAAATATTTTAACAGGTATTTTAATTGTGTTATAACTTTATTCAGATAAGTCCTATGTATTCTATACTTTTTAAAGATTCTTTAATATTCTAAAACCTCAGTTTTTAATTATTTAATTACTTTAACTTAAAATTGACATGTATTTATTATTTATGTAAATATACTGAAAACAACAGAAGGATTTTTGATAGGAAATATGTTAAACTCACCTCCTGTTAATATTTAATGGCTCTGTTGCATTGCAGTGTAACCAACTGCGCAATTTTCTGACATCAAATGTAATTCTAAGCCTATGCAGTATAATTATGATATCTTACAAAACCAAGAATGGGATCTGAGAACATACGTCACAAATTTATGTGTTATTTAAGTAGTCTGTTTCCTTTTTTTGGTGATATGTTTACTATAAGAAGTAAGATACACAAATTGAAAGAATATTTTAAATGTTCATTACCTATTGGATCAATATATCACTTTACACTAAAATTCTCTCATCAGTGCCACTTTCTAGTGCCAGTTAGTAACAAGTAATTGTGTGGGAGACTTCCTTCCTTATTTTGGATCAGGTTATATTTTCATAATGTAACAATTATTTAAAATAATACATGAGTAGAACTCAATTATCCTCTCTACCATAATGTAGCCATTGAAGTGAACCAAGGAGCAAAAAGCACAGATACAATGTATCAATGGAAATGAATTTCAAAGACTATGAGTTAAAAAAAAAAAAAGAGTGACAGACAAAGAAAGAATGTTAAACTTGGCAAGGGGAAAGACCATGTAACATATAAAGGCAGACATATCAGACTTGCAATTGATTCCTCAACATAGATTCTAAAAGCTAGAAGAGCCTGGATAAATATATTCCATGTTCTAAAAAAACACAGAACTAACCTAGACTACTATACCCAGCAAAACTCTAAATTAATATCTCTCAACATGATTGGATTCAATTTCCCAGTAAAAAGACACAGGCTAAAACAATGGATATGCAAACAGGATCCATCATTCTGCTGCATTCAAAAAACACATCTCAGCAATGAAGATAGATATTACCTTAGAGTAAAGGGATAGAAAAAGATTTCTAAGCTAACTGGCCCAAAAAGCAAACTAGAGTAGCCATTCTAATATCTAATAAAATAGACCTTCAACTAAAATTAATCAAAAGAGATAGGAAAGGACACTCCATACTAATCAAAGAAAAATCTGTCAAGATAATATCTCAGTCCTGAACATCTATGCTCCAAATACCAGAGCAGCCACTGATGAGCAATCGCACATCAAACCCCACACAGCAATAGTGGGAGACTACAACACCCCACTGCCAGCAGTCAATAGGTCATCCATACAAAAACTAAACCGAAATAATGAAACAAAAGTTTTTAATTAAACGGTCCTAACAGGCATCTACAGAATATCTTACTCAAACACAAAAAGATAATACTTTCTTCTCAGCACCTCATGGATCTTTCTCCAAAATTTAACATATAATTGACCACAAAGCAAGCCCCAAGAGAAACAAGAGAACAGAAATAACACCTTGTATCTTATCAGACTACCATATATTAAAACTTGACTTCAACAAGAGCAGAAACAACAGAAACCCTGCACACTCATGAAAGCTGAACAACTCTCTACTCCTTGGTCTCTGGGTCAGGGAAGAAATAAAGGAAGTAAGTAATGACTTTTAAGAACTCAATGAAAATGAAAGCATAATACACCCAAATTATGGGACATAATGAAATCTGTGCTATGAGGAAAGTTCATAGAACTAAGTGTCTCTATAAAGAAATTAGAAAGTTCTCATATGAGCAATTTAAAAGTACTCCTGAAAGCTCTAGAAATAAAGAAGCAAACACAAAAAGATGAGTAAAAGGCAGGAAATAATCAAAACCAAGGCTCAAATCAATCAATTATAAACAAAGAAAACAAAACAAAGAATCAAAAAAACTAATAGCCAGTTCTTTGAGAAAATCAACAGGCTAGACAAACCCTTAGCCAAACTAACAAAAGATATAGAGAGACAGTATTGAAATATACAAAATTATAAATGAAAGGGAGACATAACAACAGGAGAAAGAAATTCAAAGAATCTTTAGGTCTAACTTGAAAAGTCTATACTCCACAAAACTATAAGATGGTAATAAAGCGGATGATTTCCCAAATTTAAATGAAGTCCAGGCAAACTATTTAAACAGACCTATAACCCCTAAGGAAACATAATCTGTTATTACAAGTTTCCCCACCAAAAAACAAAGCCTAGAACCAGATGGTTTTATTGCAGAATTTTGTCAGAACTTCAAAGATCTAATACTAATAGTCCTCATCTAGTGCACATAATACAAACAAAAGGAACACAGCAAAATGCATTCAATGATGCCAGAGTCAACACAATACCAAAACTACAAAATGCCTCAAAAAAGGAAGAAAATTTCAGACAAATTTATGTTATGAACACTGATGTTAAAAATAAAATACTCACAAACATAATCCAGGAATACATCAAAACATCACCCTCCATTATCAAGTAGGGCTCTTGCCAGGGATGTAGGCATGGTTAAATATGCAAAAATCCATCAATGTAATCCACCATATAAAAAAATAAAACACATGAACTCATTATATGACAAAAAATCCTTTGACAAAATCCAACACCCCATCATGTTAAAAGTCTTAAAGAGATCAAGTATAAAAGGCACATAAGTAAACATAATAAGAGCAACATACAGCAAGCCAATAGCCAAAATAAAGTTAAATGGAGAGAAAATTAAAATAATTCTAATGATATCAGGGACAAAAAATGGTGACCTACTCTCTCCATATCTATTCAATATAGCATTTGAAGTTCTAGCTAGCAATAAGACAAGAAAAAGAGATGAAGAGGATACAAATTGGAAAATAAGTCAAAGTATGTGTATTTGAGGATGATATGACAGTATATATAAGTAATCCCAAATATTCTATCAGAGAACTTCTATATCTGATTAACAAATTAACTAAAAAAAATCAGTAACCCTTTTATACAGGGGATAAAGAAAGAAAATAGGGAAATAACATCCTTTCCAATAGCTACAAATAATGTAAAACACCGTGGTGTAACTCTAACCTAACAAGCGATAGACCTATATGACAACAAGTTCAAGTCCCTGAGGAAAGAAACTGAGGAAGATATCAGAAGATGGAAAACTCTCCCAAACTCATGGATCGGTAGGATTAACATAGTAAAAATGGTCATTTTATAAAAAAAACCTTATAGATCCAATGCAATTCACATCAAAATTCCAACACAAATCTTTAGAGACCTTGACAGAGCCATTTTCAACTTCAGAAGGAAAAAATACAGAATAGCAGAAACATTCCTTAAAAATAAAATAATTTCTGGAGGAATAACCATCTCTGGCCTCATGTTGTACTATCGAACAATAGTAATAGAAACTGCATGGTATTGGTATAGGAACAAACAGATTGATTAAGGGAATCGAATCAAAGACCCAGAAATAAATCCACACACCTATAAACACTTGATTTCGTTTTACAAAGAAAGCAAAAACCACAAATTGGAAAAAAGAAATCATTTTCAACTAATGGTGCTGCTCTAACCAGATATAAACATTTAGAAGAATGCAAATAGATCCATATCTATCACCCTGCACCAAAATCAAGTCTACATGGATTAAGGAGCTTAACATAAAACTAGATACATTAAATCTCATAGAAAAGAAAGTGAAGAACAATGACCAAGCCTTTAAGATCAACAACTGATAAATGCAAACTCATGAAATTGAAAAGCTTCTATAAGGCAAAGGACATTGTCAATAGGACAAAATAACAGACTACAGATTGGGGATAATCTTCACAATTTCTACATCTGACATAGGATATGTACAAAATATATAAAGAACACAAAAAAATTAAACAACCCTAATAACCCAATTAAAAATGGGGTACAGAGCTAAACAAAGAATTCTTAACAGAGGAGTGTCAAGTGACAGAGAAGCACTTAAAGAAATGTTCAATAACATTAGTCATCAGGGAAAACCAAATCAAAATCTCCCTGAGTTTCCACCTTACACCAGTCAGAATGGCTAAGATCAAAAACTCAGATGACAGCACATGCTGTCAAGGATGTGGAGCAAGGGGAACAATCTTCCATTGCTGGTGGGAATGCAAACTAGTACACAACTTTGGAAATCACTCTGGTGGTTTCCCAGAAAACTGGGAATAGTTTTACTTCAAGTCTTAGCTATGCCAATCCTGGGCATATATCTAAAAGATGCCCCACTATACCACAGGGACTCTTGCTCAACTGTATTCATGCCAGATTTATTCATAAATAGCCAGAAACTGAAAACAACCTAGATGTCCTTCATTGAAGAATGTATAAAGAAAACATGGCACATTTACACAATGGAATACTATTAAGTATTGAAGAACAAAGACATCATGAATTTTGCAAGCAAATGGATGGAACTTGAAAATATCATCCTGTATAAGGTAACCCTTACCCAAAGGACATGCATGGTATTTACTCACTTACAAGTAAACATTAACTATAAAGTACAGGATGCCCACTTTACACTGCACAGATCCAAAGAAACTAAACCAGGGGAAATGCCAAAACAAGGATGTTTGAATCTCACTTAGAAGGGGAAATAAAGTAGTCATATGTGGCAGATGGAGGGAGGGAACTGTGTATGAATAGGGTTGGGAGGAGAATGGGGTTTTAGGATCAGCTGTTGATGGGAACAGAAGAGAGGGCCAGAGGGCAAAGAGAATGAATGGAAATCTGCACTTGGTAGTGGAGGGGTGGGGGACATCTCCTGGATATATCAGAGCCCTGAGATGGGGAAGGCTCCCTAAGAATCAATGGGGTAGCATTAGGTGAGACTCACAGCAGTTGAGATATGGAGCCTGCAAAGACCTTTCTGGTAGCCAGGCAGGAACCCTATTTTAGTGATAAGGACTCCAACCCACATATAAAACTTTCAATCCAAAATTCTTCTGGTCTGCAAGAAATGCAGGGACTGTGAATGAAGCAGAGACTGATGGAATGGCCAACCAATGACTGACCCAGACCCAACTCATAGGCAAGCACCAATCCCTGACACTATTAATGATATTTTGTTATGATTTCAGACAGGAGCCTAGCCTGATTGTCCTATAACAGCCTCTACCCAGTAGATAACTAAAACATATACAGAGAACCACAGTCAAATATTGGATGGAGCACAGTGACTCTTATGGAAGGCCTAGGGAAAGAATTGAGGGTCTAAAAAGGGATAGGAACTCCACAGGAAGACAAACAGAGCCAATTAAACTGGACACTTGGAGGCTCTAGGAGACTGAATCACCAATCAAATAGCATACATACATAGGTTGGACCTAGTCCCCCTGTACCCATGTAGAAGATGTGCACGTGGACCTCCCAATAACTGGAGTAGGGGCTATTCCTAAGACCGTTGCCCGTCTGTGGAATGGGCTCCCCTTACTGGGCTCCCTTGTCTGGCCTTGGTGGGAGAGGCTGCTGTTTATAGGATGCATCATGTGCAGAGATTTGTGCCAGAGTGGAGATTTACTGAGGGGGATCCTCCACATTGGTGCCAAAAGGAAGGGGTAAGAGGAAGGAATTGTGTGAGTTGGGAACAGGGAGGAGCAGCAATCACAGTGTAAACTGAATAAATAAATAAATAAATTTAATAGTTAACATTACATTATCTATTTCTTTGCAATTTCCCTGATTGATCAAAAAGGAATAAACAAGTTATGTAAATTTACTAATAGTTTACAGGGCAATTTATAGTCCATTGTATAAGCATGTCAGCTTTAATAATAATTTCTATGAATGTAATCACAGCTCTACAAATAGTTACTCATTATCTTTTCATAAATAATGTCACCATAAATATGTTTTCCAGGATAAATATATTCTTCATGGCATTTTAAATGATAAAATGAATTATTTTTTCTTAAAAAATAAGAGACTCTAGAAAATACACTGATTCCTTTAGAACAAAATTGGAAATAAATTGAAGTTTATATGTCACAGTTAGAGACCTGTGGCATCTCTTCCTATGATTGAGTAGGAGAAAGTGTATCTACGGTGATCCCTCAATTCTTGTCACCCTTGGATAATCATTCTGCTTCTGTGGCTTTAGTGTGAAGCTAACACCATGGGCCATGGCTTTCTTTCCACTTATTCTTCCCTCATTTCTGATTCACTGACCCAGAGATTATGTTATGGGTGGGTTTGAGGAGACCCAGCCCAGCCCATTTTCATGGTCAGCACTCTCTTAGGGGAATGCCTAACTTTACATACAATGTAAAGGAATCGATCTCTTGGCACAGCTCACAGGAGTCAGAATTGGTGATCCCATCATTATCTAGTGATGTTAACTGGAGGCAAGAACAGTGGCAGAGTAGCTGGAAACTTGACATGAAAAGCCAGAAATAGATTCCTCCAGAGGAAGTTCTCCTAAAATCAAAGTCTGCCTTTAGTAGCACTTTAAGAAGGGCAAATGGCCAAGAATGTGTCTTTTCAGAGGATAGCACAGAGAACAATGAATGCATGCCATGTGCTGAACACTAGGCTGACTTTCCCTTTCTCTTAAGTTGAAATCAACTTGAGAGTTTCAATCAGTCTTAGTTAATCAAAAGGTCAACGCTTAAGACTCAACTTCTTACTATAATCTTGATCTAATCTTTGTCTAACTATAAAATCATATAAAATTTTTGCTAATTTAGAGAATGATTCCTAAATGGTTGAAAAGTAGAAAAATACTTCAAACCATTTACTTTCTATGTGTTTAAGTTATAAAAGGATCAGTTTCAAATTAAAGGGCCAATATTCTAACAATTACCTAAATGTGTGTATGTATGTGTATTTAAAAGGAGAAATGGTGTATTTCAAAAGAGAAATTATTTAAACAATATTGGTAGATTTAACTTAAACAACTAAAGAATTGGAAGACATTTATTTAATTATTTAATTAGAAGATCTTAAAAAAGTAGAAACTTAAGTATACAACTTTTGCATTGACATAAGTGCAAAGGACACCACAGGAAGAAGAAGAAGGAGGAGGAGCAGGAGGAGGAGGAGGAGGAGGAGGAGGAGGAGGAGGAGGAGGAGGAGGAGGAGAAGAAGAAGAAGAAGAAGAGGAAGAAGAGGAGGAAGAGGAGGAGGAGAAGGAGGAAAAGAAGAAGAAGAGGAGGAGGAGGCGGGGGAGGAGGAGGAGGAGGAGAAAAACTATTTGAAGAAACAAACAAAAAAAAAACAGTGAAAATATATCCTTGAATATTTATTTATTAATCTAGGCATTAAATAAATTTAACTACCTTCAAAAACTTTAGGAACGCTTTTCATGTAGACTCATGTATACAAGCATTGAGAAACATTTATATGAACAGCTGATTTACCAAAAAGAATGACAAAACAATTTCTTATATAATAGTGATGTGTATCAAGACTGAGACATGAGTTTCAATCCTGGAACCTGTATGTTAGAAGTAGATGACTGACTCCTGCAAGTTTTCTTTTGCACTACACATATGAATTCTGTTGTGCCTGTATACAGAAGTACACACTCAAAAAATAATAATAATGCATTAAAAGAGTGATAAATGCTAGCACCTAGTGAATTAAAATCTCAAAGAGCTTGAAATTAGGTAATACATATAAAATAAAATTAAAACCTACAAGTCATAATCTCATTTTTCAGGAAATTATCAAGAAGGATTGCTTCAAATATTAAGGCCACTGTTGCTGCTCTCCCCAAATAATGATGACTCTGTTTTCTTCAATACTGTGTTAATGCAGATTCATCTGAGTTAATGGGAAATTGTCTAGACTGGACCAGATCATCTCCAGGGTTAGATAACAGTTACACAACTTTGACTATTGTGTACACTGGGCCTAGCATCAATTCGGTCCAACTTTATACCTGAAGATGCTGCAACTTGTGTTGACTCACTCAAGTAGTCATCGGTGTTTAGATTGTTTAGAACCAATTTTGGACTCTATTTCTGTTTTTACCTGTAATTATCTTTAAAGTAAACACGTTTGTCAAGGATCAGATATGTGTGACTTTCAGGAAATAATTTCAGCAAAGAAGGTGATAATTATATACAGTCACCCACTGTCATACAAAATTTATTTGTAGAGTGACACACATCTGGAGTCCCAGCATTGAAAAAGCTGAAGAAGAGAATACCAAATTCCAGAATAGCCTTGTATTACAGATAATGATATTGAAACTAAAAACTTTAGGAAGAACATTTACCATCTGTGGAATGATTATTATTATTATTTTGGGTGTGAAAATTTTTCTGGTCTAAGTGTTGAGATTATTTCCTGTTACTTTTTTCTGGCTAGTTTTTAAAAATCAGCATCATGATTTCTTACACTTATTGACTTAATTACAGTATAAGACAATCAAATAGAAAGTGATGAATCACTAAATTTGAAATTAAATTTCAGTCTAACGTGAATAATCAAATAATTCATTGTTAACAGAAGTAGTTTATGTTAAGTTTGTGTAAGTTAAAGGAAATGCGAAGAAATGCTATTCAAATCCAAAGGAAATATACTTTAAACAAATAATGAAAAATAATAACATATCACATAGCCTATATTATTTTATTATTATGTACCACACCATCATTCTGATGGTAGATAATTTAGAATGTCAGTTACCCAAATAAAAATACAGATTCAGTTTGCTTTTCATTCAGTTTCTACTGCAATTCGAAAATCTGTCTTCAAGTGTTATAGAAATTTACTGCTTTTGATAAACAAAATGATAAAAAAAATAAGTATGGTCCTTCCCCTACTTGGAGAAGTGAAAACAAACGTGGCATAAGTGAGAGTATTTTGGAGGCTGAGGAGAAGTCATTTGAATCATAAACGAAAGTTCTAAAAATTTTAAATTTCTTCTAACTGCATATGTAATGACTATCAATAATATTTCCAAAGGTACTTACAGTGAAAAGAACAACATTTTGAACAATCTTAAGACAATTTTATATTTGTTGCAAGAGGAAATGTACCCTCATGCACTATATAAGAAAAATGAAGTCAGAAAATATATTATTTTTATAATTTCTTTCTGTTTTTATTTACTCACTTTACATCCCGCTGACTGCCCTCCTTTCAGTCACCCCTCCCTTAATCCTTCCACCATCCTCTTCTCCTCTAAGTGAGTGGATATCCCCCTGGGTATACTCCACCCTGGAACTTCAAACATCTGCAGGTTGGGCAGTTCCTCACCCACAGTGCCCAGACAGAGCAGCCCAGCTGGAAGAACATATCCCACACCCAGGCAACAGCTTTTGGGATGCCTCCCCCCGCCCCCTCCCCGCTCCAGTTGCTCGGGGCACAATGAAGGTCAAGCTGCACATCTCTTACATGTGCTAAGGCCTAAGCCCAGCCTGTGCATGTTCTTTGTTTGGTGGTTCAGTCTCTGAGAGGCCCAAAGGTCCAGGTTAGCTGATTCTGTTGCTCTTCCTGTGGAGATCCTATCCCCTTATGGGCCACAATCCTTCTTCCTATTCTTCCTTAAAAGTCCCCAAGCTCCACCCACTGTTTGGCTGTGGGTATGCCTCTGTCTGAGTCAGTTGGTGGGTAAGGCCTCTCAGAGGACAGCCATATTAGACTCCTGTCTGCAAGCATAGCAAAGTATCATCAAGAGTGTAAGGGACAGATTGGTGCTTGAATATGGGATGGATCTCAAGTTGGGTTGATTATTGCTTAGCTGTTTCCAGTAGCTGCTCCATTCGCAGTCCCTGCCTTTCTTGTAGACAGAATAAATTTTGTGTTGAACGTTTTGTGGGTCGGTTGGTATCTCTATTGCTACACCATGGTTCCTACCTGGCCACAGGACTCAGACTTCCCAGGCTCCATTTCTCCAATGCTGTTAGTCACAGCTAAGGATATCCCCATTAATTGTTGGGCAACTCCACTATCTTAGGTCTCTGTCTCTTCCTGGAGATTCCTCTTACACCCCCCTCCTCGGCTTCAGTTGCAGATCTATTCACTCTCTTGGATGTTCGGCCTTCCCCCCTGCACTTCCTCATACCGAACCAGAACCCCCTTCCACTCCTCTCCTGTGCCCACCCAGTTCAGTCCCACTATCTGCCTTCAACGGCCATTCTGTTCCCTCTTCCAAGTCAGGCTCAAGCACCCTTGCTTGTGCCCTTCTTCCTGTCCAGCACCTTGGGTATGTGGAGTGCAGCATGAATATTCTATATTTTATGGCTAATACCCACTTTCAAGTGGTATATGTCCTTTTGGAACTGAGTAACCTCACTCAGGATGATATTCTCAAGATCCATACATGTAAAATATCATTTCCTAAGGTATAAATGTTAACACAATAAAATGCTAAGAGATATTTACCTAGATAGTTATTCAATCTTGCTGTTTTTTCATAAACAACTATTTCTTAAGTACTATATGAAAATAAGTGATAACAAAACTTGTCAAATCAGACATCTGCAAAATTAAAATCTTATTTTTCAAAAGACCATCTTGAGAAATTTTTTTAAAAAAATGAAGCTTGGCATAAAGCACTTTAAGTAATTTATACAAAGAAAAATTTTTACCCTAATATAGAACAAAATGTTATAGCTCAAAATGACAAACTGGCTGGGCAATGATGGCCTTTATCCCAGCACTTGGGAGGCAGAGGCAGGTGGATTTCTGAGTTCAAGGCCAGCCTGATCTACAGAGTGAATTCCAGGACAGCCAGGGCTACACAGAGAAACCCTGTCTCAAAAAACAAAAACAAACAAACAAACAAACAAAAAAACTGGCAAATTAAAAACTGAAATTTTGAGTAATTGTGTTACTAAATGTAAAATATGCATGACCAAAAATAACATGCAAATATTAAAAAAACAATATTTTTAACCAATATAATTGTCAGTTAAACTTTTTTATTCTTAAACTTCATCATATGACTTTAACTTGACATTAACATTTGAAAATAACAAAGGATGGGAAATACAAACACAACCTTCAATATTCATACATTTTCAATAATGTCCAAAATGTTAGAACGCACTGTTATATAGAAACATTTCCTCACAAATTGAAACATCCAAATCACAGTTATTAACTCATACACTTTTCCTTCAGGTATTATAATTTCTACCATTATTATTGCTTTCTATACTGATGAACTAAGCTGTTTACTTTGCTTAGCACTTTGAATTTATGATTTATGTTAAAGCTATTTCTCCCCCTCCCTCCCTCTCTCCCTCTGTCTTCCCATGTATCGATCTATGCCTATTTTGAAACAAAGTATTTTATTTCAAATTTCAAAGTAATTTGAGAAAAATGAAATACTGAACACTATGTTCTTACAGCTATTTATTTATTTGGAAGGTGAGCATGGAAGCACGCATGTGCCTCGCCGTACATGTGACGGTCACAGGACAACCCATGGGAGTCAGTTCCCTTCTTCATATAGGTGTTGCGAACTGAACTCAGCTCCCGAGACTTAGTACCAGTTGCCTCTACTCAGTGAGTCAACTTTCTAGACCTTCTGAAATAAACTTTAATGTAATTTATTACAAATCCCATGGTCTCAGACTTTGTAGTGTCACCTTCAATTTATTCTGTTTCAGGGTGGTAAACTGGATTTTCCTAACTCACATTTAATACTCTTGAAAACTAAATCACTTGTCCTGATATGCCGTCATCTGATCAGTGTATATCTGTTTTTTGCCCCACTAGTTTATCCGTTTCAACACTTAAATCCAGTGGGGCCATTTTCATCTTTAAAACAAGGTTTTCCTTTCCTTGATGCATTCTATCTTTCATTTAAAATAATTTATAATCATTAAATGAGTCATCATAGATCATATGAAGTCTGACATATTTTAGAGAAGGACCAACAAAATAAAAAGTAAAATAATGAATAACAATGCCTTTTAAACATAGCTAACAATGTCCTGACTGATAATGATGCTGAAATGCAGTGGGGATATAGGAATAAATCAAGCTTTGGGCACTTTATTTTCTAACAAAATTTGAAATACTTTAATGTGATTTTTACATTTTCCTCCAGGCTTTTTCTGTTGGCTTATCTGCTTGCTTTCTAAAGTGCCTTTGAGATTAGAACTATTGCCTCTGTGGTTTTTTCAGAAGGATTTCTGTCACACATATCTGTTTTCTGGAGAGTACCTCTCTTATGAGTACTAGATGAAATAAATCTAAATAAAAGATTAAAAAAATAAATGAATTTTTGTTGTCTGTGTTTTGTATCTTTCTATATGGTTCAAATAGAACT
This sequence comes from Uromys caudimaculatus, assembly GCA_028551405.1. NCBI lineage: Eukaryota > Metazoa > Chordata > Mammalia > Rodentia > Muridae > Uromys > Uromys caudimaculatus. The sequence goes on from CM052704.1 coordinate 30,916,536, forward strand.
ATATTTAGCTTATAAATGTAATTGTAACTTAGAAACTGAATCTAGAGTGTCTTTTCATGTGGTTCTAGATAAAACAGTTTCATCTAACACATTTTAGTATTTCATATATCTGTTAAGAATTGCAGTAACACTAAACGTTCCAAAATATATTGAATATCTCACATCCAGGATTTTTATCAGGATGAGCAAGGTTAATTAATTAAACTATAAAAATGGCTGCCTAGAAAGCTTCCCTGGAAACACTATGAAATCAAAGGATGGTGAGATGATGCTTGAGGCACAAACATTAAATTATCTGAGCATATTTTGCATCATTATTTTTAAGTTAAAAGAAATCCTATCATATCCAAATCATAACTAAATTTCATTTTTGTTACCAGAGACCTCAGGGGTAAATAAAATATATTTTTGATGTTTTCTTTTTAAAAATCTTTTAAACTATATTTTAAAAACATAGAAATTCATATTCAACTATTTTTGAGGGACTGCAGAGATGGCTCAGTCAGCAAAGTGACTGACTTCCAATTTTGAGAGCCTGAGTTTGGATACAACATCTATACATGTAATAAGCAAGGCCATTAGCAGTACTTACCATTCCAACGCTGGCAAACACAGGATGAATGCTGAGAATTATGTATTGGTCAGGCAATCTTGCATCTTGCTGAGTCACCAAGCTTGATGCTTGATGAGAGATCTGGTCTTAAAAAATAAAGTAAATAGCTAGATATTCATCTATAAAACTACCCTCTCCAAAAACTAGGTTATCAATAAGAGATAAAAAGTAACTAATTGTATTAATTATTTCTTATCATGCCTTTACATTTTTGTTCTTTTCTTCTTCCAAAGATGTTATGGTTTAAACTTTAATGATCACCATCATCAATGTGTAAATAAATAACTTAAAAACTTTTAAATTACATACATTTATTTATTTATTTATTATATCTTCCTTTCATTTTTGTTTGTGTTGTGAGTGTGTGTAAAATATACTTGAGTTGACATTTGCGCATTCAGCCAGTTCCTCTGCCTTACAGGTCCTTGTTCACACTCAGACTATCAGGATTTTCAACAATTGCATTTGCACACTTATTTACCTCAATGTTGCTAGGTTTTTCTTTCAATGGTGTTGATCTGGATGAATATAAATTTAGGGGAGAGCAATGGGATTTGACATCACATGAAATATCTATAAAGGTTGCTGAAATACTACATATATTACAAAACTGTCACTAGATAATTCTAGGGATAATATGATCACAGAATCACAAATCACAGGCAGCCTTCATAGAGGTTAGGCTTCTTCAGTTTTGATCTTCACTGTAATTTAATGCATGAATGTGATGGATACCATATATAAACATATATACAAAAAGGTCTCCATATTACCCAAATAAAAATAATCTTTATATATCAGCAACATGTTGTAGATAAAGGCACCAATATAAGAAGACTCAAACTTGAATGAGTGCAAATGAAACTGATGCGTGTCCCAGAGATATTGTAATAGTCTGAATCATATACCATGACCAGATGATTGTGTTTACAAGTAAGTGATAGCATCTCTGAGGTCATCAAAGTGCTAGTTTGTTACCATAACAACAGAAGTACAAAGATCAACAGGATTTCTTGAAGGCTAGATGACATTCTCAACTAGGGAATTTGCTGTTGTACCAGTAACAACTACATAGGCTTATAGGATGCCCTAATGTTATTTGACTTTGTAAAATATTTGTACAATACAGTTACATCATTATATTTAATCCTTAACAAAGGCATGACTTCTTATACATTTAACCAGTGGGAAATGACATTCAACCTCTAAAGTTATATTGTAGTTTGTTTGTAACAGATTCTGTATTGAACATTCATGAGTAGGTGCAAATGGGATATGGAATAGTTTGGCAGAAGTGCCATACAGTAGAGATGACACAATTAAAAATAAGCCTGAATGAATAAAGAAAACAATGAAGGACATGCAGAGAAACAAAACTAGAATTTTGAGGGATTTAAATTAACAAACCTTATTTTGTAAAGTTTTACATGTTTCATTGGAAGAGGAAATGCTATCATATACAAATAAAATCTAAGGAAATAATATAATGACTTAAAATATGTCAGGAAACTGATAAAGATGACAATCATTTTATTTTCTAGCAGTTGGCTTTTTAAATACTGGTTCTGTCTTAAATATTAAACTTGTGGTTTGAACAGGTTTTATAGTTAAATCCTTAAGAATTCTTTGACCTAGTAGTCCTGGCTACTAGGTCAAATCACTATTTTTACTATATAGATGAACATATGGGCTTTTAGAATTCACAGAAAATTTATGTTAATTATAATTTTGCAAATGGCATAAGAGGAGGGCAAATGAGGGATGACTGATTTCAAAGTTCATACTCTTAGCTATTATCCGAATGTGCTCTTTTTACAAGTAGTTCTGACAGGAAATTTAGAAAAAGAAGTTTGGATAAAAGTTGGCAAGTGGGGTGATGAAAACCTGTGACCTAACCCCCACTCAATAGCAAAAAGAAGAAAAGCAGAGCATTAGCAATTCCCCTGAATGTGGCTGCCACGGCCTGCGGGGGGTTCAGTGGGAACCTGGGGAGGGGGCTAAAGAATGGGGGACAGGAGATGCAAAGAAGGAGAACAAGTCTATATTCTGATCAAGCTCTCGAAGTTTATTTCAGGACAGCAGCTTAAAAAGACAGGCAAGCGGGAAGGTTACACATGGCCTAAGGCCAACCTACTACCATAACCGGTTTTCAGGAAGTAGCAGATGTTCTTTCAATTTCTGGGGCCCAAGACCACAGACGCCCTGCCCTTTCTAACTTTGCTCCTTAACTGACTAAGCTTCACAGAACAGCAGGTAATTTCATGGGTTTGGCTCTCAGCATCTCACGGGTTTGGCTCCCCACAGTGGCAGTGTCACCAATATGTCATCTTCACTTGATCCAAATCACACAAAGGATAAATGATTTTTAGAATGCAAGTGTGTGGAGTTCTATGTTATATCCTGGAGATAAGGGTTTTGAAGGTCCTGGGGATGAGAAGACTGAGGAGCCTGTAATTGCCTTGAGATGAGTAAAGACATGACCACTTCCAAGAGGCTACAACTCTGTAATTGCAAGACATTACAATTTGCAAATTAGTTGCACCACAACTAATGCAAAGAAATGCCATAAAAGACAATTTCATATATGATTTGTATTTTATTTTTAATTGAGACAAAGTCCAGCATCATTTGATAACTGAAGCAAAAGAACAACTAGGAAGCTGTGACTTAACCACTAATCTTTTTTAGGACAAATTTTCAAAAAGCCTGTAGTGTCTCAGTCCAGATCTGTGCCTTTTTTCCTCAAAACAAATTGTGAACACAGTGACTCAGGCAAGCTGGGCACAAGAGCTGAACATGGATTTGCCTTTCTCTTCCTCCATCACATACTAGTCTTAGAATTTAAATTTTCTTACATAAATTAGACTTCCTGAGAACTATATTCTAAAACAAATTCTAGAAATCAGTTTTTAATCTCTTTTGTAGGAAAAGATTTGGGGACCAAACCTTGTAAGAACTAGGAATGAACTGGGGTACAGATGGAAAATGGGATATAAGTGTGTTGCCCTTCAAAACCTACACAGGAGAACTGAGCTGGGGATTCCTGGAAGACAACAATTCTTATGGACAGTTTATACATGCAAACAGCAGAACAAAAGTTTAGGATCAATGTTGTTGAGCAGGCCAGTTTGTTCTACTGTCTCCTGACAGGGTATCAGCTGTGAATCCTCCCTCAGCAGGGAAGAATCCTGTACCTGGAGAAATACATTCTAAGCATGAACCATCTACCTTTCATTCAAACTGTGGAAGAAAAATCAACCAATGTGATGCGTGTGTATCTGTGTATATGTGTACATGTGTGTACACATAAGTGTGTGGAGAGAGCCATGTGACCATCAAATCCTCTCTTAGAACTATACCCTCAAATGGGTGTGTACAGCACAACCATAATCATAGTTGCATGAAAAACTGAAGTATGGAATCCAAAGTTCAAGTCCAGCATGGTAAAAATAGTGAGACTTAATCTTGGAAAAACAGAAGAGAGGAATGGAAAAAAGTAGGCAAGTAGGTAGAAAAGGAAGGAAGGAAGGGAGAGAGGGAGGGAGGACAGAGGGAGGTTAGAGGAAAGAATATCTTAAAATGTGCCATATTCAAGTTGCCAACCTATTTGTGCTTATGCTAGGTATTCAACTTGATTTAGGCTGAGGAGTTGACACACATTACAGTTACTGCAGAGCACATGGCTACCTGAAAAACCTGTCGATCAAATCTAGGCTTTTGCACCACTCTAGCAAACTATCGCCAACTAATAGAAGAGTTTGAATTATTTGTAATCATAGGTCCCTTGACTAGATCTGCAGTTTTAATTTCCCGAAGGTGAAGTCTTCCAAATACTGCTAAAGTTCAGGTGGTGCAAAGTACGTGAGCTGCCCTGAGGCAAAGGGTGAAAGAGGTGAACTGAATATTAAACTGTCCGCACTACTCAGCTTCGCGGCTTATCACTCTGTCCTGCAGGAATGATGGCAAGCTAGAGTTGCTGAGGCTCAGCAGTTAAACTGAGGGATCAGCCCTGTTTTGCTGTGGAGTAAATTATATTCGGGATGTGGGTAGATAAGCTAATTAATGAATGTCTGAACACCTCTGCATGGCTTTCCTGCCCTAAGGCTTGCAAGGTCTGCAACCTACCTTCTCAGTGCGGCCTGAAGTCAGTTATGTTCCAAAGGCAGAAGCATCAAAGCATCCTTGCAATGATCCACTACAGACCAAAGTTGTTTTTTACCTTGTTTGGTTTTCTCTGCGCCTCACAGAAGACAGACAAACACAGTTAGCTCAGATTGCTACCTCGTAAATCCCTTACAGTTTACATACTATCTATGGAATGTAAACTTACAATGCTGTTTGTTTCATTTCTGTGATCGAAGATATCGCATTATGAATTTAGATAAAATGTGTAAATTCTGCACCGGTAGCACTTCACTCACATCCATGTCTGCAATACTAGGACAGAAAAAATAAATGTAAAAGATGCCAAACAACGAGGAAGAAACTGGGCCACCCACTTCCTTGGCTGAACAAAATATCACCTGTTCCCAACCAGTATGCAAAGGGCAATAATTTTCTCTAGCTATGAGTTTATGGGAAATAGCTAACTTGTTTAAAAATCTGTGACTGCTTTAGCTATTTGGATAAATACTCAAAGGAGTGGTGTGTACTTATGAGTCCACAGTGATCTGTAGAGTAATAACATTGTAAGTGGAGGTTGTTAGACCCACAAGGGAGCTCAGTGGCACTATTCTGCATTTAATTCCATTGAGTGAAATGTTGTGACAGCAGAGGAGATTCCCGACCAATAAATCAACTCCAAACGTTGTCTCTGCAGTGACATGGAAAGAATAGTATCATTTTAGATGCGTTGTCCAGAACAGTGAGAACCTCAAAGCATAAAGTTGACAAATGGCCCAGTAGGAGAATAATCCTTATTCCTGAGAGAGAGAGAAGGAAGCAGATAAAGGCATCTGAGAGATAACTACCAAAGCCAACTAACACATCCAGGAAAGCCCATGGGCTGGCACCCAGTACAAGACAGGACATCGCAAGCACATGCATTTGGATATTAGGAGTCATTTGTTTAAAAGAAGGACAATGTTTTATAAACATTTTAACATATTTTAGGTTTGGAAAAATAAGAATTTCTGTGAGAACTAAAAAATTAGTACAGGATCAGCTCTATATTTATGTTAAGAAGAGTATTCAAATTGCTTGATAACAGATAAAGTAAGTAGAAAGTAAAATAATAAACCATTTATAATTTATCACAATATTTTAAATAATATCAGCTATATTTTATTGGCTAATATAAAGAAATTGGTTAATTAAAATTAATCAGTAACTTCTAGAGAATGTTATGCATATGTGTATATATATATATATATATATATATATATATATATATATATATATATATATATATTACACACACACATATATATATATGTGTATACACACACACACACACACACACACATATATTGCTTAGGAATAAGCATCAACAAGCAGAATGCCCATATATTCTAATATTGTTTACATCAACCCATGCATTATGCACTGTATATTTAGATTTAAAAGACTTTTTGACTTGGAAATTGTACAGACTAATAACAATAATGCTTGTTTTCTGTTTTAGAGTATCCATTTATCTGGTATTGTACATGTAATTTGGTTAATAAATATGTTTAATGTAGACATTGTTGTAGAATGTTAATTTCTTAAAACCTTGTCAAAAAAATTATAGTTTGCAGATGTTTTCTACTTTAATAAATTTCTCAGTCTACTTAACTTTACAAGAATGTAAACGTAAGATGCATACAGGATGGAAACTAGGAAGAGAAGATTTGCAGTGTATATAAATGTACACATTCAGCTAATTATACCATTCCCAATGTTATCTATCATTTCAGAATAAAGTTAACATTTGTCTAATGCTGTGGTATTCTATTGACAAAGGCTTCAATCATGCAGAAAGCTGATTTCAAATTTGCATTATTTTTAAAGAGCAGGCACCATTTCCATGATAAATGACTCCTAGACAAGAATCTTAGCTGACTATCCAACTGCTCGATTCTATTACCACTGATTTGTCCTTCAGTCTTCAGCAGAGTGAAAATGAAGGACGCCTAACTAATTGCCAGGAAGCAGAGCTAATTTCCTTACACTGCCAAAAAGGAAAGGAGAAAAGTATGAGCCATTAAATTTGAGAGCAGTGGTATGTGAAATAAAAGAATTCTTAAGGTTTGTGTTGCCATACAAAATAATTTCCATGGTGAGACAGGAGAACAAACACTAGGCAAATGCTTTATCAATAAGATGCAATTCCAACTCGTCCAAGTTAGTTATCCTTAACCTGAAGTAGACTTAATTACAGAAATCTCTGGATTTTCCTCAAGGAAAGAAAGTGATGTGTGTCCTTTAATGGAGACTCTGAAAGAACTTTAGACGTTTTTATTTTAACTGGGAAGTTGAAAGTCTTTGCATATATGGTGAATACATTATACTTATGTTTCCCAGACTTGGTTTGTATACAACTCACAAAGAGATGATGTCCCAAAGAACACAGCTTTCATTCTCTTTACAAAATTCAATATAAAACCAGACAAGGGCTAATAGCATATCCTAGGTCAGTTAATCAAAAGAATTGAAAAGCATGTCAATATAGCAAACTCTCTACTAGTTCTTGGAATATGGGGACCCATGTGAGTTCAAGCCAAGCTTGGGGAAATCTCAGAAAATAGGGGTAAGCAATAGCCATGTGTTATAGTAGAATAGATAGGAAACTTTCCTAGTAAACGTTTTCTGCCATTTTAGATACTGTGATTTAGGTCTTGACAACTTGTACAATTCAACGTGGAAAGTAGATCATAATAAAATTATAGTTCTTCAGCTGTTACTCTGGCACCTACCAGCAGTTTTCTACCTAGTGTTGGTTTGCATGTCTGGTGTACACGTTTGATCAATATACCCTCCTTTTCCTATAGATAAACAAGATTAGATTAGGGATAGAGACATAGTTGTGTGGTAAACACGTGTCTCAATATCACAAACAAACAAACAAACAAACAAGGATGAACAAGTTTAGAACTAAGCATAAACTTGCAGTATACTGGGTAAAAAAAGTATGGTCATCTAGCCTTTCATTTGAAAACAGTAATTCATACCATTACTAAAAGCTCTTTACTTTCCCTTGTTATGGCTCACAGACCTTAGTAGGTTCCCAGACCTTAGCATAGCTGACACGATGAAGGAAGCACTGTTCTGGCCTTGGAATACAGCAGGCAGGCAGCAATAATTACCAGAACTAGAACAAAGATCCAATTCATCAAAGTCCATTGTTCTGGAAAAGTCCCTAAATGCACTAGTCTTTCCTTTTGGCTTCCGTGGTCTTGCTTTTGTCTAACTGTCCTTGTTCCTTCTGTAGTTACACTTTTGGCTACCATTTCTTATTAACTGAATTATGTCAACCCAGTCCACCCTGAGCACAGCTCTGACCTACACTGACATCCTGAACACCAAGTGTAATCACCAGCTCTCTAATAAAGATTTTATGTTAATTTAAATTTGTGTGTGTTTAGTTTTCTCTGATGGAAAACATAAAATTACTTAATTTTTTAATCAATTATTAATCAGCAGGAAAAAGAATAAGTTGTGTTTGAATTCTAGGAAAAGTCTTAATATTAAGTATCATAGGTAGGTTGAACAAATATGATTGTTATCCAATATTAATATTAATAGATCCTTTAATTCTTGATTGAATCAATGTGCATGTAATCACTTGTTGAATTATTAAGTTATACCCTTACATACATAGAACTGAGATAATATTTAACAAAATATTTTTTCATTCATATTGGAAATAGGCTATGTGTTCTAGAAATTTTTAATCCCAATCTGGAGGTTCTACCCTGTCTTTGGTCATTTGGTTCCTGGATAAAACACACACAACCTTTGTATTTGTAGCAAGCCTTAATCAGCTTAAAAGCTGAGCAGATATCTATCCCGAACACTAACTCTACTATGCCTATTTCCCAGCCAATAATCCCATTATATAATTTGCCATGTTTCTTCTGGCCTGCTTTTAAATAAAATTAGCCAACCCACATGGCTATTATTTTAATATTCTTACCCCGTAGCTGCTTTCTCCTTCTGGTTCTCCTCAGACCTGAAGCCTGGGAAACCTAAACCCCACCTATTCTGCCCAACTATTAACTGTTGGCATCTTTATTAAGCAATCAGAAATAACTTGGCGACAAGGCTGTCACTAGGGTCTACTTGCATTTCCTCTGGGGTTACCAGGTCTGGGAGCCTGCATTTAGCATTACAACACATAGTAATAGGCCAAACCTCAAGAAATATGGCTTAACTATAATGATAGCTATATAGAAAATAATTGTATTGCCTCTTGGTCATATACAAAGAAATCCTTTCAAAGATAATACATTTGAAACTGATCTGTGACTGTAAAAGTGACAACTCTTTACCCTAACTGCTCAGTCAATTTTTGTGTGTGTTAATATGGAATTCATTTACCTTTTGTGAAATCAGATAGCTCCCGCTGTCTGTGCTGACAAAATTTTTCTCTTGAAATTGTATCTGTGTTAATATGCCTAAATGAATCTCACTTTCTTAAAAAACACAAGCTCTCTTTTCTTGCGATTTATATTTTTCAGAGACTTTCTTCAGAGTTATCTGTTGTAAATTACAGGAATGCCTACTCTGTACTGTCCACAGGAATAGAAATAAAAACCTGGCATTAATTACTTATAGATTGCTAAAATTCAGAGCATTCAATCTTAAATTGTGACAAGTTAGCTCTTAAAAATAAAAATAGCCAAATTACTTTCCACTTGCCTCTTACAACTCCTCCTATGTATGACTCAGAGTTGACCTTACTCCCAAATAAATAATGAGACTTTGCTTTGCCTGTACTTAAACAATGTATGCTTACCTCTGATGAAGCAGGGATGGAGCGACTCAGATGATCTAAGCAACCCTGTCTAGACAATTTCCCTGTAACCGAGCATCCTTATTCCGTATAACCTAAGCACTGACAATGCTGGGTGTCTCTGATCTTCAGTTGAAACAATGTTTTTGGATGAACAGTTATGATTTTAAGACATTTAATGTACTACAAACTCCCTGAATTCTTATTTGAAGTAGACACAACATAGCTGATAAGCAGAAATAAAATGGTTAATACTTGACTTTTATTACCTATTGTTCTTTTCATTAGCAATTTACATGCACACACACAGGGACACACACACTTGAAATGGATGATTTGGTTTTCTTTAATGGTTTATATTCCCTGTTAGGTCAAGCACATGTTATGGTCCGTCCTTCTCCCATAAAGTAGTTGGGAAACACAAAATTAACTCAGTGGTTTTCAAAATGAAGAGAATTAAAAATCAGGTTGGTAGAGAGGTCAGAGTGGGAAAGGTGGATCTGAGAAAAGTTGAGGGAAGTAAGAATATATTCAAATTACATCCTATGGACTTCTAAAAGGAACTAATTAAATATTATTAATTAATAGTAAACTATTGGTTATAAACAATACATTAATAAGATTTAAAAGGTTATGATGGTCTTTTCATGTTTTCAATTAATAAGGGAGAATATAGATAGTCTCTGGGTATGCTTTGGGTGTATTTATAATCCAGTCAGTGAAACCAGAAGATACTACTCCTCTACAGGAAGTTATTTTATGCTTTTTCCCTGATTGAGCTTTGCCATGACAATTCAAGAAAAATGCAAGCTTACAGACGTCAAGGGAGGAAGACATAAAGCAGTGTTAATCATGCTAGAAGCCTTGAGTTTTCTATGGCAAGAGGTTTGAGCAAGGTAGTATACTGAGGGTCCCTTCTTCTTCCATGTGTTCTCAAATGTCAATCTGCCTTTCTATAGTATTTGGTTATTTTAAGCCTCCGACATATAATACGAAGACAATGTATGCTCTTTTATAGTTTTTAATATATTATATCTTATCTCTTTAGGGAAAGAATATATTTTCATTTTTAACTCTATTGACATTTCAACTAATGCATTACAATTCTTGGATTATTGTCTCTATTGCTTAAGCATATATTTGAAAAATTTATTCCATGTTTATTCTGAAAATTCTGAATCAATTTACAACTCAATGTAAAATTCACTTCATTAAAGAACACACACAGCTCTCCATCACTCCTTACTCATTCTTTTCTCTTGCATCTTAAAAATTTTGCAAGATAAATACTGATGCATGCATATTGAGCATTTCTCTCAGCATGACTTCAAGCTAAAATCATAGAGAGCTAAAGAAAGTAGCTAGGTAAAGGATTGGACAACTAGACATTTTGAAGTAAAAGTGAAACATAAGCTTTTTATGATATTTTCTACTTGATATGAGTATTTCCTGTATGGTAATTTATAAGGACCCCAAGGCCAGCTACATTTCCAAATTATGCTGCAGGCCACTTAACTGAACGTATTCTCCTGGCAGTCACCAGGCTACAGAAATAACAGGTTACTATAATTTCTTTCCCGTAAATGAGTCTTAATAAAGTCTATCAAGGCTTTCATCACCAAATAGCTTCCATTTTTATTATATGCATAAAGTGCTAATAATTTAACTTAGACTTATTTTACATTTGATATTAATAATATATACAGAAAAAAGCTACAAACAAAATAGAAACACAAACATTCAGTGTTGGAATAGATGTTTGAATGGCATAAAACAATGAGGCTTGTAATATTTGACAAAAATCTTTAACCCTTTAACCACTATTGCAGAAAAGTAAAACAAAAAATTTGTTTTCTTGAGAAAATACTTGAATAATCTGATCACATGTTGGAACTTCAAGTGTGATAAAATTAACAGGCTTTAAGAACACCATTTTTCAACCTATTTGAGGTGAACTCCGTCAAGAATCCACAGACGCGGATACACTTCAAGGGAATTTTTTGTGTACCAACATACCAGACTCAAGTCTTACACATTATCGTTTCCTCTAGAGAGTGATCATTGTTTGCTGCAGATACGGTGTATGCAAACATTTGTGACATAAATTCTGTCCAAATAACTGTAATTAAAGAAATTTTTTTATCATTCCATTTATAAGGCATTACTCTCACTCAAAATATTCAGAAACAGTACACTAAAGAACCTATTATGTGTGTTGGATAGTTTTATGTCAACTAGATAGAAGGTAAAATCATCTAACAGATAAAGATCCTCAATTAAGAAAATTGTGGGTGGTAGTATTTCTGTGCTTGCTGTCCTGTGGTCTGCTAGAAAATAGACTGAACAAGCAAGTAAAGCAAATCACTATGGAACAGCCCTCCGTGGCCTCTGTATCGGTTCCTGTTTCCAGGTTCCTATTCTGCTTGAGTTCCTGTCCTGACATCTTTCAGTGATGAACAGCAACATGGAAGTGTAGCCAAAGAAACCCTTTCCTCTCCAAATTACTATTGGCTGTGGTGTTTTGATGCAGCAATATATAATTAGAATAAATTACAGAAATAAAACCTGTTGTTTCTCTTCTGATATATAGTCCTGGACAATAAGCCCAATATTTTAGGGTCTGATTTCTCTTTATCACCAAGAATGAAACTGTTACTTGTTTGCTTTGTTTGTTTATTACAGTTCTACTTGAAAAATAATTAAATCATTTCCCCTCCCCCTTTTCTATCCACGCTTCCCAGATTAGCTCTCTTCTCTCTCTCTCTCTCTCTCTCTCTCTCTCTCTCTCTCTCTCTGTCCCTGTATATGTGTGTATATGTCAGTGTGTACAGGCATACATAAATACAAATTGCTTAATCCATTGTTGTTGTTTGTATGTATATGGTTTTAAGATTGACCTCTTAGCACTGGATAAGAAGTGGGGAGCTCATCTTTGGAAATGTTAATTTTTCTAGCAGTCACTAGATACATGCGGTTCTTATTTAAGGTGGAAGTCATGATTTTCCCCCTTTCTTGTTAACATGCGTATTGATGCTGAGATTGTTCCAGTCTTGTTTACACAACCCTTTTTCAGAAAGATTGCTTCTTAGCAGATTCTAGGGTACATTTTTCTTATCTTATCTTTTTCTACTTTCCCTGAGTTTAGGTATAGGAGCCATACTCCTTAGAGTACTGCTCCCTAAATCTGTTGGTCTCTCCAATGTGCCTAGTTGTGTTTTCTGTGATGCTCTCCATTTGGTCTAACAAGACAATTCTTTAATAAGGAATGGAAGCAAATTTTATCTGTGGTTATAAGGATAAGATTAAGAAGGCAGCCGGGTAGTGGTGGTGCACACATTTGATCCCAGCACTTGGGAGGCAGAGGCAGGTGAATTTCTGAGTTCGAGGCCAGCCTGGTCTACAGAGTGAGTTCCAGGACAGCCAGGGCTACACAGAGAAACCCTGTCTCAAAAAACCAAAAAAAAAAAAAAAAAAAAAATTAATAAGGCAGTAAGGAATTAGTCTAGCAAAATGTTGGAGTTAGATTCATTTTTAAGATCCATAACCTCACTAGCTACAGGAAACTGGCTAGTTTTTTAGTGCCAGGTATGATTTCCTTCCTATTGAGTGAGACATATGCCCAATTAGACAGCTGTTCCTTGGCACTGACATAGGACTGCCTCTTTTGGCACCTTCATGCATATCTTGCTAGGTTGGTTGTTGTTGTGGTTCAGAATTTTTAAAGTGGGTAGAACTGTTTAATTGCTTCCCTTCATCTCCTCTTGCACAGTTTGTTGTTTGTTTGTTTTTAATTTGAGCCACGGAAGCAAGACCACAGAACAAAAGTTTTCAAGTCAGATCCACATAAAATCTGTCAAGTCCTGTAATGTATGTAGTCTCTTTAGGATTAAAGATCCACTCTCATACCATGAGAGGCAACCAAATGCTACATCAATAATCTATATTATTTTGAAAATTACTTAATGACCCTGACCATCAATTGAAACAGAAAGAAAGTGTTTCATGTCTGGTATGTGGATTTTTGTCAAACTATTTTTCTTGTGAAGGGTACCGTAAATCCAACTGGCTTAATTTGTTCATATATATATATATATATATATATATATATATATATATATATATGTGTGTGTGTGTGTGTGTGTGTGTGTGTGTGTTTATAAGGATTCAGATTCAGGTATATGTACATCTATGTGTATGTATACACACACACACATATATATATGTATACATAAATACACATATATAAGAATATATATATATGCATGTTTCCATCATTATGTTTTTCACTTTGCATATAGTATTCTTTTTGAATTCTTGTTTTGTAATGATTGAATTTGATATATATGTTAATCTAAATATATTTTTCCATTTTATCTTCACTATTGCTCAAAGTCTCTGTTTGGTATCTGTATCTATTGATATCTATCTAAAGATATATATGAGATAATCATATGAATATAATGTATATAATAACACAGGATAGATATATTTGCATTTTATGAAGCATAACTGTGGTATTTAAGTGTTGTCATGGTCCAAAGTAAGGCATCTTACATACCAGCAATTATCTCTATGCAAAGCTTATCAGTTTTTAACCAAATACCACATAATCTCTGAAGATACGTAAACACATGATTTAAAGGAACTTAAATGTTTTATCACTTTCACTGTCACCAATATGCATATTTAATAATGTACTAAATTGTATACTTTCAGAAAACTTTTATTTATTTATTCATACATAGATACTAATCTATATCTGTATCTAGATCTATGGATAGAAATGTAGATAAAGATATCAAATAGAAACATGGAGGAATAATGAGGATGATATAGATACATATTTCAAGTTTTCCAGATACTAATAAAATGATATCTAATTATTGGAAATGAACTGTCAATATTTCTTTAAATCAACTGTAGCGTCATCAGTGAAAAGAGTAACAATGCCTGATCTGGTATTCTAATATCAATATTTTGTTTTTATTAGAAATTATAATTGAATTAGTAATTACTATTGTAGTAATTCTGATGGTTGTCAACTTGAAAAGCTCATATCACGTGGGTAAAGCTCATGTCTGGATTTTACAGAGAGGACTTAATAAGGGGGGGAAAACCCTGTTTAATTATGCTTAGCCAGAGGAAATAAAATGGGAAAATGCAGCAGTAAGCAAGCTCTCTCTGCCTTCTGGACACATGTTCTCCTCTGCTCTACCATCCTCCATGCCATGACAGACTGGAACCACAGAACCTGAGAGCAAATATCAGTAATTCCTTAATAGTCCAGCTTTGTTTATTTAAATCATCATAATTTGGGTAACCATAATATAAAATTATTAAAATTATGCTGCTGAAAATTCTTCAACATATTTCAAAGATTAGAGTTGTCAATGTTCACCACCAAGCAACATTTCAAAAAACTCAGATTCTTTCCAATACTTTTCAGATATGTCAATATTTCTGAAATAGAGATACTGTGTCTGAGTGTATTTTAAGCTTACTGTATTTTAAGCCAGTTGTGAGCACATAGAAGAGGAAGCATCCCGGGCTTTGTTTACTCTAGTAGCCATTCAGAGGGTGGATTTTTCAGTAACTGGGAATGGTAAATGGTCTAGATTCTAAAGGAGTGTTATCTTTGCTTCTTAGGAAGTATAACTGTGACACTCTCACATGATATCAGGGCTCCACTGCAGGACAAGGAAGATGTCTTAGGTGAAAATAATTACCTTTGAGCAAAAACGTTAGTCTTTCTCCAAATATTAAATATTTCCATGTGCTTATTTTATAAGGTTGATCAATGTAGACATGGGTTAAAAGTGCCTTAAATTATACCATCACTTTTATTGTCACTAGTAGGCATACTGTATAAAGTACTAAATTGTATTCTTTCAGAAAACTTTTTATTTTTAAACTGCCAGTATTGCATATCACCAGGCAAGGGTATTTCTATGGATAAGTTTAATTTACTTGCGAGTATAAAAATTATGATCCCTGATTATATTCCATCAATTCTTTTACCTTATTGTAAAATACATTTCATTATTTTTTCAACTGAGAATATATGATTTAAAAAATGTTCATTGCCCAATGGAGAAAGAATGTACATAGAACTCCATAATCTGTGATCAATGTATTCTTATAATTTGCCTATTTTGTTTTAAAGATAATTAGGTCACCTAAATCAAATAAGCTCTATTGCTTAAAAGTAGAACTTGATAATAAAGTTGGAACATTACTTTCTTAAAATAGTATGTCATTGATACTTCTCTAATTACAATAGGTTGGAAAAATAATCTATGAAAATTGAGAGTTGGGATCATTAAAGCATGGGCAAGTAGTATTTGGAAGAAAGCAAAATTGGGAGCTTAAATTATCAGAAGATCATGGATGTAAACAGTGATGTACAGCACTTAAGACTGTTCACACCAGCATTAGGGTGTAGTTAAAGAGTTATCATCCCTATATTATAACTATTTTCTTCTTGGTCATTGATTCACTAAGGAAATGAGACTATAAGTCAGTATTTGACAAGTGCCTGACATAAAGGGAATTATAAGAGATTTGATATTCATTTTATATAGAATTAAATTAACTAAGTTCTTGTGTAAACAGAGAAGTAAGAATGAAGAGGGGATTTCTTTTGTTTTTAAAATAACTCTCAATTTTTCTACAAAACAAAAAATGATATCATATCTGTAAACTAGCAGTGCCTCTATATTAACACCAATAAGAAAAATGAAAATTTTAGCCCAGTCATCAGTCTTATGAAGGTTGAAATCATGATATTATTAGATGCTATAAGACAGGCTATCAATGTTTACAAGTTCTTGATGCTAAGTTGAAAGCAGCAGTTAATTATTCTGGTAATTATTTTATAGTAATGCTCAGTTGAGATTGCTTACACATATGATGCCTTGTCTAAACCAAGTGTCAGATCAATCTAGTTAACTATATGAAATCATGGAAGCTTTTAGTGTGTTGGTCCATTCTGTAACTGAAATGGTTGGCTTTAAAATATATGCCTCAGGAGTAAATAAAGCTTCCTCTCACATGGATACGAGCCAGAAACAAACTGACAGCTTGTAAGTTACATAATTTCTCACAAACATTCTCTTTCTTGGCTTCAATCTGTCAGAAGTGAGTCCTGACTTCTTCCTTCAAGTACTTGATTAGTGGAATGTTGCTACATGTTTAATAGTGAAAGACCTGACCCCCTTATGAGGAAGGTTAGATCCCTAGCAAACTTAGAGCCAAGACTAGAAAACATACCTGGGCAAAAACCCCTAGCAAACTTAGAGACGAGACTAGAAAGTACATGCCCAGGCAAGTAAAAGAAAAAACCCCACCCAACTACATTCTTTTCCCTAAGAAATGGGTGGCTTTAAGGCACAATGTTTCAGGAACTAGAAATGTTTGTGCAACTGACTTGTGAATATGCAAATTCGTTCCGTTCCCCACCCCTTGCTTTATGGTTTCTCCTTGCTTTATGGTCTTTTTCCTGCTTTGTGGTTCTCTCCTTGCTTTGGGGTGTTTTCTTCTTTTAAATACCCCTGACTTCAGCTACTTGGGGCCGAACCCCTCTGCCTCTGTGTAGGTTATGGGTTTGACCCCAGTGCACTGGTCCTTCCACTGCCCCCGAATAAACCTCGTGTGATTGCAGCAAGGACGGTCTTTCGTGAGTTCTTGGGGGGTCGCGGCATCCCAAGACTTGAGTGAGGGTCTCCGCAGCTCGGGGGTCTTTCAATAGATTCACTGAAATGTATCAATAACCACTTGAAAACCTAGTTCATATCCATATCAACCTTTTAGAATTACAACTAATATAACAGAATATTCCATTAAACTTTCAAGAAACTTATATTTAACTTATTTTTAAAACATGTGTTCTAATAAAAATTCTCCAAACCTGTAGCTGATTCAATTATGGCTCACCCAGAAAACAAACAAAAACAAATTATGCAAGTGGTAGCTAAGTGGTGAGAGTGTACTGTGACTTAATAATAGTTTTTTTCTTAGAAGTGGAAGAAGTTAAAAATTCCTATTATCTATTTAATAAGAAACAATTGACCCAAGGAAGTGATCTGACATGCCACAGAACTGTCTCCTTCATGGCATCTACCTTGTTATGATTATTTCTGTCAACAACATGCCATAATTGGGCAAGAATTTTACATTCACTAGTATATTTCAGAATAGCTATATGAGTGTAGATTTTATAATTATGTGACACACATTTTAGTATGTGTATGAGTCTATGTAAACAGATTTCGGTCACCTTTGTTTGCTTTTCAAAGCCCCTGTGGCAATTTGTTAAAGGAAGTTAGTTTCCCTCCCCTACATAACCCAAAGGAATGAACTCATTTTGATTTTCCTGTAACTAGCATACAGTCATTGGACACGTTTGTGGAAAATTTTATATTACACACACACAGAGACAGAGAGAGAGAGAGAGAGAGAGAGAGAGAGAGAGAGAGAGAGAGAAAGGCAATTAGAAAAATGGACACATGTGTGCCTTGCATGTAGCTGCTCATTGCTATTCATCCCACTATGTGTGCAGAATTCATGATTAGATTCTCAAAATTGTTTTGAAAATTTCTAGTTAGGACAGAATGTTTCTCCCCTGAGAGCATCTGAATTTTTAACCTATCATGATACAATTCATGTTTTGGACCTGATTTAGCTATTCTGCTTTAAATATTCAATTTTTTTAAAAGGAAAGATTTCTAAGTATAAAAGAGACCCTAGGTTATTTCTACCTTAATTGGTGATTTTTTTTTACAATTTAAATTTTTGTAGTTAATGAATTTTTAACATTGTAATTCTACTAGTTAAGAGAGCGATAATCTAGGATCTCCTTTATACTTAGACCACTTTATATCCACCATGCAAGCTTAAAGGACAAAATGCTCATTTTTTTTTTTTAAATAGCAAATTATCATTGTAGTTCCCGTGGTAAAAGAAGAGGCTTCTAGATCAGTTGATAAAGTTTGGGATTAGTTTTCTTGAACGCAACAGATTTGTGTTTACTCCTTTACTTAATATTACTACAGTCGTAATCACTAGTCTTGACTGTCTATTGGATGTTAGGATTTCCTAGGAATTCAGAGAACTCTATACCTTCATTAAAGTCTCTTCTTTGCAGATAATCTATTTCTTCTCCTTGCCCCACAATATTTCACTCATTATTGTTAGTTTTAGTAAGGGTGCTACAGAATGTATTCCTGCCAAAACTAACTCACCTTTGAGACGTACATATGTGTTGAGTTGTGAAGGAGTGCTCTGATCACGCCCTTCATCTGTAAGTCCAAGAAAGTTTGACACAGCTTATGAAAACACTCCTTTTTCTATTGAAATATTTACATTGAGATAAACAAACAGGTTTCTTTCTTTTTTTTTTTTTTTAACCTATATTCATAGACAATCTGGAATCAAAGGTAACTACTGTGAATTTGAGAAGATTTTGTCAGTTAATCACAACCTATGTAAGAAGCAACATTCTGCATACTCCAAATTCATAGCTTCCAGGTTTGTTTACTCATATCAATCTAGATTAATTTTTACATATTTAGGCCAAAACAAGGTATGTCAGTCATCATTTTTGTAGAAAGCATTGCTATTAGTATATGAATATCTGCAGTCATTCATATTCCAAATGTTACTGAACAAAGAGAATCCACATATACCTCATTTTGACATTTTTTTTCTCACCACTGTACCAACATGAATATCTTTTATTTTAGTTTAGTTTTTACTTTCTATTGGATGTGAATTGCTTATTTTTCACATCAATCCCACTCATGTCCCTCTCCCCTCATTTCTGGACTACGCCCTTGCAACCTCCCCCAAACAGAGGAACAACTAATCTTGTTGTGGAAGCTGCAAATGTGTCATGGTGTGTCCCAGAGTATACCCTTTTGCGCACTTACAAATGTTCATTGCAATAAGTCTTGGTCTGCTATCCAAAAAAAGGACCTCACTGAGACTTCGCTCAGATAGCCTGTTGTTTTCCTGTGTTATGAAGATCATGCAGATTTTGGATCTGTAGACCTGGCTCCTTCATGCACTCCAGCAGTTCATTGATGGGGTAGATATTGGGGTGGGTCTATTCAAATCCCTGGCTCTGGGCTTGAAAGGCATCTGAGCTGGTCCTTCCTCCAGCTCTCTTGCTCTCACTGGCAATGTCTGCAACTAGAGCCTAGGCAAGGTGCAGAGCCCACTCTCCAGATTATTGCAGCTCATGAGGGACAATGCCAGGTCTCCCCTTCATGATCCCAAAGACAGCTCTCCTGCCTGATATAGGAAGCAAGGGATGTCATATGGGTGTATGGCCCTACAGCAGCAGCAGGGGTCTGCCATTGTCAAAGGTCAGGCAGATATCCCTGGTCTGAGCTGCTGCCCAAAGACATGTTCATATCTAAGGGTTGTACAAAACTGGTACCACCCTCATCTGTATACGTGGGAGAAATGGTCCTAGAACCTGAGAACAGGAAAGCTGACTTCATCCCTAGCTAGTTGCAGTACTCAGGAGATCTTGCCCTGTACCTTGCAGGAGTTTCAGATGAGACACCCTTGAGGAAAGGATCATGGGAGACAGTCCCTGCCACTCATTTCCCATATGGTGACATGGACAAAGAACAGATACCCTTCTCCTCCGCACATCTTACCACCTTGTACAGTTGGAAGAGTTGGCCCTGGAGTCCTGAGAGCAGGAAAACTGTTCATATCCCTAATCATTCCCTGCAGCATTCAGGAAGCGGGCCCTGCACCTTACCTGGCCATCACAGGAGAGCTGGCTCTGGATGTGGGCAATACAGGTTAGCCAGCCCTGAAGGCAGGAACACAGGAGAGCTGGCCCGACTTCTTGTCTACTGTATGGTAGTGTGGAAGAGGGAGAGATATCCTCCTCCCATTACTCAACCCTCACAAACCTGAATATTAAAGGTAATCTGAGTACTCCATTCTGACTCTGGAAGAAAACTAGAGTACTTAAGTAAGAACTTGGATTGAGCTCGGTTCCCTAACAATTAATTTATAATGAAAAATCAGACAAAATTTAAGTATACAGATTCTGAGTATGGTCAATATTTACATAATGGATAAATATTTTGTTTACTGCTGGTGTCGTTGAAGTGGAAACTTCAGGGTTCTTTGGAAAGTCGGTTGGATGTTTTGTTGGGGCAAACACATGAAGGAATGTTTCATTAAAGTGGACACAGCTGAAAGGCTGAGGCAGACTTGTGAAGGTATGTTTTGCTGAAGTAGACACAGGAGAGAATGTTCTGCTAACACAAGCACATGAAAGGACATGTGATAAAGGATTCTTTGCTAATGACATGCATATTGAGAGCTGCATTTATCGGGATTTCATAGAAAGAAATGCACCAAAAATACTTCTGGTAGTGTGCTGCAGTTTGTTGGTGCTCCCAAGCACTTAGGCTGATTGGATGCATGTGCTGAGACATGACACATGGAGGACACATGATACTTACAGAGTATAAACAGTACTTCACAGAGTGACAGAGACAGAGCTTGGCTTGCTGGTACAGCTAGCTGTGTAATGCTAGTGGGTCTCATGTCTTTGCTGATCTTCAAGGATAGAGTCACAGCCAAGAAATTCTCTTGGTGTTCCTATCGGTCCCTCCTGCTGACTAGACCTGAGGCTGAGGCCTACCTGTCTCTGGTAGGTTGTGTCACCAGTGTTGCTAACCTGACTCTACCAAACTGGACTTCTAGTATATCCAGGAGGTGCTTGTCAGTGGATCGTGCTGCTGCTGCCTGCTAACCTGTGAACTGAACTGCTAATTTCCATCAACACAGAGGGGGTTTGCTCCAACGAACCTTTCTAATCAGTCCCAATTCCTCTGTATCTTTCCCACTACTTCTGGTGGGTGGTGGTTTACAAGGAAGGTTAAAACATTTAAAGATCATCATTAAAAATAGGAGTTGAAAAAATTGAACTTACATATAGTTCTCAAAAAATAATCTCTCAAAGACAGTAATAACTTGTGTGATGTTAGCCAATTAGGAAGTAGAGATTTGTAGTATTATTTCCCCTTCATTGTATGGGAAAATATGTGTGTTTATTTTTAAAAATACAGCTGTTTGTTTTTTCTCACATAATTTACAAAATCCTGGAAATTTCCAATAAAATACTATATATTTAAATAGCCTTGTACATTGATTATATTGTGCTAAAAAGAGAAAGTTTTGGTGCTCATAGAAGAAAGAATTAATTTGTTGTTATTTAAGTCAAAATACTATCCATTTTTATTCGGTGAACAATACTATGAAGAAAAGGAAGCATGCAGTTATTATTATGGAGCAAAATAACAATTTCTAGATGGAGTGTCTTAAGTAATCCATCAATTTACTCTTTTCAGCATCTCCCATATACAGATAATTCTGTCATTCAATAGATAAATAATGAAATATAATCTTACTGCCCATAAACATAAAATTCAAGTTTTCCAATATTAAATGCAAATAATTCATTAAAAATTAGACCTATTTTCCAGATTTGACTATCTACAAAACTTGATTTTGAAGTAAAATTGAAGAGTCTGGTACAAACAATCATGACATAGCTAACACAATGCAACAATTTAATGAATATGCCAACCAGGGAATTAAGAAAATCTTTCCAGAGGGCCCCACAGCTAATCAGCGCCGGGACAAAGATCCCTCTCAGGAGATCGCAAGACCCAGGAGAGGGCCAAAGACACGCCCCACAGCTCACCAGGAACGCAGAAAAGCCCATAGCAGGGGCAACGCGTCCCCAGAGCTCACTGACTCTGCCCGCTTTCCGCAGGCCACAGAGACTGAAGGTCAGCAGCTTCCCGCGATGGCCGGAAACCTCAGCTTGGGCCACAGGGCTCCACAGCTAATCAGCGCCGGGACATAGATCCCTCTCAGATCACAAGAGTCAGGAGAGGGCCAAAGACACGCCCCACAGCTCACCAGGTACTGCCCCGAACCCGCGAGACACAGGGACCGAGGTAGGCGGGCCTAGAAACCCCCCTGGATCCCAAAAGCGGGTGGCTGTGGCAGGAAACTTCTGCCTGGGACACTAGGATTCCATAGACAAG
>CM052704.1:30939668-30965278 GCA_028551405.1 Uromys caudimaculatus
ATGCACACACACACATACACACACACATATATATATATATATATATATATATATATATATATATATGTATGTGTATATGTACACACACACACACATACACACACACCACACATTGTGGTTACCAGTGAGCGAAATTCCATAATTTTTAAAGCTGTTGTTCCTCCTGAATGGCCCTCAGCGTCAGGTCATGCAAAAGTAACTTAATGACCAGATGTGAAAGTTTTGGTGGAATCTTACTGCTGAATAAGCTCACCCTTTCTAGTTCTTTCTGAACTATTGCTCAGTGTTTCAGCTCAGCATTTCTGGGAAAACTAGAATTAAAAATGATGGGTCTTATAAATGACTTAAATCTTTCTAAATTCCATAAAGGTCTTAACATGGTTGAAATGACCATAATAAACAAAATTAAAACGCAATATCGTCTATAAGGTTAAAAAGAAAGATGTCATAGATATTAGAAAGATCAAAGATTGAAGGAATAAGTGTCCACTTAAGTGTCCTGTGTATTAAACTTTAAAAAACATATCTGTTCTCATTTTTCATGTTTTTATTATATAATATATATGTATATATTAAATATATTAATATATGTATCTATATACATATATATGTATATATTTTTATATATGTGTGTGTATATATGTGTGTGTGTGTGTGTGTGTGTGTGTGTGTGTGTGTGTGTGTGTATGGAAGTGTGCATAAATACTTGTTGAGTTGTTGGGACAGGTGAGCTGGCCCTGCCAAATGTGCATGTATATAAATGTACCTATGTCTGCATATTTGCTTGTGTAAATGTTTTTCTTCTGTGACTGTGACTTTCCTGGTTCACAAAGAAATAAAGCTCCAAACCTCCCTCCTGCCTGGCCAGCTATAAAAGATGCTCCTGAGCAAGACAGAAAGGAACTCTTAACAATTAATCCTTTATTTGGTTTCCTGATGCTCCCAGCAGGCACTAATTACCAAATGTATATCTGTCTGTCTACACATATGTACACGTAAGAGTTAAAAGGGTTCAGAGTTTCTCACTGGCCATTCTTGCCAGCCGCAGGTAATTAAGTTATGTTCAGTCAGTAGTGTTGACTCTGTAAGTCTCCAGTCACTGTCACAGTCACTCTCTGCTATCAGCATTCCAGAGAGAGAGAAAGAGAGAGAGAGAGAGAGAGAGAGAGAGAGAGAGAGAGAGTACTTGTGCTAGGAAGACTCTTGGCAATGTCCCCACATTTAAAACCTGAGATTTTTAGGCAGTGGCACATATAACCCTTCAACAAATACAAATAAAAAAAAAAATTGAAAATTTTATGCTAACCTGTATTCAATTGCTGTGGTTAAATGGGTGTTCAACATTCCAGTGGGAACATTTTCTACTTCAAAACTTTGGTCCATTCCTTAATAGAGCACGAAAAACAAGAACATAACACTCAATCTTTGCAGAAATCTGAAATACCATTTACCCTAGTATTTGAAAATTTTACTTATTTTTTTCTGGTCACATTTCTTTTATATTTTTTTCTTAAAGAAGGGTTGAAGAGATTGCTAAGTACAAAAATCTTGTTGCCAACAAACCTAGAGACCTGAGATTGACTCCAAGAAGCCACACAACAGGACAGAAGTCACCTCCACAGGTTGTTCTCTGACCTCCACTAATGTGCCAGAATACACACACACACACACACACACACACACACACACACACACACACACACACACACACACACACACACTCACATACACACACACATACACACACTCAATAAATAAATACATATAAACAACTAGAATATCTCTGTGTGTTTATGAGTATCTCTGAAACTTCTGCCTTAGTTTAAGACTCTCAGACAGACACATGAATATTATCAGTAATAAACATTGCTATACTATTAAATTTCTGGTTTCCCACTGTTACTAATTTAACCTAATTCCATCGAGAATTATTTCTGCATAGATTTCAGGGGATTCACAGTATATAAGATAGATACATATAATGACTGTTAGCTCAGTAATATTTTAGACAATGAATATAATTAACAATAACTATCTCAAAATTTTGAAGGAAGTTTCATATGGAAAAATAAAAAGTTAGTGTCTTCAATAATCTACTTAATAGATTATTTTCTGGAAATCTTTAGTGTATAATTTAAAATATTATCCTGTGTTAAAAATGTAAATTATTACTCTAGGAAAATCATATATTTTATTTTCATGGATTTCTGGTTGTTCTCTGCATTATGAATTTATTAGAACGGTTAAATGAGTCCTGCAAACACCATCAATAACTGTCGCTCAGTAAAGCATTTTAGCAAAGTATGGGCAAAGTGCACAAGGACTTTAGCTATTAAAATGTATCATTAAGAGTATACCAAGAAGTTAATAAATTATAAATTATATAGATATATGTTACTTAAAAATTTCAATGTTTTCATGATAGAAAATCAAATTTAAAATGATTGGGACTTTCAAATTATCTGCTTGGACAGAAAGCAGTCCCTATAAATTATAGTTGGTTTTTCAAATGTAACTTTGAAAGATTGATATCATTATTGATA
Organism: Uromys caudimaculatus; assembly: GCA_028551405.1. Taxonomy (NCBI): domain Eukaryota; kingdom Metazoa; phylum Chordata; class Mammalia; order Rodentia; family Muridae; genus Uromys; species Uromys caudimaculatus. The sequence goes on from CM052704.1 coordinate 30,942,212, forward strand.
TAGAAGTTTAGAGAGCCTTTACACATTCCATATTTCAGTATGGAGCTACTTCTTCTTTATCTTTATTGAATATTTTCTTTATTTACATTTCAAAATGTTATTCCTTTTCCTGGTTTCCCCATCCCAGAAACCCCATCCCATCCCTCTTCCCCCTGTTTCTATGAGGCTGTTCTCCCACCGCCCACCCATTCCTGCCTTCCCTCCTTCAATTCCCCAACACTGGAGCATCTATTGAGCCTTCATAGGACCAAAGACCTCTCCTCCCATTGATGTCTGAAAAGGACATCTTCTGCTATATATGTAGCTGGAGCCATGTGTACTCCTTGGTTGGCGGCTCAGTCCCTAGGAACACTGGGGGGTCTGGTTGTTTGGTATTGTTGTTCTTCCTATGGGGTTACTTCTGATTCAGAAAGATACTCCTAAAATTCCCCAATCTAAAAGAAGATACTACATATATTATTGTTGAGACATGTATTCCACACTTAAAATTAAGACAATACAGCTGCAAGTTAAAACTTAAAAAATTATGAAAAAAATGTTAATCTTTCCAACTTGTCTGTACATGTTTGTGATACCCAATATTGTTTGTCAGCTTTAAAAAAGTCAAGAATTAGTCAAGATGCAAACTATTGAGCATCTCTGTGGTAGGTTATATATAGATAGGGTTAATAAAGATGTGAAGATTTATCCTAAATGCAGTCCATTCTGCAGAAAAATATCTGGAACTGAGACGAATCAACAAAGCAAGCTAATATTTGGCATGGCATTCACTACTTACTGTTTCCTGAATATAGGTGCAATAGACAGCTATCTTAGTCAGGGTTTCTATTCCTGAACAAAACATTATGACCAAGAAGCAAGTTGGGAGGAAAGGATTTATTCAGCTTACACTTCCGCATTGCTGTTCATCACTAAAGGAAGTCAGGACTGGAACTCACACTCCTTAGGAGCTTGAAGGTAGAAGCCATGGACGTACGCTGCTTATTGACTTGCTTCCCCTGGCTTACTTAGCTTATTTTCTTACAGAATCCAGTGATGGCACCACCCACAATGGGCTAGCCCCTCCCCCCCATTGATCACTAATTGAGAAAATGCCTTACGACTGGATCTCATGGGGTAATTTCCTCAAGTGAGGCTCCTTTCTCTGTGATAACTCCAGGTTGTGTCAAGTAGACACACAAATCCAGTCAGTACAACTGACTCATTGTCAACTTGATATACAAACACATCACTATTAAGCCTCAACCCTTACTTTCTTATTCATCACCAAGATCTAAATGACTTTAAAAGTCCCACAGTCTTTAAAAATTCTTATCTATTAAAATTTCAATCCTTTTAAAATATCCAATCTCTTTTGAAATTCAAAATCTTTTTACAGTTCAAAGTCTCTTAACTGTGGGCTCCACTAAAATACTTTCTTCATTCCAGAGGAAAAAAATATCAGAGCACAGTCACAATAAAAAGCAAAATCAAACTCTAACTGTCCATTATTTGGGAATCACTATCTTCTGGGCTCTTCCAAAGGCTTGGGTCACTTCTCCAGCTCTGCCCTTTGTAGCACACACCTTGTTTTCTAGGCTCAAGCTGCTTGTACTCCACTGCTGCTGCTGTTCTTGGTGGTCATCTATCTCATGGTACTGGCATCTCCAAAATACTGCTGTCTTCTGCTGCAACTAGTCTTCACCAATAGCCTCTCATAGGCTCTCTTCATGGTGCCAAGTCTCAACTCCTTTGCATGACCCTTTCAGCATTGGGCTGTCAACTTCAACTGAGGCTGCACCTTCACCAAAGGCCTTCCCTGGCCTCTCACAGTGCCTAGGCCTCAGCTGCTCTTTATGACCCCTCCATGCCTTCAAAACCAGTACCACCTGGGTGACTCTTACATATTTCCAAGTCTAGCCACAGCACAAGGAACAACCTTGGCTATCTCTGGAACAAAGTCCATTTTTGCTCTCAGAAAACACTCCCCAGAAGATTTCACCTCAGGGATGCTGGTCTCTTCTTAATTATCACTAATTTCTTAGCTCTAGCTAACCAGCGTCAATAGTCTCAGTAATGCAAAGGTTTCGATTTAGTAGTTCTGGTATCTTGTTAAGAACAGCTGGTTCTTCAGCCCCAGCTAACCAAAACCACAAAATCTTCACAATCAAAACAGCAAGAGTCCTGAAATTTCTCTGAAATTTCCCAACCCAGGCCTCCAGCATTTGCACTGTTCTCAACATTATCTTCCAAGTTCCTACAGAATATCCCACAGAGCTCTTAACATCCAATGGCTCTTCTAGCCCAATGTTCCAAGATCCTTCCAGAGTTCTCCCCCAAACATAGTTAGATTGTCACAGGAATACCCCACTGTGCTGGTACCAGTTTCTATCTTAATTAGGGTTTTACTGCTATGAAGAGACACCATGACCAAGTCAAGTCTTATAAAGGACAACCTTTACTTGTGGCTGGCTTATAGGCTGCTAGCAGAATACTGGCTTCCAAGAAGCTAGCTAGAAGATCTTATAGCCCACACCCACAGTGACACACCTATTTCAACATGGCCATAACCTCTAATAGTGCCACTCTTGGGCCAAGCATATACAAACCATCGCAGCAGCTCTCATAGACCTGTTTTCTTTCCACCTCATCAATCAAACAATGAGACCAAAACAATCCTTTGTTTCTGGTAGTCAGCATTGTGGAAGAACAGAAAGTCAAGAGTTAGTCTGAACAGAGCGACATAGAAAGTATTGAAAGCGGAAGCCTGGCTCTTGAGGTATCAGAGCACAGTAGATTCTATCCAGTACGGGGGTCAGAGTATATTAATGCTAGATATAAAAGCAAAATCATGGCTACAGTCTGCTCATATTCTATGAACTTGAATGAGACTGAAATCAAATGGGACTAACTTGTTTGGCTGAGTAAATTTCAAGACAGCATACCATTCAGGCTCTATAGTAGTTGCTCCTCAGTATTCTCTATATCCAAAGATAAACAGCTGCTGCTCATTGGAAGTAAGTTCATCACTTAAAGAAAAGTACACAGGGCAAGAACCTAATAGGAAGCAAAGCATGAGCCTTGGAGCTATACACAAACTGTAAATTATTGTCTATCTATTTATCAGACAGCTCTCATATACTGTAACATACTCTCAATGAGGTCTCAGTTCACTCACTTTGTTTTTGTCAGTTGCTGCTTCTTAGCCTCCATTTTTCAGAATCAATACAACTTCTACAGTGAATATGATAATGTAAACCAAGGTGATTCATACTTTACACTCTTTTCCTAATAACTTTCTCTAACTCAGTATTACTTAGGTGAAAATGTTCAACCACCTTGCAAACTAAATTCAGTGTCCCCTAGAAACCAATTATAATTTCTTTGTCTTTGCTTTTCTTTTCCCATTTTTCTCCCTATTCACATAGAAATACTATATATGGATATGAACTGTATTTCTACATAGCCTTATCAAAAATTATTTCCCATATCAGACATGTTTTTACTCCAGGAAAATCCCTTATGATTTATGGGTTTTCAAAATGTAAACTGGTATTTTTTCCTGAGACTGTCAAAAATCTGTGATTGAATTAATCTCTCTTTTTGTATTCTAACCATATATTCTTATGATTCATTCATCTTGTTTTCAAATAACTGAATTTCATTCTGTATTGAGTACTATTCAAAATATAGGACATGAGGGATGCATATTTAAATCTCTATATGCTGGGAAATTTCTTCAAATTTATCACTGACTAGCTAAAAGATACTTATTAATGTATTAAAATCAATGTTCTTAGTCCATTGCTTTATATTTAATAAACTTCTTAGACTGTTATGTCAAAGATTTCTTTTAAAAGTCATTGTCTTTTAAAGTTGAAATATTTGTAAGCATTTATAATATTTAGTCCCTTTTGTTAAGTATAAATTTAACAACTAAAGAAAATGGCATTCATTTGTTTAATATGTACAGCAAAATGAACTAATAAACTATGCTTGAAACATTTTATATTGACAACAAATAATTACTCAGCTCTTGAATGTTATGATTATTTTGAAACAAGACCATATATTAGTAATTACTTATAAAACCAAAATAATTATTTGATTCCAGATAGATAATACTAATTCCTTACACATAATCCAATAATGCACAGTGAATTGTATATCATGCAATTTGAAGCACTCTGATCATGGCAAGTTGCTTCTGAACCAACATGACCAAATCTGTCATTTCAAGAAGATGTGTATGTGCTGTAGACACACTACTGAAAGTCGATGTCCTACTGTTTACTAGCATATGTAGTGAGTAAAGTGTTTGTAGATTTTAAAACAAGTGCAATGAGATCCCTGAGTATACCTGACACCTTATGCATGGATAGCAAGTTTTAGGCAATTTTAAAGCTTATTTAAGGTCATACTTATTCTACATACATGGTGTAATTTAGTAACGTAATTTCCAACTGGGGAGATCCAAGTTCCCCAGACAGTAGAAAAACAGTAATCTTATTCTGGCTGGTTGTTTTATTGGTGCTCAGTTAAGTTCTATGTGTATTTTAGATATTAATCTGCTTTGAGACTATGTTTTAGTCAATTAACTGATTCCTTTGTCCTACAGAAGCTTTAAATTTATTAAAGTTTCATTTTTGACTGCTTATAATATCTTCTGGATGAGTGAGGCCCTATTTAAAACTCCTTTCTTGCAAGCCCATTGGAAGAACAATATCAATTAACTGGACCTCTGCCGAGCCCCAAGCGACTAAACCACCAACCAAAGGGTGTAAATGGATGGGTCCATGACTGCAGCTCCATGTGTAGCAGAGGATTGCCTTATCTTGGGCATCAATGGGAGGGGAAGCCCTTGGTCCTGTGGAGGCTTTATACCCACAAGAAGGGGGATGCTAGAGTGGTGAAGCAGGAGTGGGTCAATGGGTGTGAGAGCACTCTCTTAGAGGCAAAGGATGGGATGGGATGTGGGTTTTCTGAGAGGAGACGGGATAAGCAGACAACATTTGAAGTGTAAATAAACAAAATAATAAATAAAACTTTTTTGTGTCTATGTCTCTTTTTTGCATGACATTTAAAAAATATTTTTATTGGTAGTTGGTCATTGTACATGGTGTTGGGCATTGAATAGATAATTTCTTTCAGGTATATTATGTACTCTGAGTTCCTTCACCTCCCGATGCTCCCTCTCTTTAATTCCTCTCCTCTTTTCCATCATTTTTTTCAGCTTACTTGTCGTATGTATCTACAAAAAATTCTAAATGTCGAGGAACCCCACAGAAGAGAGGAAAGAAGGATTGTAGGAACCAGAGGGGTCAAGGACACTGGGAGAACACAGACCACATAATCAACTAAGCAGGGCTCATGGGTCTATCTATATCAGGTCCTCTGCTTACATGTTGTGGTTGTGTAGTTTGGGGTTTTGTGGGACTCCTAACAATGTGAGTTGGGGGTCTCTGACTCCTTTGCCGGCTCTGGGTACCCTTTTCCTCCTTCTGTGTTTCCTTTCCAAATTTTTATATGAGGGTTTGTGCCTAGTCTTACTGTATCTTGTTATGCCATAGTTCTTTTTTTTTTCTTTTCTTTTTATTTTTTATTTTTTATTTTTTATTTTTTATTTTTTTTATTTTTGATACTTTATTTACATTTCCAATGTCTCCTTTTTGGGAACCCTGTATCCCTTCCCCCTCCCCGCCTCTATGACAGAATTCCACCTCCCACCCACCAGCCCACCCATTCCCATATTCCCACCTTGACATTCCCCTTTACTGGGGCCTCTGACACCCTCAGGCCCAAGGGCCTCTCTTCTCTCCCTGATGGCCAACAAGGCCATCCTCTGCCACATATGTGGTCTGAACCATGGGTCCACTGATGTGTATTCTTTGGTTGGTGATCCTAACGCCAGGATGACCGGGGGTGGGGAGGAGGGGGTCAGGCCCATTGATGTTGTTGCTCCATCCTTGGGGCTGCAAACTCCCTCAGCTCCTTCAGACCTTTCTCCAACTCCTCCATCTGGGACCTCACTCTCAGTCCAGAGGTTTCTGTAAAGTGAAATTTGGGCATTCTGAACTTTAGGGCTAATATCCGCTTATCAGTGAGCTAAGATCAAAAACTCAGGTGACAGCAGATGTGGAGAAAGAGGAACACTCCTCCACTGTTGGTGGGATTGCAAGCTGGTACAACCACTCTGGAAATCAGTTTGGGGACCCTCAGAAAAATGGACATAATACTACCTGAGGACCCAGCTATACCTCTCCTGGGCATATACCCAGAAGATGCTCCAACATGTAATAAAGACACATGCTCCAATATGTTCATAGCAGCCATATTTATAATAGCCAGAAGCTGGAAACAACCCAGATGTCCCTCATCAGAGGAATGGATACAGAAAATGTGGTACATCTTTTTTCATTTCTAACGGAATATTCAGAAGATTAGTGGACTGTTTGTAATGAGTTAACACAGTGTCCCTGAACTTCCTTTCAATAGGATATATTATAAATTAAAGGGAAACAATGATTAGATTTTGGCAGAGCTTTCCAGGAGAGAAAAACCACTTTTAATGCTTTCTTTTTTTTTTTTTTTTTCATCCTGTGATGGGGAATGAGAACATAGTGGTGAGACATTCTAGAACATGACAAGAATTCAAAGGGAACAAATAACATTGCTTTATATTTTCTAGTCTATGCTTTTTATATTCATCTATTTCATTCCTACTTAACTGCTTACTTTATAATCTACTCATGCTTAAAATTATACATGTAGAAAATGTATATTCAAGCATATTCAAATTCATACAGACAAAAAATTAAAAAGTGACACATGGATATATGTTTTTAAATGGATAAAAATTATATAAACCAACACCTATATACTAGTACATAAGACTATTCTCTTACTATTGTAGATGTATCCTTAAGTTAGATCCAGGAAAACATTGTAAACTCTAAAGTGAGATGTAGGTGTGATGGAGAAGAGGTGTTGTTCTGAAAAGCAAATGGTACCACATAACCACAATGTGATATTGGCTGAGAGAAATGAAGAATAAAAAAGCATCGGACAGTGCTGTCATGCAGGCTTGAAATACATACAGTTAGGGCAGGTCCAAGACTCAGACGACTAAATCTCAGCTATGTATTTTCTAAAATATAAATGCAATGTTTGTTATTCAAAGTGTTTCAGAGAAAAGGGGTGGAGAATATTCTTAAATATTGACCCCTTCAGAGATATCCTCCCCCCAAAAATCCATCTTACCCCACTAAATATCTCCTCACACATTTTAATACCATGCTTTTAAGTTAAAATGTAAATAATAAATTTCGAAGGCACTATATTCTTCACATGATGAAGAATGGTTTCACAGCAATACAAATGGGTAATGAAACATCAGTATTCCACATCAATACTTTAGGTTCTATGTACACTTACAGGAAGTACAAAAGATTAACTTCAAATTGATACATCCAACTGCACAAATTCACAGGGAAAGTGGAGCTTTGCATGCAAGGAAGCAACACTGTCTGCAAAACTGAAAGGAAAGGACAGGGCAGGCTTCATAGTAATGAGATTCTGGTAAGTGGAGAAATAGTTGTCAACGTTGTTCAAGTTGCATGATAAGAAGGGAGCCTGAAACGTTTAGAATTTAGGGAGTGATAGTTGAGCCTCCACAGAATGTGCAATGCTGAGCTTTTCATCTAGCTAAGGAGAAAAATACCTATGAATTTTAAAAAGGCTTGACCATCCCATCTTCCCGGCAAAATCCTTGCCAATGTGTGATCTGAAAATAGTCCAATCAAGCACATTGAAAATTCAGCAGTTTTTCCCTCAGGAAAGGAATTCTTCATGACAAGTAAGCACTGGGTTTTATTTTTACCTGGGGATTTGTTTTCAGGGAAAAGTTTATTTACTACAAATAAATTCTACAATATAGAAAAATCACAGATAACCTGAAACAACCTCGAATTCTATGCAAAATGCAGCATGTGCTTCATTGCTTTTAGGGTTGCTTTCTCTAAATAAAATCAGATTTTTTCATTATGAAATAAATATGATACATATGTATCATGTAGCCATTTCCTTGATTACATATAATATCTACTCAACAAAACATATAATCCTAGGACAGGAATGTATGTGTGTTGTGGATATTGATAAGGAACTTGGTCCTTTGCCCTTTCATGTTACTATATAAGTAGCAAATCCTTTAAAATGAGACTATGACAATATTATTAAATATTGTAGTATTAGTATTGAGGTATTATAAGATGCACTCATAAGTTACAATATTTCTTTGTGTGTGTCTATGTGTGCGTGTGTGTGTGTGTGTGTGTAAAGGTGATTTATTGTAAAATGGTAGAGGCTGTCCTAATTTGTATGCTGAAGTGACATAAGGTAAGTCTTGCCAATAGTGCATTCTATTTACATAATATGAACTACCAATGTATGAAGTAGGGACTCCCCAGTCCATCAGGTAAACGTAAGCACAAATAACAACTGATAAAATATGAGAAAGATAGAATACAAAAATGTTTGGCTTTACTTTGATTACTTGGTGGTAACAAATGAATCGAAGAGCTCATATATTCTAGGAAACCACTCTACCAACTAAGTACTTCTCTAGAACTCGAAAACAATGGTTAAGCCCAAAGAGGAAGAGGTATCTCAGTCCAGTCCATGAGTTGTTTGCATTGCAGTCATTACTATCTGAATTTGATCACCAGAACCAATGAAAGAAAACTTAAGACTTGTAACACACACACACACACACACACACACACACACACACACACACACACACATGGAATTTCAGTGCTAGGGAGATAAACACAAGGAAACCCTTTGTGTTTGCTGGCATGCTGACTGGTTTGAGTGAGGATCTCCAGGCCAAGGAGAAATATTTTGCAATTCATAAACACAGAAACGAACGAAAAATTAATAAATGAATGAGTGAACGAATGACAGTGATAGAGATCACACACTGCTGTTTGTTTTCAGAATTGGGTTTTCTTTCCTGTCTGTTCTTATAGATCTGTTCTAAATAAAAGCAGTGGCCTCTTCTAGGGTGAAGGCAAGTCATTCCACTGCCCACGCTATCCAATTGGAATTAACTAAAACCTCCACAGTATTCACAGATTATGGCTTCTCCCACTAATTTTGTTTACCTACTTCTTGTATTCCATGCCATTTATCCTCACTTGCCATCTATGTAGACGATTTAGTTGTAATTTATGTTTAATCCATGACCAATGACATTATAGAATGGCTTGATTACAATGCTCTTATTAAACAGAAGTCACTCACTGATCAAATAAATGTTTCCTTATTATTCATTCCATCAACAAATGCAAAAACTCAGTGTTAACAACAGAATGAATAAGTAAAACAAAAAATTCACAGTGAAACATACATAAGCCATAAGTGTTTATGAGGATATATTTTCAAATATGGACTAGGACATAATAAGTGCAAGTTTTTGTGAACCAAAAAATTCATGGAAAGGTAGACAGAAAAAAGGCCTTTTAAAACTGAATTACACTGAGTCCTGATTGAATATTTAATGACCCAACCCAGAGTATATGTCAATCTCAAAGGCAAGAGCATTTACAGTAGAGATTTCTGGAGTCAGGTCATTAAGGTAGAGATATGAGACCATGACTTAGAACACTCCTTAGCAGACAGGATAACACCAGAACACCAGCTTCCAGCTTCCCCTCTGCCCCTGGACATTGTGAATATAAGAGCTGGCATCTGTTTGCTCACAAAAAGGGGCTACATGATAGATCACTGGAAGGTTGACCTGAGGCTTTTCTGGCTGCAGAATTTTCGGAAATAAATACCTGGTGTAAATTTCCTGGTCTTTGGAAGTTTTGTTAAAGCATCCTATATTCACTAAAGAACATTTTCTTCATGCTAGAAGAATGTTCTTTGGACCAGAAAGACACAACTAGAATGCTGTCATGTATCGTGGTATTTATGCATGCATTTCAAAACTTTTAATAGACTATAGGAATATTCTAACAGTTTCTAAGTTGTATAAGGCAAATACTGCTGGCATCTACCCAATATGTTCTCTCATTTCATCTCTGAAATATTTGTAATGCTATTTTTTTTTTTTTACAGTGCATATCTACACAAATGCAAACACTCTTCTCAACTGCTGTACCCATTGCTTCAGGTTTGGACTTGGCATCAATTAGAGTTAGAGTCTCTAAATGTTTACTACTGAGGATGGGAACACATGGCTTTCAGTGTTTTTTTGTGAAACACTTCTGATAATTACTAAGCTACGATTCTACCCTTTGTCAAAATTTTTCACAAATTACATTTAAACACTGACATTTTACCTACAAATCAGTTGTTTACATTGGATTTGATTGATGTATGATTTTTGTAATTTAAAACAAGGTTTAGCCACAATCTTTGGTCATAACTATCTACAGGGCAGATTAAAATCTATTTTATTAGGGAAAGAAACAAGAAATATCTCCCATGGGCCTTTTCCATTAGTAGATTGCTGAGCTGTGAATGTACGAAGTAGAAGAAATATGCTATTCTGCATGTAAGTCAAAAATCCACATTAACATTTTTGAGGCTGTTATAATAAATCCCAAGTACATTGGCTTACAAAGAGAATAATATTCCCTCCATTTTTGTAGGTAAATGTCTAATATTAATAATAATGTGCTGTCATCAAGGGGCAGGCAAGGTTCTACTTATCTGGTGGCATGAGGTATCATTATCCCTTTACAGCCTTACCTGCCTGATAGCCCACACTCTTTAATCTCTGGCTGCTCTATGTTACCTCTTTCTCTTTGGTTTGCATGCATCTATCTAAACCTATTCTATCAAAACCTAGAATACCAAACTCTTCTATGTTATAACTAAGGTGGAAAAGAAGACAGCCTTTGCTTTTATAACACCCGATGTTTCTTAGCTCACAGAATAGGCAAGGATCACCTTGGGTACTTTATTTTTTATTGCAGGTCCCTATGAAGTAAATATTTTCCTCTACAGTGCACTGTGAACTAAGCTTGTGTGATTTGAATATTTGTCTCATATTCTTGGGCCCCTGAATACTTGGCCCCCAGTTTGTGGCACTCTTTGAGTATGCTTAGTGGGTTTTGTTTTGCCAGAAGATGTATATCATAATGGTTCAGCTTTGAGGTTCCTAAAGTCACATGCCATTCACGTGTTTTGTCTCTGCTTCCTATTTACAGTTTAGGATGTGAACTTTTACCTGTGTCTCTGTCCATCTGCTTGCCTGATAAATCTACTCTGCTATCATGGAAGTGGTCTTCTGGACCTGTCAACCAAATAAGGTTTTCTTATATGTATGTTGCCATGGTCATGGTGTTTTATCACAGCAATAGAAAAGGAAGTATGTCAGTGTCTCTTTGCATATCCAGGATTTATGTTTGATTTGAAATTCTTACTGAATAAAACAGTAGCTATCTGCTAGCCTCCATTTTGTAGCTTATAAAATTTCCTTCCATATTTTAGAAACTCTATACTACATTTTAAAGTTGTATTTATAAAAATTAATTAAATTCCAAACCTGTGAACTTGAGACTTTTAAGCAAGTAACAGAATCACATAGAATTAGATTGGTAAATTCATGATAATTTTCCTACAGTAAACTTCCTGCTAGTTGTTGGTTGGGGTCAAATACCCAAAAGGGCTTCTAAGAGATTAATAATGTTCTATTTCTACAGTTGTTGGGTCGAGTGAATATACAGTGTTTGTTTTGCTTTCTTTCTTAATATAAATGATTAAAGTTTCCTATACATGATAACAGTAACATTTTGAGAGAAATAAAATCAGCTCTCATTTTCAGAAGGGGCAATAACTAGGCATTGTGCCATGGGGAAATGCCCTGCAGTCTGGATACAACCAATAGAATCTTCTTCATTAGACATGCCAGAGGATGGATAGCTCTGTGGGGATTCGCCGCACTGTCATCTCTGACAGCTCCAACACTCCTTAACAGGACTTCCTGTCAGATTTTCTTTCATGTTTTTTTCATCTTTTCTTATGTTTATTCTTTGTTTAAATTGTTTCTTTTATTCTTCTTCTCTCATTTCTTTATACAATACAATATAAAATCATACAAGTCAGAGAGGACAGCCACCACAAAAATCTGTTATGCTCCTCAAAGCTGAGAGCAGAAGCATGAACCCGCATAATGCCATGCAAATTTCTACTTATTGTAGTGTACAGTAATTATAGGTGAAGAGTTACCTCCAAGACGCCTCTCAGTGTTCACACTCACTGTGTTATTTTGGTATTATTATTAATCTTTCCTAATAATCATGTTGAAAGGCTTTGGATTCTGTAAAAAATGATAAAATACTGATTTTTTTGTTAATAAATTGAAATCTTTCCAGATGATATTCCTGGCATAGAATATAATACAAAGCTAATCTTGATAATATTTTTCAGGGTAAAACACACATATTGGACATTGCTCAAGGAATTATGCCACTATTTGTAAAAAGAGGATTATTTTTCAAAGATTGTGCACATTGTCTAAAACAAAAGGATTTTTCTTTATTAAAAATATTTACTTAGAGAAGAGATTTTAAGACATAAGACATAGAAGTTAACTACTTAAAATAATATGACAAAGCAAACTACTTCTAATTCAGGTTTCATCCAAATACTTTTGCTTTGTATAGACATTTTCCTTTCTATGTATACTCAAAACATTATTTAAAACCTAAAATAGACAAGAAATGAAATTTAACATTTTAAGACCAAGGATAAAAGTGATTAATAGATTGTTTTCTTAATAGTATTAAGGCTTTGGTCTCAATTCCCAGGAAGCAGAGAAAGACAGGCAGACAGGTACCTAGGTGGGTCTATACTGGCATCGGGAGATACCGTAGTCAATAAAGAGTTTGCCTTGTTTCCAACCAGAGTTTGATGTCCATAATCTACATAAAAAACAGTTTAGTTTATGAGTTCAGTAAGAATGATTGGCACTGTTTTTGAAAACAAGAAAGATGGTACCTGAAAAGGATGTCTAAATTTCAACTCTGGCTGACATGTCCCTGAATTTACACACACACAGACACACAGACAGACACACACACACACACACACACACACACACACACACGTACATGCATACATATGAAAACACACACTTGTGCACATGCAGGCATGCATCAACTCATATCAACACCCCACACGTCTATATACACATGTAGACACATGAACACACAAGTGCACATACACATGTACATACATGTACACACATGCACACACATGTATACACACACACAAATGAGAAATGATTTGTCATTAAGATTAGATTTGGATGTCAATTTGATATTTAGAGTAAAAAATGAAAGCAATTAGTCATCTTGGATGATGAGTTGTTTAGTTTAGGGGCCGCAGAAACTGAACGTGTCTTCCTGGCTTAGATCCTTGCCCTCTTTTCCTGCCGGTTAAGGTTGAGGAATTGGAAAATAAGGAAGTTTCTTAACTCCTCGACCCATTAAATAATGACAAAAATATTCATGGACAGAGTAATTGTCAGCCATCAGTGAAATTATATACTTACTTATTAACTTTGTGTTCTCCTGAATTAGTTATAAAATTATTTGGTGAAACATCATAATTAACCTGGAGATTACATACAAACTCATTACAATATCCTCACTAACTTGTGTTTGGCAGAAACAACAAAAATAACTTTTTACTACATCACGCCACTCACAGATGTACATACAATTCAGATAGGAAATATTGACTTACATACAAAGCATTCCCATGCATAGGTATACATGTTATTTTAACACATGTGTATTATATCTTTGTCGTTAATTTTTTTTTCTGAAGTCAGATGTAGAAATCAGTTTTTCAAAAGTAACTTTGGAAACAATGTCCTGGTGAAAAAGTGGGCAAGATCTATTAGTATAACATGGTGATCCATGTAAAACAGAGTGTTTTATACTACTCATCAAAACCTGTGTCACTATTAAAGCATCTGAGGTTAAACTTGTGCCCATCATCAATCCTCAGCAGACAAGTTCTCAATAGACCTCCCTCCTCTTGCAATCCAGGGACAGAGATGTACAGCTTCTCTACAGGACTCCCCATCACTTTGTATTCTGTAGGCAGAGATGGACTTTCATTTTTCCCACCTGTGTTTATAAAATGAATATCATCTCAATACGTAAAGTGTCTTCTTTTGAAGATTTGCTCTGTTCAGAGTAAAATCGTCAGTTGGGCTAATCTTAGCGTCCTTGCCTTTTCTTTCAACCTACTGTTCCTGCAGGTGACACCTGGAAATTTTAATGGTACTCTAGATACAGAGGCTGAGGAAATGGGGGCCATTTAGGAAATTACTGATCTCATGGCTACTGTCAGTGATCTGAGCATTAAAGATCTTCTGTGACTAGGGAGGTTCTCTTCAGCATCGATGCACCTGCAGCACAACGACTCGGTGTATCTGGAGAATAAAAGCTCAGACCATTTAATTCTTAATCACTGTCAAATTTTGTGTCTAAAACGTTGTTTTCTAACCTTACAATATGAAAATTTTAGTTGATTTTATTTGTTAGAGGAGGGAAATTTATTTAATGTAATATAGACCTCAAAATATTTTTTCTCTATTTTAGGTAGAATAGAAATATGCAGTTTGGTCTCTCAATATCATTTTTTATTGTGTTTTGAATCAATATTTTGAGTTTACAAAACTAATTAAACTAAATTATATATACTGCAAGGGTTATTTGTTTCTGTAGCATTAAAACTCTAAAAAGCAACTTTTGCATTTTTATTTGTAATGCATTGTCCACTTATAATTCCATAACTATTGAATATTTTATGTAAATATATTGCTACTAGCTCGTTATTTTATCATGTAAATCATACTTCCAGCAATCCAAAATGACATTAACACTTTAGTTATAATGTTGTTGTTTTTGATTGAAAGTAGTCACCATGAATGAAGAGAGTTTTGAATTCTCTCCATCATGGGGACAGTTGTGCTTACAGGTTACCATCCCATCAGCTAGTTCTAGCTGCTTAACTAATTACCTAGCTTACACTTCCATGTCAGGAAGAATTTTGGTTTATTGCTGTAGGATTTTCTGCTGCAATGATCCTGCTTGTCTACTCTGGTGTCAAATTCTGTAATAGTTATTCTCATGACAGAGTTCATAGGGGCTTTTCTATTAAGTTGAATTCAAAAGGCAGGTTTCCCCTAAGGATTTCTGAATGCCAAGCTGACAAAATACCAGAGAGCTTTTCTTTCTTTTTTAATAGTCCTCTTTTCACCTCTTTTCTTTTGCTCTTTAAAATTCCGGCAGAATAGGAGATATAATTTAAAATTTACATAAAACTGATGGACACATAAGCTTATATTAAACTAATTGTTACATTTTATATTAAATGTCATGAATTTAAATATGAAATATATAGAAATGGATAACAATGAATAAATACCATTAATCTTCTGGATTTCACTATATTTATTGGGTTTGGCATATTTCATTATGACACTGCCTTTCAAAAAATTATGTAATTATCAACAATAATTTGCTATTGCACATAAGTTTAGTGCTGATGTGCTTAAATTCCCTTCCTGTAAAATATTCAGTGAAAATGATACCCAAAGGAAGAGAACCAGCTTCAAACTTGTTCCTGAGTCCTGAAGTTTTTGAGAAAATATACTGATGTTTCAATTATTGTTAAGGCTACATTTCCCAGTTCCAAGCTTCTTGTTAAAATCTTTACTTGTGGCTGCCACCTTTACCAAAAGTTATTTATGTTTTTGTACCTTCTACACTGAAAATCCAAGCTAATTTTCTAAAGAAAATATAAAAGTTGTAGTTATTTTTTTTTAACTATATGGTATCTGAACTTCAGGACTAATTCCAGATAAGGTAGGATTACAGAAGTTATTTTCAATAGAAAATAAGCACTCAATTTTGTGTGTATGTGAGTGTATATGCATGTGTGTATTCACATGTGTAAGGGCAGAGCCGTACTATAAATGGAAATCAAACCTCAGCTCTAGGAACCCACCTTCCATGATGCTTGAGAAAGTGCCTTTTTGTTTTGTTTTTAGTTTTGTTTTTGCTTTGTTCTTTTCCACTGTATATACTCAGTTTTCTGTCTCAATAGCTTTGGGAAATTCTCATGCTCCACCTTTCATCTTGACAAAAGACAACTGTGGATTACAGAGTTAAGACTGGCTTTAACGTGGTTACAGGCATTCAAATTCAAACCAGTGTGCCCTCGCGATAAGCACTATAAATACTGAGCCATTTCCACAAGTTAAATGTTTTATTAAGAATCAGAATTCTAAAATTATTTATCGATTTGAAACTAATTAGTTACCTTTAATCTATCTAGAACCAACATAATGATATTATCATTTAGAAACATTTATATCATTAAAACGTTAGGTAGAAATTGACCTTCTGAGCTGAAAAACGTAATGATACAAGAGTAACTGAATCCTAGCATGGCTGTAGTACTGTGGCTTTGCCCTTCCCCAACTATAGTCATGAATAGCTCCTATAATTACAACAGAATGAAAGGAGCAGCCTAACACATATAGAGATATGGGAACAGAGAGTGATGCAATAAATAGAAAACTTATAAAATTGTTTATTGAAATGGATTATGGGTGAAGTTCAGAACTGTTAATATATGCCTCCTAAATTATCAGCATACTCATATGACACGCCAACCATTTTCTGACTGACATCAGGTACACAAAATCTCCTGAAAGCTTGATTCCCTTGAGAGAACTTTAGGACTCAATATTTTCTTTGGAATTTTTCAAACCATCTATCTTATTTTGCTATAGTAACTATGTGTTCGGAAATTGAAATAATTTGAATATTTTCTAAGACCATTAGGCCTTGGTTCAAAACTGGTCTTGATTTCTTGAGAATCAAACATTCCATGAGTCGTGGCAGAATCTTAGGAAGCTTGGGCCATCCATGGAACCTGCTTTCTGTTCTCACTGTGGAGCCACAGGGAGCTTGCATACAACTTGTGACTACTGCTAAGATCCAGAATGTTGGTCCTCTACCAGCTTTGTCCCTTCTGTTCAGGCCAGGACACCACCCCATGTACTGATGAGGCCACTTTAATTGTAAATGCTTTTTTCTCAGCTAAGCAGCTCCAGAATATCCTCACAGACAACACTAACTCCTAGCTGGCTTCAACCAATTAATTTTTGGTCACAATCATCATCAAGGATATGAATGATTTGAAGGATAGTATGGTTCCCAGGATATCTTCTGTTACCCTCAATGTTTGCTATGCATAGCAGGCAGATGGTTGCTAAGGCATATCAGTGGGTTTTCATAGATAAAACCAGGTGATTTTATTGTAGTGTTGTGCCAGACCTAACTTCGTTATTTTAGTAAATTTAATAAAAATTTATCAGTCTACAGCTCAGTTACTGAAGATGGAATGCTGACCCTTGAGTCAAGATATCATGAGACCTAATTTTAATATAATGAACAAAGTATCACAAGAACCTTCATCTCCAAATAGTGATATTTATGTGTTTGTTCCTGAATGACTATTGTCTTCACTTCTGACTCATTTCCTTCTCAGAATAAAATTGTCTAGGAAACTTTGGATAAGATGTCTTCACAGAAACAAATTCAGGATATAAATATAGAAATGAATGATACATATAGATACATGTAAAATTAAAAGAAATGCCTGGGAAATTGGATTAAGTTTTAAAATAGATAAATCTCTCTCTCTCTCTCTCTCTCTCTCTCTCTCTCTCTCTCTCTCTCTCTCTCTCTCTTTTATTTTCAAGACTGGGTTTCTCTGTGTAGCCCTGGCTGTCCTGGAACTCACTCTGTAGACCAGGCAGGCCTCAAACTCAGAAATCCACCTGCCTCTGCCTCCCAAGTGCTGGGATTAAAGGTGTGTGCCACCACTGCCCAGCCAAATAAATCTCTTGATTTTCTATTTAAGATTCAAGATTGAGCTGGGCAGTGGTGGCGCACACCTTTAATCCCAGCACTTGGGAGGCAGAGGCAGGTGGATTTCTGGTTCGAGGCCAGCCTGGTCTACAGAGTGCGTTCCAGGACAGCCAGGGCTATACAGAGAAACCCTGTCTCAAAAAACCAAAAAAAAAAAAAAAAAAAAGATTCAAGATTGCTGACAGTATACGTCAATTTAAACTCAATGAGCTTGGACAGAATAGACAAATATGTAAGTGCCATTAATCTCGATACCAAGGTGAAATGGAGGACACTAGACTCACACAGTAAGGAGCACTGATATCTAAGAGGATGGTCTATCTTGACGGGGGATGAGAACATGTATTTACCTTTCCTTGGTTCTTATTTCTTCTCTGACTGTCAATTAATTTGGTATTTGTCTATAGAGTTGACGGAAGGTTATCTATGAAATACTCTAACAGGCATACTGGGACATTGGGATTTATATCTAAGAATCCTTTATTCCGATTAAACTCTTTCATAATAGACAATTGTTATAATAGGCAATTTTAAGCTATGATTTAGCGTTTTAGTATACTGGACTCTTCCCAACAGCTAAAATTCATGGATCAGTAGACAAAGCCTGGGATTGAATGAATCGTGATTTAATGTTGGCCATAATGATTCTCGTGCAAAAATTTACACTTCTGTTTCCTTGATCACATGCTATATTCCTTAGAGAACATATCATTAGAGGATATGATGCTTTCTGTGTGATACAGATGAACTACTCCACTGAATTTTAAGTTATATTGTCATTAAGTCACTAGGAATTACTCTTGTGCCTGTCTCAGTATACAATGGAAGAAGTTAATTTTGCTAGTGAAGTGATTAACATTCCTTTCAGAGGTAATTGAACCATCATTCGACAAACAGGGGGATAAGGTGTAATATGTCTAGAGCATAGAAGTTCTGTTGGTTGATCTCTTGATATCACTACATATTACTATCATTAATCTTGTTAAAATTAGTAAAACTAGAGTAATATAATTCACACACAATTAAGTCATGCTTAAGACATCAGGGATAATGGTTTGTCTTGCCCTACAAAGAAAATATCTAGAGCTTTTTGAGAATCTTACTGAAGTATGAACAATTCAGAAAAGAGAATTGACAAATGAAGTTGTAGATACTTGCTCTAACCTTGTGATTGCTTCTAAAAATATGTTTTGTAATAGTCATAAGTGTTTTCTACATATTACATTATAATATTGTGTTTGAATATATTAAGGTAATATTCTAAAATTTGTATGATATATAAATTTCATATATTTACCAATTAATATGTGAATAGTGTATATATTCATAGAGATAGTCTCTGATAGTCACTGGTTTAATGTACAATTTTAGTTGATAACTGTACAAAGATAGCATATATTTAATAGAAAACATAATTTGAATTTTGATGTTTAATTTTGTTCTCACCTAATAATGGGAGATAATATGTTTTATAATACTACTCAGTGGCAGGAATCCATACTCTGAGTTGACCAAATGATTGCAAATGGAATGAATTAATCTATAGTGTATTATGTCGCTATACTGTAATGTTTGGTAGATGTATTGAATTCATTTTTACTTATATTTCAATCAGCAAAGGAATTTATTTTAATATAACCCCATTTGAAGTCAACATGCTTCTGTACTTAAAGTGTTTTCTCTATCTTATTCTATGATGATAAAACATATAATAAATTGAAAGTATCATGTTGTTTATTTATATTTAATTTTCCATCACAGTAGATAATTGACCAAGTGTCAAGGAGCCTAATACCTATAACTCAAAGATTTTATCTTCATTTTTGGAACCTAGCATGTTTCTAACTTTATGAGTGAATAGATCATATCATGTTGTTACATTGTTTATGAATTTTTATTTTTATTGCCTTATTTCAAATAAATATGGTATAAGCTAAGTTGATAAAATTCAAGTGGTGCTTCATTAATAAATACGCACTCACAACTTGAAAACTCTATCTGTGGTGCCAAAGAGGCAAGAGATAAACTATGTATAGAGACTTTGTGAAATGACTTTCTCTTTATAGTAGGGCAGTAATAAGAATGGCTGTGAGGAACGTGGAGGAGATTGAAAGGAGAACATTTAACATAAAGAACCCTGGAACAGGCCGGGCAGTGGTGGCGCATGCCTTTAATCGCAGCACTTGGGAGGCAGAGACGGGCGGATTTCTGAGTTCGAGGCCAGCCTAGTCTACAGAGTGAGTTCTAAGACAGCCAGGGCTACACAGAGAAACCCTGTCTCGAAAAACCAAAAAAAAAAAAAAAAAAAAACCAAAACCCTGGAACAAGGCTTACAGTAGTTTATGCTCTGAATAATAATGCAAAAGTAGGTTTTTACTTGTTCCATACAACCTGACATTTTCCAGCCTTCATTTAACTGGTTTCCAGTTACTTAAACTTTCTTATTTATATCAAGTGCAATAATAGCTGACCATTTTGATATTACAAAGATGATGGAAGGTTTGGTCCCTACCACTAGTGATTGACAACAGTGGTTCAAGACTCTCAGTTTGTGTTGTTATCACCCAAAATAAAATAATAATTGGGTCCTATCAAGAGATAATTTATCGATATTTACCAATTAAAAATATCTTAAAATTTTGCATCAGAATTTTTATAACTCTATTGTATTCTTCCTATTATAGACTATCTTGGAACTGATAGGATTAAGTTAGCCAGAGCCAGGCTGAATTCATAACAGGCTGCAAACTGGCAGTTTGGGAGACCAGGCCTAGGTTTCGGTTTTTCAGAACTGGAGAAGTTCAAAACGAGTCAATTCCAGAAACAACTACCCCCTCATGGGCAACCAATCAGAAGCTGTGAAAAGCTGCCCTACCACCTAGGCTGAGTCAACTATAGTTAATCAGCAAAAGTCTCACAAATTCCCCAGATTCTTAAGCAATCACAAGGGCACCCATACCCCTGGAAATAGAGCCAACCAATCAAGGAAAAGATAAAAGTCACCCATTCCTACCTAAACAGACTTTAAACTGACCCTGAAAAGTACATACTTCTGTGTTCCATCCCAGTGTATGGCACTGCACTTCATGCTGGTTCTCTGCACAATAAATGCTCTTTGGTGTTGCTTACTATTTGAGTCTGGGGTATCATTCTTCAATGAATCACAGCCCCTTACAGAGCTATTACTGTTTGTCAAGTTATTGAGCTACTTTTTTTTTTTTTGATCTACTGAATATTGTGACTTTAAAAAGAGGCAAACAAAATCATTCTGATTATTTAATGTTGTATGTAAGTTCTTTGTTCCTCAAGAAAACTACCATTTGATGAATAATTTTCTAAGGAAACCATCCAAATAAAATATTAAGCAATTTATAGTCTCTCCCTATAACTATGAATCAAGTCACAGGAAATCCTATGTTGATGATATCATCCTTGATAGAAAAATCAGAAAATAATTCAATAAATATTTATGGCCAGAAGAAAAGGCAACACAGAATAAGATGGGAGAAGAAAATAATCCAAAAGCTAAACCAATAAAGAGGTGAAAGCTCAAAACTACATATGTTTTCAACAGATATTACAAGAGGGAGGTGTTTTTATTTTATTTTTATTAATGTATGTATTTATTCAGCTTACATTCTGATTTCAGCACCACTCCTATCTGTATCTCCAATCTCACAGTTCCCTCCTCTATCACCACTCCTTTTCCTCTGAGAAGGGAGAGGTGCCCCATGGGTATCAACCCATCCTTGGATATCAAGTCATTGCAGGACTAGACACACATGAGGGAGATTTTTATGTAAATTACATATATTAAGGAAAGTATACTATTGTGATTGCTTAGCTATTTAATAACTATCTTGTTATATAAAGCATAAATCATAATAAATCATATATTCAAAACCTCACATTAAGACTTAGATTTCTTTCTTGAATGTATGTGAGTGTGTGCATGTGTGTGTGTGTATGTATGTGTGTGTGTGTTTGTGTGTGTGTGACTTTGTTTATGTGTGTGCCTGTCTGCCTCTGTGTCTATATGTTATATGTGCATATATGGTGACATTTGCATGCATAGGTATGACTGTTCCAAGGCCAGAAGACTGCATAGAATGCATCCTCAATCAGTCTCTATCTACTCACTGAAAACAGAATCTCTGTGAACCTGTAGCTTGGTATTTTTCAACTTGCCTGGCAGGCTACTCAACCCCATCAACAATTTCTTGCTTCTTCTCCAACACTCATTCTAGTTTACAGTTGGCCAGGCCAGACTGGGAATCCAAACTCCAGTCTTAATGTTTTCACAATAGGCAATCTTACCCACCGAGCCATCTCTCCAACTTTTCTGATTTATTTTAAATTTAATAATTAAGATGTGTTAAACATTTGTGTCTAGTTATGGTATAAATAGAAGGACTAAAAACTAATATAAAGATGCGAGAAAATTTTACAAACTTTGGAAAGAAAAAGTACAAATCAGATTTTTATCAATTTACAAAATTAATTTTCAATAATTTTGTATAGCAAATTATTGTACTGTTTACATTTAGAAAGATTGCACTGTATTAATATTTTGTCATCTAGGAATAACATTTTTATGCATTTTTAGAGTTAGCTGTAAAACATAGCCCATTGAAGTGCTGTAGATATCACCAGAGGGTTTCCTTTTATTTAAAATGGATTCCTTCCACATATAATACAATGCAGCTTTGGTAACTCCTTCTATTTCCCCCATCCATCTCCATCTGGAGACCATCCTGTTGACACCTCTCATTATAAAACAGGCAGGTCTCTGAGGGATAACACAAAACAAAATAAAATATATTTAGATAAAACAAAAAGCAACACATAGGAGTTGGAGAAAAAGCATACAAGGAAAGAATAAGAGGATACATATGAATCAGACCCACTAATTAACACATTCAGGTCTCCCACAAAGAAACAAAAACCACCAGAAGATTTTTACCCCATGAATACCAACCTTCAGTACCTGTGTGGTCTTCCTTCCTTTTCTTTTTCTTTTGTCTTCTTCTTCTTCTTCTTCTTCTTCTTCTTCTTCTTCTTCTTCTTCTTCTTCTTCTTCTTCTTCTTCTTCTTCTTCTTCTTCTTCTTCTTC
>CM052704.1:30971429-30982912 GCA_028551405.1 Uromys caudimaculatus
TACATGTGTGCTAAGGGCCTAGGTCCAGCCTATGTATGCTGTTTGGTTGGAGTTTCAGTTTCTGAAAGCCCCAAATGGTCCAGGTTAGTTGACTCTGTTGCTCTTCCTGGGGAGCCCTAGCCCCTCCAGGTTTGTGAATCCTTCCCCCAACATTTTCATAAGAATCCTGGAGCTCTATTTAATGCTTGGCTCTGGGTGTCTGCCTCTGTTTCAGCCAGTTTCTGAGTACAGTCTCTCAGAGGACACTTATACAGAAACCTGGAATGGGGAATGTTCCACATGGTCCATGGGGGTGGCTATAGGTGAGACTCCTGGCTGTGGAGGATATGGAGTCTGAAGTGGCCTCATCCTGTAGCCACACAGAACGGGAATATCTTAACCATGCATCAGGTCAGAGTTCCTTCTACTTGTCTGAAAAAGTAGGGTATGTTTCTCTGTGATATATTTAAGGTTTTAAAGAGAGAGAGAGAGAGAGAGAGAGAGAGAGAGAGAGAGAGAGAGAGAGAGAGAGAGAGAGTTCACTACCATATACTTTTGGGCATAGCAAGTATTTAAAAATCATTTAAGACTCTTAAATTATTTGTCAAGATGTAACATTTTGTTACTGTCTAATACAGTAATCATATCATATAATGCTTAATGATTATAATTCATTCAAATATAGAATATAGTTAAATACATCAGGGATCCGAAAGTATACTTGAACGTCTCAAAGATATATTATTATCATATATTCACGATGTGATTCAAAATTTTATGTATACTTTTCTTTTTCTTTTTTCCTGTTTTATAGAAAATTTGATTTCTTTTAAACTCTCATAAGATCTCCTAGTTACAGTTTCCCTTTCCCCTATTCTTCTCAGTTCCTCTGTTCCTTCCCACTTCCCCTCCCATCTGGATGCACCCCATTTCACTCTCTCACTAGAAAACAAACAGGCTTCTAAGAAATAATACTAAAATAAAGTAAATGTAGCAATATAAATAAAAACTAACATATCAGAATATCAGAAGAAGAAAACAAAAACCACAAGAAAAAGAACTCAAGAAAAGGTCCAGAAACTGATATAAACACTGAGACTCACTAGTTCACACACTCAGAAATCCAATGAAATAGTAAAGTGGAACCCACATGATGGATAGGTATAATACGATTTTAAAACGATTAAATTAAAACAAACAAGAAATACACAGACAAAAAGCTATGATACAGCACACCCATAAGAGTCATTTGTTTCTTCAGTGAAACTATCTTAAAAAAAAAAAAAATTTTTCATTGGCAAGTGATTATCAATTGAGGATTCCTTCTGGTGTTGATTTAGGATCAAGTGTCTACTTCTTCTTTCATCTCTAGGATCCGAATTGGTGCAGATTCAGGAAAGCAATGTACATACTCCCTCAGTCTCCAAGAGTTCGTCTAAATTTTGTTCATGTTGATTTAGAGGGCCTTGGTTCACTGGCAACATACATCCATTCTAGATCTTCCACTCTTTCCACTTCCTCTTCCACATGGTCCCTTGAGCCTTGAGGGATTTGAGTGAGATATACAATTTAGGGCTGAGTGTTAGGTCTCTCACTTTCTGTATAACATCTGGCTGTGGGTCTTTGTATTTGAGCCATTTTGCCTCTAGATAAACCTTCTCTGATAATGGTTGGGTAAGAAACTGATCAATGATTATAGCATAATGTCAGTAGAAATCATTTTATTGCTACCTCATTGTTGTTTGTTGTTGTTGTTGTTTTGTTTTGTTTTGTTTTGTTTTAGGGTAGGTGGGACTAGAGTATGTTTTTACCCTAGGTTCCTGGGCTATCTAGAATGAGGTTCTTAGTCACCCAAGTAATATCAAGTATCGGTTTCTTCTCTTAGACTGAGTTATAAATCAAATCAGATACTGGTTGGATATTCATATATATATGAAGAGACATTCCACTAAAGTGACTGTGGATCACTTCAGTGTCTTCTCCACTTATGTGGAAGGAGGTTTTGTTTAATCTTCAGCTCTGTATTTTTCTCTCACTTGACATTCAATCCTTTACCATATACTATAAGCTGAACTTCCTGAACTTCTTGAGAGATTCCTTTCGAATTTATATTTCAGCTACAGTAGGTCCCTGGAACAAAATATCTCTAGTTACAGAAAGTGGGCAATTATACAATGTTTCCAGGGAGTAGACAATAGCTATTGTGTATTGTACTGGAAGAGTAATGATAAAGACAGCAGCAGAGCACAGCACGAACATTCTCCTCTCAGAAAGCAACATGGTTGTACTTTCTTCCAAATAGAAAAACACTGAATACTGTGTGAAGTTTGAAAAAGTTGGGTTTCAAATGATTAAAATCCATGCTAGGTATGATACAATAAACTTGCTACTCTTCCCATGGACCTCATAAATTTGAGGCTTGAAAACAAAATTTTGGAATTTGAGATATTATCAAACACTAATGACTGTTTACCTTGCAAACTTGAGGTTAATTTATTATCTATACAACATCACTATGAAAGGACAATTTCACATGTGAGTGGAATACGTATGTATTGAAAAGGTAAATGAAAAATTGAACCATGCAATTATATATACATTTTTACCACTAAATCATTCTTCATTCGTCAATGCCTACATTGACTATATGGGAATACTCATTTTTCCAATGGGTTTCACATTCTCTTTTACCCTTATTTGATGGAATCTTGGCATTAACATAAACAGGAGATAAACAAACAAACAAATAGCACAAAACAGACCATGCCCTGAGGGTGTAGAGCTGTACCTATTTTTTCTGAAGAACTGTTTAACTCCTTTCACATCCAAGTTACTTATTTCTTGAGAAAAAATACTTTTATTAAAAATCATTCCACCAATTCACTTAATGTATAAATATACATGAAATATTCAATTATAATACATCTAGATATATACAATATTCCTGTTTCTTGTTGCCTTTTAAAATAATTTGTAGTACTAGATATTTAATCAAAAGTATTGGGTATACCAAGCAAGTCTATACTACTGAAATCTCTGACATGTGCAGTTTTATAGTAACTAGAAATTATGAAATTTTATTTTAGGATACTGGAAAGACTGTCTCTAAGATATACCTAAAGATTAATAACAGTACTGCCTCATAATACACTTCTTTATTTATCTTATGATATCTGTCAATATTTGAGATACAACTGCATATGTAAATGAGAAATTACCTTTGCTTTCCTGCTGTCAATGTTAGTCTGCACTAAGGAATATTAAATATAATGAATAGTATTAAGATCTACAGTAAAATACTCTTGGTTTGTTTCTATGAAGGTTTGGCATATGACAGCTATAATGGCATATAACATAATGTTCTCTTTGATTTTTGAGTTGAAAGGAAGTATTGTATACCAATGTTGTCATTGAACACTGCATATATTATTTATTCTTCCATATGATTAACCATTTGCTTAATAAATGATGTCAATTGAATTAGTTTATCCTAAGATGGATAAAAAACATGTTAAGCAAATCTAGAATGTCCTACGACCCTTACATGAATTAAAGGGAAATGAGAAAAACAAGAACCAAATAATTTAAAATAAAAAATTAAAGCATAAATAGTTAGTGGTAATTTTAATCCATAGCTCTACATGAGCAGATAATAAGTCACTTGCAGAAGCACATGTTAGAATACAAGTAAGGGGTAAAATTCTGACCCAAACTTCTGCTTTGTTAACTTTTAATTCTTAATCAATATTGTGTTAGCAGTAGATTGAGCTGTATTATTGCACTTCATACACACATATTATGATACATTATCTATGTTTTATTGGCATATTTCCATCACCAAATCCTCATTTATGTTAATGTATAAGTCCAATGCAGAAGATCATCTCCCCCATTGCCCTTATAGATAGATAGATAGATAGATAGATAGATAGATAGATAGATAGATAGATAGATAGATAGATCCCTTTCTATGCCCCCTATTCTCTCATGAACTCTACATCCAGTCTCAAGATTTTATCCATAATTAACATGGCAGAGAAAAACAAATATTTTTATTCTGCAACTGACTCATTTTATTTAATGTAATGATCTCCATTTTTATTTCACCTAAAATTCCTTTGTTTTATATTTTGCAATGGAAGAAAATATCACCATTTATGCATACCATATTATTTCAAGACTTGCTGATATATAGGCCTCTTTGTTCACTATGTTCTCTAGTATGACTGGTATAACAATAAAGATGAACAAAGGAGTATATCTTATATGGTATGAGAAATCCCTTTGTATGTACACATGAGAGGTGGATACCTTTGTCATATGGTAGTTCTACTAATATTTTTTGAGGAATGTTTAATGAATTCTTTAGTGAGTATAAAGGTTTCATTCTAGCAGCAAAGGATAATGGCTCATCTTCCCCCAAATTCTTGTCAGTATTTTATTTGGTTTGGTTCCTTCACAGTCAGGGCTCTAAGATTATAGCTGGCACCAGTCTGAATATCCTATGAATCTCTGCATTCTTGACACTTACTATTTATTTGATTATTGTGTCACCATCTGAGCCTACCTGATCTACAGTGATAATTGTGTTCCTAGTCTTCTTTTCCCTGAAATTATTAGTGACCATTCATCCTTTCCGACATCTTGATTCTACATGCGAATGGCCAGTTCTAGTATGGTTTCTATGTCATTCTTTTTTCTACAGTAAAATTATTTGCTATTAATACGGAAAACTACAGTTCAGCAAACTGCCTGCCAGGGGAGGGATCCTTATAATGTCTGAAGGACTCTATTAAAGTACTCTTCCTTGTTAACATGGTACCCAAACATCTTTCTTCCAAACACTACAGACACTGTGTTAATAATACTCAGCCACAACATATTTTTTATCTTCCCCAATAAACTTCCTATAAAATGTAGGCATGAGAGCCAGAGAGACAGAGTCATAGGACTGGGGAAAAGAATAAGCTTACTGCCTTTTTACTGGTCTGTGGTCTTTCTTAGAACACTTTAAGCATCTATTAAAGTTAACAATGAGCTTAGAATTCCATGGCAGAAGTGTTTAGTTTGCAATTGTAAGTAAAAGTGAGGATATCCAAATTCTCTAATAGTTTTGTTGTTGAATTTAAATAATAATATGCATGGAGGGCAAATAATGAATCCTAGTATATTATTATACTGCTTAGTTTAAAACTGAAGGAATATTTGCATAAAAGTGATGCCTAAACTTTTTAAAAAGCAATGTGAAATCTCAAAAAACAGTCTTATTTTTCCAAGAGAATAATATGCTAAATTGAAGTATAGAGCTAAACTTACAAGTGGGTTGGCAAACAAAAAAAGAGAGTAGAATAATTTTGACAAGCATAACTCCTATTAAGTGCTCCAGCTCTATATTCTGAGTTGAGAATTTAATTGTTATTATGAAGTGTCTTCTATTCAAAATCATTCAGTGAATCTTTCAGTTATTAATTGCACATGGGATTTGCTTTGCACTATGATATCTCTTCTAGAAATGAAGTTATAACACACGCTATGTGAAAATTTACAAGGTGCTAATGAGCTTTCTTCAAACACCACAAATTATTTAAGTAACTTAATGCTGTTGTTATTTTTTACAGTGTCAAAGGAGTTTTCACACTAATGTGAAGCAGGCACATAATTTATTTCTCTGTTTCCAAACTTCCATGTATAAATTGAAAACATAAGCATAATGTCAAAGGAAATAACATTAATTTATTTCTTTCCAATGCTTATATGTTCAAAAGTATTTTTATTACCAGGTAATAAATAATTTCATGATTGATTTTCACACTTAGCAGTCTAAATGTTATCATAGATTTGGTATAGAAATGTATAAAGAGGTGTTATTACATTGAAATAGAATAGGGAATTTCTATAGATTTTAATTAAATTAAAATGTGAATCATGTATGTGTTTATACTAAAAATCTATATATAGTAATGTTCTTTATACATCACAGTTAAAAGTTAGTTTGTTTCTTATACAGAGATGTAAGTATTAGATAAACATACATTTTCCCACGCTTTTAATGATTCCCCCAAAGAGTAGAAGAACAAGTTGCTTGTAGTGACAGGCAAAGAAAAGGGCCCTAGTTTGCCATAGGTATGTCAAATAAGAAGAAGCTAAATAGGGCCTTACATGGAGCTCTCATTAGCTTCAGATTCTAGAGAATTATTTATGTGGCTCTAAACATTAAAAATGAGAAAACAGAAAGTCACAGAAAGTTGGACAAGATTTTTATGATCTTATGTGGAAATATGTAAAATAATAAATCCTAGACATGCTTAGATTCCTACAAATAAAAAAATTGGTATAATGTAACATTTACTTGCCTACATGGTTGTAAATACTAAGATTTTTTTCTGCCTGTGTGGAAACACATTTATTACTTTGAAAGGAGAATGAAAACTTGGAGGTGTGTAGTTACTCACTATCTCTGATTCATAAGCTCTTTCTCTCAGTGAGAGGATTATTAAGAAAAATCCAGTAAAGGGATTTGTTTGTTTTCTTTGTGATTGTGTGTGTGTGTGTGTGTGTGTGTGTGTGTGTAAATGAGTTTTTCTAAGCCAAGGGCTGGGCTTGACATAGATTTCGGTTTCACGAAACTTTAATTATCATTGTGTTATTTTATTTTGTAACTTATATTAGATTCAAATACATTAATGATGGCCTAGACTGCACTATGCTGTCCCATCAAGGTACATGGTAATTTATGTACAACAAAAATATATTAACGTGGAGGCTAGGAAGTCTAACTCTAAAATCAAATGTAAGAGAAAGCTTAATGTAAGAGTGGGAGAAAGGGGCTGGATTTATCTCTTTATGATGGATGTTCATGCCCTTCAATGCGGCAGCCAATCAAGATACAGTTATCTCTAGAAAGTTGTATTTAACTCATGACAATGTTCTATTACAGGATCTTTGGGGGACATCTGGTAACTATTAAACTCTCCTGCTGTACTCAAATCTTCTCACAGGCGAATACAGCTTAGCATATCAGTAGCCTTTTCAGTCTTAACATGTTCCAGCATCAACTTCAAATTTACATTTAAACTCAACTGAATCAGATATGTAAAAATTAAATATTATTGTCACCTCTATGTAAATTAACATAAACACTTTCAATTAACTAATTAATTAATTATTAGAGAAGTCCCTTTAACTTCTGAATTTTCTGTTTCTGTCTCACTTCCTGAATCCTCAAACTCTAGCCATGGACAAAAAACCCAGTGTTATAAGATTTAGAATTACAAATCCAAGTATTCCTGATTGTGAAGCAAACATCCTACCAATTGATCTACATCTCCAAACAGAGTTCTTAAAACTACATATGCCGCATGCATATTCCACATGCTGGTAATACAGCCCTCCTTGGAAATTTTCTATACCCAGTCAAACCAGAATTCATTAAGTTTTAAGATACGTTAGTGTACAGTTTTTTTCTGAGTAAATTTGCTAGATACTTCCTATTTGGGATAGTCTATGATGTTCCAATTTCATGGATAAATAGAATTTGCCTAAGTAACATTTCTGCAATTTGTCATTTATATGAAATTAATTGCTTGTGTATGACCCTCTTATAACTCACTAGGACACTAGCCTATGCTTGACACTTCAAAACAAGCATGGTTCTATGTATGGTCATAGAGTATGTGTGTCTGTAAAGTCTATGCCACATTATATTCTCAAGGTCTGGTATGGCTCCCTCTAGAGGAACGTGATTCAGATTGGCTTCTTTAAGGTGTGACTGCATCAGCCTCTATTATTCTAACAAATAGCAGGAGTAGAAGATGAGAATGACAGTACCAACAAGGCATGTTCACAAGTTTCCTTTGTGATTCTTCCCTTAAGACACGGATTCCCTCCATGGTGTCTATAGGACCTGTGAGGACATTTTCTTATTGTCTTGAGGTAGATCACTCCATGCCTTCTGCCTGTGAGAAATGACGCCATCAGCTTATGTTTACACCCTTGGATGCCCTCTTAGGAATGCTTCCTCACTCAGCAAGTTCGGCCTGCATTTTCCACTCTGCCTACTCTGTAGTTAACCCATTAGATCTTAAAAGTACATTTCCATTCCCTTATATTACTTCTAATATCTGTGGTTAAGAAACTATATATAGTCTTTTTAATTTTTACTAAGAAATTTTAAGACAATAGTCTAATTAACTGTGCTTTAGCTACTCACTTCCTGTTCTTTGAAGTTAAGTTAGTGATCACTTGTTAAAATTATTATTATTCTTTAATCTTTTTTTTTTCAGTCATTATCCCCCTCCTGGTCTGACCTCTGAGAGTTCCTCATCCCATTCCTCTTCCCCCCTCCAACCATCTCCAAGTATATGGCCCCACTCCCCACCCCACCAGATCTCCTCCTTCCCTGGGGCCTTACATCTCTCAAGGGTTAGGTGCATCTTCTCTCAGTTAGGTCAGAAGAGGGAGTCCTCTACTGTATATGTGACAATGTCCTCATATCAGCTAGCGAATGCTGCCTGGTTGCTGGCTCAGTTTCTGAGAGATCTCAGGGATCCAGGTTAGTTGAAACCCCTGATCTTCCTATGGGGTCACCCTCCTCCTCAGCTTCTTCCAGATCACGTTTGAAAGTAAACTTGCTGCAGTTGCTGGCCTCATGACTCATCTCTTCTTAAGGCCTCAGCAAGAGTGTCCCTTCTCCATGGTTCTAACAATATGCTAATCACAGTCACAAAATCGGTAAGAAAATTTAGACCTTCCATTGTTGCCTCTTCTTACCCTGAGTTGCTGAGCACACTCCTTTCATGGTTTTATTTGTTTGTGTGTTTTATAAATTTATTTCAGATGCTTCCATCCTATATTCTCCATGTAGCTCTAGGCACAGATGTTTAGTTACATAATATACCATTAATAACAATAACAACAAAGTATAACATATATCTGTTTAGATTAATTTGCACTGTTATAATAGAATATCTAAGTCTAACTAATGTGTAACCAAGAGAAATGCTATATTTCTGAAGGATGGGAAAGCAGAGGCCAGAGGGAGTGTATAGCACCTGGATCCTTGAACCATCATTTCAGAGAGAAGATGGAAGAGGATGAGCATATTCACAAGAGAGACACAAGGCCCAATACTTTGTATCAGGAACCTGCTTTGGTGATGTTTCATCCATTCCCACAATAATTTTGATAGCATGAGCACTGGCATTACTTGATCACCCACTAGCTGTCTCAGTTCTTATCATTTTTTCCCTGGTGATTCCAGTTCTAACCCTTGAGACTAGTATACATTGAAGTCATACAAAATGATAGCAACAGCAGTAAACATATAAACAAAGAAAGCTCATCAAGATTTTTTAAAAGTACTTTATATTAATTCTTGAATTCAATCCTATCTTTTTAAGAACCCTCACTAAGGCAGTACTAAGAGAAGCTGAGAAATAAATCGTAATACATTGAAGTAAACATAAAGCATGATCTTTGGCTGATGGTTTGAAATGAGATGTGATCTTTAAAAATTATCAGTGCGTATGCTCACTGCCAGCAAGGGGAGGGGCAAGTCTCTACTTTCTCAGTTGAAGGTCTGTGGCCACAGAACTGTGGTATTTATCTGTGATGTAAATTCTGGTCATGTTTGGAAATGTTGAATATAGTAATTGGTTTCTGAACGAAAACAACATTTATGCCATCCCATGCCCGTACATTTTGGGTATGGTTTTGGACACGTACCCTATCATAGCTTTCTCCCTTCTCTACAAGAAGATGCTTCATTCCTTGCTGCTTTTAAATATCATAGGCTTTCAAATCCTAACCATCCAGAAACTGTGATTTTATTTAGATATAGAGTTATTTTATTGATAGCTGTTTTAACATTTGGGTAGTTACTAGGTTAATTTTTTTTTATAAGGTTTGAATGTTCAAATTCTCATTATTTCTCTAATTTAATGTGGCAGTTTTAAGCTACATTATAACTTTTAGGGGATTTGCCCAACTCTGAATCACTGTTGTTTAGCAGATGTATAATTCATTTAAATGTTTTTGAAATTTTCTAAGCACTATATGAGTCAAAATAAAAGTATATGCATTGTTAAACTTAGAAGCTAAGGTTTAGCCTGGAGTTTGATTATACATACACATGTTTTATAAATATATATATATATATATGTGTGTGTGTGTGTGTGTATTATAACTGACATAAATTTTACCTTACAAAATTATATCACAGAATAAATAGTAGTAATCAATTATGGTACTCCAGGTTCATAGTCTTTATATCTCTTATTTGCTATACACTTTAACTTTTAAATAATGATTTATTTATTTGAGAATCTCTTTATTATATTTTTATTTTCATTAAATACAGATGTTAGTTCTCAGATAATATATACTGATTACAGTTTCCCCTCTCTATACTTCTCCCAGTCCTTCTCTGCTTTTCAACCTATTTGGATTAACCGACTGCTTTTTTCTCATTATACAAGTAACAGGTCTCTAAGGGATAATAACTAGTTAAAATGAAGTATAATAAAATATAATAAGATAAAACAAAATATAGATCATCATAATTGGATAACAGAAACACAAATTAGGCAAAGAGTCCAAGAGAAGGCAAAATAAACAGAGGACCACACTCAGGAATCTCACAAAACTATTAAACTGCAACACATAGTATATATGCAAAGGACCAACAGAGTAAAATGAGAGGAATAAAAATAAATGAAATAAAATAATAAGTTAAAATAATTTTTGGGGGGGAGAGAAAAGGGTTTATTAGGCTTACACATACATACTGCTGTTCATTATTGAAAGAAATCAGGGAAGGACCTCACACAGGACAGGACCTTGGAGGCAAGAGCTGATGCTCTGGCTTGCTCAGTTGCCTTTCTTTCTTTCTTTCTTCTTTTTTTTTTTTTTTAAGCATTTGTGTGCATTTATTTATTTATTTATTTATTTATTTATTTATTTATTTATGTATTTATTTATTTTTTAAGGGTTTTTTTTTGATACTTTATTTACATTTCCAATGTTTCCCCCTTTCTAGGTCTCCTCTTTGGAAACCACCTATCCCATCCCCCTCCCCCACCTCTATGAGGGAATTCCACCTCCCACCCACCCACCCACCCACTCCCATATTCCCACCTTGACATTCCCCTTCACTGGGGCCTCTCCTCCCCCTGATGGCCAACAAGGCCTTCCTCTGCCACATATGTGGTCCGAACCAAGGGTCTCTCCATGTGTATTCTTTGGTTGGTGGTCTAGCCTCCATGAGGACTGGGGGTGGGGGGTGTGAGGCCAGTTGAAACTGTTGCTCCCTCCATGGGGCTGCAGACTCCCTCAGCTCCTTCAGTCCCTTCTCCAACTTCTCCATCTGGGACCTCACTCTCAGTCCAGCAGTTACTGTAAAATGAAACTTGGGTATTCCAAACGTTTCGGCTAATATCCACTTATCAGTGAGTACATACCATGTTCGTTCTTTTGTGACTGAGTTACCTCGCTCAGGATGATATTTT
>CM052704.1:30983012-31012586 GCA_028551405.1 Uromys caudimaculatus
CCTTTCATCTCTACTAGTCCAGCTGATGCAGACCATGCAAGCCCTATGCATTGTGCATTAGTCAGTTTGATTTCATATTAGCTTTGATTAGATTGATTTAGAAGCCCTTGTTTTCTTGGTATCCTCCATCCATTCCCTTTGGCTCTTATACTCTTTCTTGTTGCAGTAAATCTCCAACCCCAATAAGCCCGTGCAAAAAAACAACACAACTCAGTTACAATATTTATAAGCTGCATGCCTAGATTAGACAGATTTACCGCTGCACTACTCTATTCTCCAGCTGTGAGATCCCTTGCTACTGTGGCTTCTCCAGGCCAAGTGGTTCTGCTCCATTTTCCTTCCACCAACTCTGTCTTGTTCCTTCTCCTTCTTCCCCTCTCCCCTACTCTCTAAAACCTCCAGCCCCACCTTTCCTTTCCACTGCCCAATCACAGGCTCTAGCCTTTATTTATTAATTTATTTTTGATATTTTATTTACATTTCAAATGTTTTCCCCTTTCCAGGTCTCCCCTTTGGAAACCCCCTATCCTATCCCCCCTCTTCCTGCCTCTATGAGGATGTTCCCCCTTCCACC
Organism: Uromys caudimaculatus; assembly: GCA_028551405.1. Classification (NCBI taxonomy): domain Eukaryota; kingdom Metazoa; phylum Chordata; class Mammalia; order Rodentia; family Muridae; genus Uromys; species Uromys caudimaculatus. The sequence continues at coordinate 30,983,587 of CM052704.1, forward strand.
CTTATTGGACTAGTTACCATAGGGAGAAGGTTCATGTGAAATCACCTGAGTAGGTAATCCACTCCCCAAAGTTTGTGGCAGCCCTTCTTGAGGAAGCAGAATTAACATCAGAATACAAACAGCTCAAGGGCAGGCAATCCACAAAACTTTCTGTTTGCTCTTCCTCAGGTTTCTCTGAGCCCTGAGGGCAGAGATTTAGTGCTGACATACCATTTCTTTCTTTCTTTCTTTCTTTCTTTCTTTCTTTCTTTCTTTCTTTCTTTCTTTCTTTCTTTCTTTCTTTCTTTCTTTCTTTCTTTCTTTCTTTCTTTATTATTTCAAGGTTTCTCACTCTGCATAACATCTGAATATGTTCTGTATTTGTTCCCATGTTCTGCAGGAAGAAATATCTCTGATGATGGCTAGGCTAGGCCCTGAGATATAAGTATAGAGATATGTCATCATGAGTTGCTACCTCTTTCATGTTATTGTTGATATTGTTGTTTTGTGTTGCTATGTTCTGTTTTATTTTGAGGCATAGAACAGTAGTATCTGATTTTACCCTAGTTCCCTGGGCTACCTAGATCAGGTTCTTAATCACCCAAGAAATATCAGGTAGAGGTTTTTTTCTCAAGGAGTGGGCCTTAATTCTAATAAAGCAGTTATTTGTTTTCTTTACCTCCTCAACCTTTGTGCTACCATGGCACTAGTACAGTTTACTTGGAAGCTGTTATAGATCAAAGGGTTTGTGGCTTGGCTGGTGTTCTTGATTCTCTTCTAGTAGCATGCAGAGAACATTGCTGTACCAAAAACAATAAAATGTAAACCTGAGAATCTATGTAGGCATCAGCTGGACTTTTCCATGTTTAAGACTTGTCTGGGCATTGTCTTCAGCAATGGGACACTGCTGTCACTTTATTCATAGCAACAATTATTCCAGTCGATGTGGATGTCTGTTGGAAAAAAAAAAAAAAAACCTAAAAGAATCTGTAAAAACATTATTAGAAAAAAAAAAAAGAATTTGGAAAGTATCTAGCTATAAGATTCATAAAGGGAAAATAAATTCTTTTTCTGCACACACATTTTATATAGGTTTGCCAACAGCCGGTACTTTGTGGGCAACATATAAAAAATAAAGTTGGCTCTCAAAGATGACTTTTATAATGGTCATAATTCTTGCTTTTATATGCCACCAGATTAATGAATTATATGATTTTTTATTTCTATTTGCATCACTCAGAGAGGACTTTTAATTTTTTAACGATTCCACATTAGAATTGCATCTGCACTCTGCAAGAATAATTGGAGTCAGTAATTTTTCTTCAGCTCAGAATTACAGTATAACTTATGAATCACTCTTTGGAAAATAATAGCACTATCATTATTAATTTATTATGTTTTATCTTTTATCCTGATCCTATTTTTATTTTTTTGATTTGAGAAGGGTTACCTTTGTCATTTTTGTGGGATAGTCCAATGTGAGGATATGTGAATTTTACACCAGTACTCCTGGTATAAGTAATAGACTCAAAGGAGCAATTACTAAGATGGGTGGATGCATTATTCTATAGTAACTACTCTGTGCTGTCGATTGACCACTGTGACAGAAGCTTAACATAAAGTAACAAGAAGTTATTAACACATCATGATAGGTATTTTGTTTCATACAATGTAAATGATTATCACAAAGAGAACAGAGAATTCCAACACTCTTATTCATGCCTCAATAACTTCTGAGAGCATTCTGTGATCTGGATGAAGGCAGGCATGTCCTAATTATCAACAGAACATTGAGGAGCTGGTTAAACATACTTGTTTTGGTGGAGATGATTGCTTTTCATATAAAATAAATGAATGATAAATTCTTCACTAGTTAGCCCCTGTCACAGGACTGCCAAAGGAAACAGGGAAAAATGTGTCTTATAGGAGTTTGAGACTTGCTGATGCTTTGAATGAGTGAATGCCAGTCCAGTTTGGTTCTAATAAGACAAATGGATATTGAGTATAATTTTAAAAATAGAGAAACAATAATCAGTGTTTTTTCTCATTTGGTGTCTGATGATTAGAAGTGGGATTAATGCTAGTTTTGAAATGTAAATTGTGGGAACAAGCCTGGTGCGGTGGGACGAAGCCCCACATATCTGTTCCAGGGCGCTGCGGCTATGGGTGGGACAACAGACATGCTGGAAGTGACTGCACATCTTCCCACACAGTCCCATGGGCAGCTAGGGGCTGTGGGAAGCCTTTTCAGGCCCTGCCCGTGGGTGGGGGAGGCAGTAGGGGAAAGGGTGGGAGAGGGGGCCATTCTCAGGGGAATGCAAGGCAGCTGTCTCCATGGGTTCTCTAGCCCAGGACACTGCAGTCGCCCCAGGGTGTCAGAGTGCTGCTTGGATTCCCACCAAGACCGGGTTTCAACAACTTGGGGCGCCGGGTTAGCTGATTAGGCTTGGGTGAATGGGTATCGTCTGGGAGAGCTGAGAAGCCCTCAGCAAGAAATTAGATGTGGCTTCTTAATCGAGGGCCGGGTCCCTTGCTTCTCAAGGAAGGGCCAGATGAAGAGACAGTCCATAATTCTAAGACATTTATTTTCATCCTGTGGAGTGGCCTGGAAGGAATTATACCCCCTGGGGCCTCTGGGAGATTCAAGGCAGATATAGTAACTGGGAAGGGGTGTGGCTAAGCCTCTAGGTGTCTCATTAACATGGGGATGGCTTGGAGCTGTGTGGCCAGGACTCTACCTGAGGAGGGGTGGTACACGACCTTGACTGGAGCCAAAAGTCTCCCGGGAGTGTTGGCATAAAGTTTTCTGGTCCCTTGTGGATTATTCCACTGGGTTGCCCAGATTTTATGCCTATGGTCAAATGGGTGCCAGATTGCCTGTTACAGATCACTGCCCACAGTAAATAGCTAAGAATTTCAGTTCTATAGACTAAGGAGAGTATCTACTATAGGTGACATGTGTCGTACTGGGACTGTGAAGAGGACAGGAATTGTGAGACTGGGCTAATGAGATAAGTTTGTTCCATATCCTAAAATAAAAATTAGTCTTATAAGTCTATAAAAATATGTAAGTCTCATTCACCCAATATATTTGTTGAATAAATGAATATTTTATATACTTAGAAAATGAAGGTAGAGGGAAATTTTCTTCCTTAACACATAGTGATTAAATATTAATTTTTTGCCTTTAAATCTTAAAATTCTCATTATTTCTTTGTTTATGCTAATATACATTTACTTGTTAAATATATACAGAGTCACTGGCATGGAACATCTTCTTTTCTAGGCACCAGATATGCTTGAATGAATCAAGCGGGTCAAAACATCTTTCTGGAGTTTTCTTAGAGAATGAGAATAAGAACACTGTTTTACAAATCATTAATAATTTTGAAGGTTTCAAAATAACACTTAAGATACTCCATTCAGGAACCACAGCTCCATGCATCCCTGGAAGCCTGTTGCCAAGAAGGCAAACCAGGTGAGATCCTCAAAAGCTAATACCCTTCCTGCTAGGTCCCTTGGCAAACCCAGTAGCTGTGAAGTCTTCCTCATCCCCCCTGTGTGCCATTTTATTCCTTGTACCTCTACTTGCAATCACAGAGACCTACTCCCATCAGGGACTACCAACTCTACATGCATTCCCAGTTGCCTGGTGCCATCAGGGACTATCAAGCTTGTCAACACTTGAGACAAACAGAGAACTAAAGGCCATCATAAAAACACAATCAGCAACAGCCTGGGCAATATGTCCCCACTAGAAATCAGTAAACCTACTACAAAAGGTCCTGGATATCCTAACATGCCTGAAATAAAAGAAAATAACCTTAAATCTTATCTTATGATAATGATAGAGGCCTTTTAAAAAGAAATGAATAGATCACCTAAAGAAATACAGGAAAACACAATTAAAAGAGTTAAAGAAATGAGTAAAACTCTTTAAGATCTTAAAATGAAAATAGCAATAACAAAAACAGAAACCGAGACAGTCCTGGAGATGGAAAACATAAGAAGGTGAACTGAAAATACAGATATTAGTATCACTAATAGAATACAGGAGATGGAAGAGAGAATCTCAGGCATAGGAGAGAGAAGAAATGGATACTTCAATAAGGAAAATGCTAAATCTAAAAACTTTCTAACAAAAAACATCAGAAAATTTGTGACATTATGATAAAAATCAAATTTAAGAATAATAGGAATAAAATAAAGATAAGATTCCCAGAACAAAGACCCCTAAAATATCTTAAACAAAATCCTAGAAGAAAATTTCCCTAACATAAGAGAGAGAGAGAGAAAGAGAGAGAGAGAGAGAGAGAGAGAGAGAGAAAGAGAGAGAGAGAGAGAGGTGGCTATAAACATACAATAAGCATATGGAACACCAAGATTGTACCAGAAAATAGTATCCTCCTATCACATAATAATCAAAACACAAAATCTACACAACAAAGAAAGAAAATTAAAAACTGGAAGGGAAAAAGGCTTAGGAACATACAAAGGCAGAACCAGCTTAATTAATTAATACCTCATGTTTCAACCGAGACTCTAAAAGCCAGAAGGACCTAGGCAGATATCTTGAAAACCCTAAAAGGCCACAGATTTCAGCCTAAACTATGATACAAGAAAACTTTAAATCACTATCGATGTAGAAACCAAGATATTCTATGAAAAAAAATTAAACAATCTTTCCACTAACACCCAGCACTACAGAAGTTATTAGAAGGAACATTCCAACCCGACAAGGGTAAATACACCAAGACAAAACACAATGAAACAAAACAAAACAAGAAAAGCCTCACAAGAAATAAATTATTCCACACTAGCAAAAAACAAAAGAAAAGAATCACACATATATTCACAACACACACACACACACACACACACACACACACACACACACACACACACACACACACTACTGCCACTGCTGCCACCACCATAAAGATAACACAATTAACAATCTTTGGTCATTAATATCTCTCAGCACCAATGGTCTTAATACCCCAATAAAAAGATACGGGCTATCACGGTGGATATATAAATAGGATCTACCACTGTGCTGTATACAAGAAATGCACTTAAGCAAAAAAGATATACATTGCCTCAGAATAAAGGGCTGGAAAAAAGGATTTCCAAGTGCAAAGACTCAAGAAATAAGCTGGAATAGCCATTAATATCTAACAAAATAGACATTTATCAAAAAGTAATAAAAAGAGATGGGGAAGGAAACTTCATACTCATCAAAGAAAAAATCCAACAAGATGATATCTCAGTTCTTAACATCTCTGCACCAAAGTCAAGGGCAACCACATTTGCAAAAGAAACATTACTAAAGCTTAAATCCCACATTGATCTACACTCCACTCTCACCAATGGACTTGTCATCTAAACAGAAACTAAGCAGGAAAATAATAAAACCAACCAACAGATAATTACAGAACATTTCATTCAAACACAAAAGATATACCTTCTCAGTACTGCACAGAACCTCCATAATTGAACATGTAGTTGGTCATAAAGCAAGAATCAAGAAGACACATCAAGACATCATCCATCATGATAAAGTAAGCTTCATCCTAGGGATGGTTAAATATATGAAAATCCATCAGTATAATCCACCATATAAACAAACTAAGAAAAACCCCATGATTATCTCATTAGATGCTGAAAAATCTTTTGACAAAATTCAACAGCCTTTTATGTTAAAAATATTAAATATCAGGGATACAAGGCACACACCTAAACACAATAAAGGCAGTATACAGCAAGCCAATAGTCAATATCAAATTAAATGGAGAGAAACTTAAAGCATTTCCACTAAATCTGGGATAAAACAAGGCTATCAGTCTCGCCCTATTTCTTCAATGTAGTACTTGAACTTCTACCTAGGGCAATAAGACAACTACAGGAGATCAAGGGAATACAAAATGAAAAAGAAGTCAAAATATTCCTATTTGTAGATTACATGGTAGTATAGATAAGTGAGCCACAAAACTCTACTTGAGAACTCCTACAGCAGAAAATACCTTCAGGAAAGTGGCTGGATACAAAATTAACTCAAAAAAGAAAAAATCAGTACTCCTCTTTTATACAGATAATAAAACAGCTGAGAAAGAAATCATGGAAATAACACCCTTCACAATAGCCTTAAATAATATAAAATATTTTGAGGTAACTCTGAACAAAGTTGTGAAACACATACATGACAGAAGTCTGAGTCTTTGAAAAGATAAACTAAAGAAGATATCAGAATGTGAAAAGATCTCCCACGCTTATGGATCAGCAGGATTAACGTAGTGAACATGGCCATTTTAACCAAAAGCAATCTTAATGCAATTCCCATCAGAATTTCAACGTAATTCTTTACAGACCTTGAGAGAACAATTTTCAACTTCATGGGGTAACATAAAAATCCCAGGATAACTAAAACAATCCTGTACAATAGAAGAACTTGGGAGGTATCACTGTCCCTGATCTCAGGTTGCATTTCAGAGCAATAGTAGTTAAAACTGCATGGTATGAGTATAGAAACAAAGAACTAGATTAGTGGAATAGATTTGAAGATGTTGAAATAAACCACAGACCTACAGACAGTTTGGTTTTGGCAAAGAACCTAAAACCATACAAGGAAAAAAAGAAAGCATCTTCACCAAATGGTACTGGGCTAGCTGGATGTGTGCATAGAGAAGAATGCAAACAGATCCATAATCATCACACTACATAAAACTCAGTTCCAAGGGGATCTAAGGCCTCATGATAAAACCAGATACACTAAATCTCATGGAAGAGAAAGTGGGAAATAGCCTTGAAAGCATTGGTAGAGGAGACAATTTCCGGAACAGAACACCAGTGGCTCAGGTACTAAGATCAACATTTGATAAATGAGACCTCAAGAAACTGAAAAGCCTCTGTAAGGCAAAGGACACCATCAATAGAACAAAATGACAAACTACAAATTGGGAAATGATCTTCACTAACCTTACATCTGCCAGAGGGCTAATATCTAAAATACATAAAGAACTCAAGAAGTTAGAGACCGACAACCCAAATAACTCAATGAAAAAAATGGTGTACAGAGTTAAACTGATAGTTCTCAACAGGAAAATAGTTAATGGCCGAGAAACACTTAATAAAATATTCCACATCATTAGTAAACAGGAAAATGCAAATAAAAATGACTACAAGATTCCACTTTACACCATGAGAGTGCTAAAATCAAAAACTCTAGAGACAGCACTTGATAGTGAGGGTGTGGGATAAGGGGAACATTTCTTCGTTTTTGGTTGGAGTGCAAACTTCTACAACCATTTTGGTAATCAATTTGGTGGTTTCTCATAAAGTTTGGAGTTCTGTTTCAAGACCCAGCTATACCACTCCTGGACATATACCCAAAAGATACTTCATATCTTCATAACAAGGACACTTTGTTCTTAGCACTCTACTATGTTCATAGCAGCTGTGTTCATAATAGCCAGGAACTGGAATGAACTCAGAAGTCCATCAACCCAAAAATGGACAAGGAAAATGTGGCTGATTTACACATTGCAATACTACTTAGCTATTAAAAACAAGGACACCATGACATTTGCAGGCAAATGAATGGAACTAGAAAACATCATCTTGCATGAGCTAACCCAGACCTAAAAGGACAAGCACAGTATCTACTCACTTGTAAGTGAATATTAGCCACAAAGTATAGGATATTCATGCTACAAACCACATACCAAAAGAAGCTAAATAACAAGGAGGGTCCAAGGGGGAATGACTGAATCTCAGTCAGATGGGGAAATAAAATATTCATCAGGTGTGAATGGAAGGAGAGAAGGGAATGGGATTAAGAATATGGAGGGGGAGGGGAGATTATATGTAGAGTGGGCCAGGAAAGTAAAAGGCAATTTGCATGCGGGCTTGTGGGGGCATATTTAGGATATTTTGGTCATGAGACTGGAGGCGTCCCCGGGAAGTCTCTGAGGGTTATTCTAGATGAGACTCCTAGTAGTGGAGGATATGGAACCTGAAGTGATATCTCCTGTAGCCAAGCAAGATTCCTATTGGAGGAATAAGGACACAACGCACCCACAAAACCTTCCATCCAAAATGTGTCCTGCCTATCAGAAGTGCAGGGACAAAGATGGAGCAGAGACTGAGGGAATGACAAACCAATGACTGGTCCAATTCGAGATCCACCTCATGGGCAAGAACCAGTCCCTGACACTAATAATCATACTCTGCTGTATTATGATACTCTAATAGGAGACTTGCATAACTGTCCTCTGAGAAGCTCTACCCAGCACCTGACCAAAACAGACCCACAGTCAAATATTAGATGGAGCTCAGGGAATCTTGTGGATAAGTTGTGAGAAAGATTAAGGGACCCAGATTAGATAGAGTCTCCACAAGAAAACCAACCAAGTTAACTAACTTGTATCCTCAGCGGCTTTCAGAGCTGGACCTAGGGTCATGCTCATATGTAGCAGATATGTAGCTTGATCTTCATGCAGGTCCCCCAACAACTGGAGTGTGGGCTGTCCCTGACACTGTTGCCAGCCTATGGTTCCTGTTTCCCTAATTTCCCTCGTGTGGTCTCAGTGAGAGATGATGTGCTTAGTCCTTCAGTGACTTGATATGCCAGGGTGGGTTGGTACCCAGGGGAGTCCCCCCAGCTTATTAGAGAAAGGGGAGATAAGGGGAAGGGATATGTGAGGAGGAAATAGAACGAGAGGGGCTGCTATTGGAATGTAAAGAGAATAAATAAATTAATTAATGAAAAAATAAAATAACATTTCTAAAACAACATTTCATTTTTAGATCCTAGCATATGGAAGGAAATCACTTGAATTTCATATGTATTTTAATTAATGTTTATAAATATAAAGAGTCACTATTTAGTATATATTTATGATATCCCACAACTATTAAGTGATATTTACCAGTTGTGACATTTGTATATGTATATTTTTGCAGTTTTGATAAGTCAATCAATCTTGCTCATTTCTGTTCAACATAATATAAACATGAAAACTGTAAAATATGACAGCAAAGAATTCTGGAAAATAAATAATCGCATTGCCAAAGTTCATTGAGTTGATTTGTGAACCATTTTTATTTGTTCAGTAATAAAATCCTCTTATGATTTGCAGTAGTGAATTGAATAATTCATCTCAGTAAAGTAGTTTCTTAAGTTAAAAATAACACTTTGTAACAGCTTTCTTTAATTAAATAGCATTCTTCCCAAATGATAAACATTTCTTGGAGATTGTTGTTTGTTGCCTTGCTTTCTATTGGTTACTTTTTTGACACAGAATCTGCCATGTTGCTCCGACTCAATTTGGTTATTACAGGGAGCCAATGTTACCTAGAGCTCCCAGAACAACTGCTACTGTCTCCTAAGTTCTGGGGCCACAGGGTCTGGGACACCATACTTAATGTTCGGTCACAGAATCCCTAAGACAGAAACATTTACTTATTTTTTTTATAAAGGATCAAATTAATGCCACTACGTGTATTTCCAAGTTACCGAATGAATCAATATATAATTCCATATGCTTTACATAGCCTCTAAAACATATAACTGATGTATTATTTAATAAAAATGAATATTCTGTGGCTTCCCCACTCAGCCATCTTTTAAAAAAATATATAAACTACACTTCCTTGAGTATCAGACCCTGCCTTTTTTGTTGTTGTTGTTGCTCTGTCCAGTCATTTCATTTTGAGGTAATAAAGATGTTTACTGAATCGTTTATGTATATGAATCAAAAGATGGAGCATATAGAGTGGGTACATATACATCATACAATTTTGTTTGCATATTGGTTCTCTAAATTTTTCTTTAAAAATAGTATACCAGATAGCAGCATTCAGTGATTCTTTATTTTTTTTAAATAACTTAACCTATTCTAATGCAGAGAGTTTAGAAATATGTTATCCTGAGGTCTGGTGTAATGGTTCATTCACAATCTACTTTCAATAAAAGGCTGAGGACATGGGATAGATCATGAGAACACACAAATACTGGGTTCAACAGTAAGCATATAACCCCAATGGTATGGAAGCTAAGAGTTAAGGAACTTTGGAGCTCCTGGCTCGTGGCCACTCAATCTAGTCTAAACAGCAAAACACAGATTCCAGTGAGAGACTCTATCCGATAAAATAAGAGAAAAATGAATAAACATGAACACGCACATATCTTTCACATAATTTCTTAAAATACTTTATCATTCATATATAGTAAAGAAAATAATTATTTTTAACAATATTCTTTAAGATATAAAACATTTTTGAGTTATACCTAGCAGAATTGTGATGATTAACATTTTCATTTTTATGGCACGAAATAGCCAGTATGACAAATCTATGCATAGATCTGTGAAGAATTTTCTACAAGAGACAAACAGAAGTAGGAAGAACATTATTAATATTGGTGGCATTAGCTCACATCAACACATCAAAGAAATCTATGAAGCTGAACAACAGCTTTCAAGTTTCTCTGCTGTGATTGTCTATGCTTGGGCCAGGGATTTGCACTATAAGAAGGTGTAGCCTTGTTGAAGTAGGTGTGTACTCTTGTTCTAGCTGACTGGAAGCCAGTATTTTGCTAGCAGTCTTCACATGAAGATGTAGAACTCTCATCTCCTCCAGGACCATGCCTGCCTGGATGCTGCCATGTTCTTGCCTTGATGATAATGGACTGAACCTCTGAACTTGTAAGCCAGCCCCAATTAAATGTTGTCCTTATAACAGTTGCCTTGGTCATGGTGTCTGTTAACAGCAATAAAACCCTAATTAAGACATCTTTCTGTTATAGACACAGTGTAACCAGACTCCTTGAGCTCCTCTGGCCATAACTTCCTCATTAGGGTGGACTGCATCCTCACACAACAAGACAATGTAAACTCTACTTCCAGTATGTTGCATTGTCTTGTACTTTGTCACATCAATGAGGAAGATAGCCAATATAATTACCCAGTGTAAACAATGTACTAAATAGGAAAACACTAAAGACAAGTTAATATAATTTAATTTTCTCATATTCAAAACATCCATTGTCTCTCATACATTGTTTTGAAATGCATATGATAAATTGATCTTTATATGCAAATATATATTTATATCATCTAGCTTGAATAAAGATCACATGACTGATTTCTAAACAAGCTCTCAACATAGTTTACATTGTAACATTAGCTTGTACATACACACACACACATATGTATCTCTGTGTGTATGTGTGTATGTTGTATGTGTACAATGAATGAATCACCTTCATTTCTTGAATTTTTATGAAGTATAGAGTTTTATAACTGTGACTTAATTGTGAAAATATTTAAAGAGTTATAGATTCATTTTTACTTTTATCAAATTTCAATTTGAAAGCCATACAATTTTATATAAATTCAGCCGCAATCAATATGCACAACATCTCAGTATGTAATTCAAAACAATGTATTCCAATAATCAAAGCAATTCAAAAAATTATTTTGTTCAACAATACTTGAAAATAAACTACCATTGCTTTCATAATATCCATTAGGAGTCTACTGAAGCAAGTATGTAATCATCATGTGTTATTCTCCATGAAAAGTAGCAGTATAGTGACTAGAAAATCAGTTTGCAAACTCCTAGCAAGAGCCACCTGTTAAACATGAGCATCAGTTTTGAGTTTAAAACATATATTCACTATTATTTTGAAGACAGGCTAAATTGAAGAGAAACTCACAGACACTCATGCACCCATAACACAGAATCTACAAAGCAATGTCTCACAGTAGTAACTGTAATGATGAGGCAGAAGTAAAAAAAAAAAAAATAGATAAAAGAAGCTGTCTGTTTTAATGTGAACAAAGTAATTTCTCAGATATAACAAAATGGTGTATGAGTGAACGTGAAGGCTGAGAAGACAGAAAGTCATTCAGAGAGTCCATGAAACAAAAAAATGAAGACAAAGCTAAGTACAGAATTTAATTCGCACCAAAACTACCATGGTCTACTTGGGGGGCAGAAAGGAAGGAGTTGGGAGAGAGTGTATGGCTCCTTGGGGGTTCACAGATGAGATTAACCTGCCAGGATAATGCTAACCACATACAAGCCTTCCCATTCATGACCATAGTTTTAAAGACCAGCTTTCAGAGATGCAGGTTATAGAATATAAAAGCAACAGCATGCTACTCAAATAAAAGCAATGTCTCCCATGCAAGACAAAGAAGACAGCTTAAAGTAGGTCGTATTTGTTACCCACACACCTTCAAAGTGATGCACTTCCAAATAAAGCATCTGTGTTTCTCATTCAAGTATCCTCCACAAGGCATGAACAGGCTGGATGAGTGTTGTGGTTTTTGTGGTAATTGAAGATTAAAGTAACATGGACATGCCCCTCCAATATGCATCTTGGAGGTTGCCTGAACCTCGCCATCCGGATGACACAAGGAATCCCGTCTGAATGTTTCTGAATGTAAATATTGCTTGCTCATCTCCAAGTTGTGTCAGCTGCTTCTTCTTCTGGCCTCCCTTGCATATGTGTCAAACATGTGACCTCTATACCTAATGAGAAAGAGAGAGAAACTGAAAGCAATGATGCCCTAATTGCCCTTTCCCTCTTGTGCATTTTTTAGTTGTGGGGTCAAGCTACTTTGCAGACAGCAACGGTACTGTGCTTCTTCCTCCAAGCAGGACTAGTAATCTGGTTAGAAAAAGTAAATTATTGTTTCTGTTGGTTGATACTTAGAGTTCACAGTTTATTTTTGAGCAGTGTGAATTTAAATATTTGTTTTCTAATAAGTACATAGCTACTAAATATTACATGACAGAAGGTGAAATTTCAAGTTTAGTATTGAGGAAAATTGTTGTTTAGAATACATAACAACTTGCATCTTGAAATCAGAGTTTCAAACAAAGACATCTTCATACCGTGAGGAGACTTCCCTTGAGTGCTGATGGTATTTGGAATCATTTCATATACAGAAGAAGGTGAACTTGAAAAAAAGTTTGACCCACTTGGTATCATTAATGGCCTGAAATTGAAGCAGCTGTCAATCCACAGAAAATCTTGATCATACTTATTCATTGTCTGAATTCTAATTTACATGAATGAACTTTGAATCAGCTTCCCAGGAAATCAGTGTTACAGAATTTCATCTGAGAATTTTCTGCTGCTCTTCATCCTTAGTAAATACCTTGAACTGAAGAAACTATTCACATTTTTAAAAAGGTTTGGATAATATTTACTCTAGACACTTCCATAGATATTTTAGACTACACCTACAATGCAGAAAACACAATATACACTTACTAAAATTTACTTTAGTGTAAAACCCCTTTTTTTGTCTAAATACCATCAAGACATTTGAAATTTTGGATTGTATTACATGGAGAAAATTTGTTCAAAAATGTTATTATTCTAGACTCCGTAGATAGACCCCAGGTAAAGATTCTGTGTTGTTTTCTTTTTGGAAGAAATATGTAGTGCATAATGTACTTCCTATAAGGAGACCATGTTCTGTGTTCTTCCAGAGATAGCAGTTTCATAATGGATCCTGTGTCATACTCTCCATTTCCACAGTGTAAAACTTAAAATAATAGTTATTAGAAACTCATCCATGATGGATGAGTACGTGTTGTCCAGTTCTACTTGTCACTTGCTTATATTTATTACTTTTTACTTTAATTTGATTTTTATTTCTCCTTTTTATTATACTTTGGTACCATCTCAATGGATTTTCAGAATAGGAAGCACAGATGCAGTGTACTACATTATACTGATGCGCTGACACAGTTGTTGAAGAGGCTTGCTCAAGAGTACTGTGCAGGGTCCTCATTCCACATTCTTGACTGTACTAGTATCTAGATTTGTGACCCCCAAATTTGTATGTTGAAACCTTATTTCCACTCCGATGTACCAAGAAGTGGGTGCTGTAGTCATGTGAAGTCTTAAGAATATAACTGATCGTTTCTTAATGAACTAAGTAGTTTAGAGTATGAGAACATAGTGAAGACCTCACCCTTTCTTAACCAAAAAGATGGTGACACTGAAAGTACAGGAACTTTTATCTTGTATTCTTAGACTCTCAGATATAGGAAAAAATATGGATTGTAGTATGTTATAATTAGTATAGTATTCTTTACTGCCTAAAGTCAGTAGAGAGCAGTGCATGTTTGCATACCAGTTCACTATCTTACTTTTTCCATTAAAGATTATTACAGGGCATCATATCTACCCCTGTGTGTGTGTGTGTGTGTGTGTGTGTGTGTGTGTGTGTGTGTGTGTGTGTGATGAAAATGGTAAGGCAATCCCTGGCTTGCACGAGAGACACGACAATCCAAATAAATGAAACCTTTTATGTCTGGGGTGTCCTATCTTGCTCTGATGTGTACACACCTGGGTCGAAATATAATTTTTGTTTTTAAACTTGAAAATTAAGGTGAATCTTTTCAAACTCTAAAGAGAAATAAGTAAATTGGATGGAAGGAAGGCATTCACTTATAAATCCTAAAAAGAACCAAAATATATTTGTATATAAACAGTTTGTGAAGAAATAAATGTGGATTTTTGTGACTTTCTCCTATTAGTTTATTTATCCTTCTAATGCAAAGAAGTGTTGAATTTCTGAAAAGAAGTCTAGGCTAATGGAGCTCTAGAAATACCAGAAACTGACTAAGGAAGGTGAGGGACAAATCCATGAACCTTCAGCTTTAAGGGATCGCAAATGTCAGCTGTACAGTTCTGTCTATTCTACAAGCCATTTTCTACGGGCTGGGAAGAAGGCTGAATGCTACACACACAAGCATTAGAATCTGAGTTTTGATCCTCAGAACTCACAGAAAAAGGTGGTATGGTGTCATACACATGTCTTCTCCACAAATAGGATGGTAGACAGGGGTATCTCTGGAGTGGTTAGCAAGTTAGTATGGAAAGTCCGTGTGCTCCATGTTAAGTGAGAAACCCTGTGTCAAAAATTATAGTGGACATCAACTGAGGAAAATTCCTGTCATCAAACTCTGCTATACATGAATAAAACACACACACACAAACACACACACACACACACACACACACACACACACACACACACAGAGAGAGAGAGAGAGAGAGAGAGAGAGAGAGAGAGAGAGAGAGAGAGAGAGAAAGAGGATGGAATTAAACATCTACAAACATTTTATATACAGATTATATCATTGGGTTTCAGTGAAAATATAAGAAGAGATTAAAGAAATAATAATTGAGGCTGAAGAGAAGTAGACGTGGTCTCCTGACTTTACAGCCTAGGACTTAGAGGTCAAAGATGCTAATAAATAAATAAATAAATAAATAAATAAATAAATAAATAAATAAATAAAACCTTTGTTTTCTCATGGTTTGTCACCAGGTCTGCAGATAGATTAATGTTTTCAAGACCTGAGTATTGGTTCATAATTAAACTGTGAATTATTTTCTGGTTCCCTGTGTCTCGGGTTTCAAATATATTGCTCAAATTCACTTGGATACTTTCATCTGGTATACAGTATCCATTCAGTTTTAATAAAGCTAAAGAAGCAACACTAATTATCTTTATTTTTCACTAAATATTCATAGCATCGTTGGTAAGAGTAGTGTGAAAATATGAATTTGATTTTAATGTTTAATTGTCATACTTAGTTTCCTACTTTAAGTATTCCTAATTGTTATGCCATTTTTTTGTTTTATTATCACTTTCAGGCCAAGCTTTCTCATAGCAATAGACAAACTAAAATTAATTTATCAAATAAGCTATAGTAATACTCTGTAAATTTTTTCTATTTTACTTTTTCACTATATAAAACAGACAAAAATAAATAAATGTACATGAAAAAGTAGAAAAATTATCAAGGATATTGATCTTAGAATATATAACAAAAAGAGGAATCGCTTATGGGAAATGAATTGATAAATAGTAATTCTGCCTTTTATACATTTATGTTCGTCGATTCAGGATTGACTATAGAAGCTTCTCTGACTTCCATTATTCAGTGCTATAATTTTCCCTGCCAGAATCAACCTGCACACTCATCCCTGTCTATCCCTCACTCACAGTGACGCATGTCAGAGGCAATGAGCAGCGGAGCAGAATTTGCTTTAGGAAACTTCTCCCTCCTCTCTGCTTCATTGCTTCCTGTCTTGACCTAGGGAAGATACCAGCATTTCTCAGTGCACACATCAAACACTTTACAGTCAACTGCTGATCAAGTGCAGGGAGACAGAGAAGCTATTGCTATAGTGTTTAATAAACCAGACATGATCCGTAGTTATAAGAAATAAGCAAAAGCAATATCAATCTTAATGTTCAGTGAAAAACAAATATCTCTTGGAACTAGCTACTTAAAAACAATAGAGATATAATTTTTAAATGGTGTGAGAATATGGTGCAAAATTTAGAATGAATGAGATAGCTATAATATACATTTGAATTTACGCTTATGATGTCTTTCTGAAATAAGGGAGAGTGAATTTTCTATTTTTATGAGATGATCCCTGTGGAGAAAACATAATTACTAATGAAATTGATTGAGGCCCAGCAAACTTCTTCATAAGTGCAGAGCTCTAAGAAAATAATTATTATGAGTAGGCAGTAAACCAGAGTGTAATGTGCATCCAAGACTGTGGCAGAGGCTGCTAAGACACAAAGCAACGTTCCCTATGTAAAGCCAGATTGACACAAACCAGGCACATGTACCCAAGATAAACAATGACCTGCACTCAAGGCAAATGACAGCACCATTTGTCATAGATAATTCATCTTATGTATACACGATAATTGAAAAGCCAGCTGTGTGTATTTGCTAATTATCTTAATCCAAAGGAAAAATCATTTTTTACTGCCTTATGACAAGACATCATTTTATAACAATAGTACACCCACTGAAGCTAGTTAGATTGCTCCCTCCAAAGAAACTAGGAGACAAGAAATTGTCTTTCTTGATGGTTCATTTTGAAAGATGTAGTTCTTTATCTTTGAGAAAAACATTTTGAAAATAAGGTAACTTAGTTCAATTAAAATAAAAGATTGTCATATATTTCAAATAACAGAGCAATGACTTCAAATTACAATGATAAGGGAAGAAATGTGTACTTTTTTCTTTTTAAATATAGCTAATGTGTGTGTGTGTGTGTGTGTGTGTGTGTGTGTGTGTGTGTGTGTGTTCTATGTATGGCATATGAGTGGAAGTCAGAGGACTACATTATGGAAATACTACTGTCCTTCTCTCTTCACTATAATTTTCAGAATAGACTTTTTTGACAGATCCATTTCATCTGCTTTCTTCTTTTATTTTTCATATGGAGAGTTAAATTTTAAATGTGATGATTGTTATATTAAAAGTAGATTTTCATTTCTATGAAGAATTTTAAGTTTCCAACACGTTTTAATTAAGTAATGTTATCTAAGATTAAAGATTACTTTTATGTAAAGTTCTTGATAAGTGAGTTTTGTTCTCAGAAATAAATTGATCAATTTTATTAATATGTCTTCTTTGTTAGTAGTAATTGCTTGCCCTCCTGGAAGCATGTAAAACAGTGGAAGAACAACAAGAGCTCTTGTCATCCCTACTAAGGATCAGGGCTAATAACCTTTCATATTCAAGTGTGGTTATGTTTTG
The DNA here is from genome assembly GCA_028551405.1 of Uromys caudimaculatus. Lineage (NCBI taxonomy): Eukaryota > Metazoa > Chordata > Mammalia > Rodentia > Muridae > Uromys > Uromys caudimaculatus. Next base: position 31,001,170 of record CM052704.1, read on the forward strand.
AACCTACTGCGCTTTGGAGTAAATTATGTAGATATGTATAGTATTACATTAAACAAAATTAAATAATAAATTTTCATTTTATATGAAATTATAAATATTTCTAGAGTTCAAAGTTAGCTTTACTAAAGGAGATCAAATTTAAATTATGTGCTTCTCTTTTCTCTCACAAAGCCAATTTAATGAAACACTGACATTGACAATTTGGTAGCAAAAAGAGTGAAATGAAATAAACATGTAATAACCAAGTATGTCATATCTATTTACATTAAAGTGATAGTACTCTTTTGTCAGAAGATAGAGTCTCATATAGAGATTCAGGATCTGAAAATATTGAGTAACTCTAGATAGATAAATTCTGGATGCAAGTTAGCAGGTAGTGACTGAATCTCACACATCAGATGTTTTCGGTTACACACACCCGAATGTTTCTGCCTCCCATACACACACAGTAGATACCATTTCTTAATATGAAATATAGGGTTCTCTGTGCAATTGCTTGCCTTTGCACTTTTGTTAGGAATAGGAAAAAAATAGATTTTAATGGTAATTTTTACTGTCTCACTTAGAAAATGACTAAAGTCATTTAGTTCATAACAGCACAAAGAAGAGGGGAACCCTGAAACAAATTGGTCACGGTTTCATCCTTGTTTTTCTGATCAAGTCTGGATTTCCTTATGCTGTTGCTGTGTGTTTCAGTAAGGTGGTTTTCTTAGTACTCACCACTTTACCTATCCAGTCTTGAAGAATTTGAACTAAACAGTATTGCTAACAATTCTCACAATAAATATATTTTAAAACATCCATGGACTCAATGGGAAAGAATATTAAATTTGTTTTCTACGTTTTCACTTTTAAGACATTTATGGCCGGTCAGTGGTGGCGCACGCCTTTAAAATTAAAAGATAGTATATATATATATATATATTATATATCAGTATGGAAATAATACTGAAAGTTTCTGATATATTAAAAAATTAAAAGTTCATGAAGGGTCATCAGATAGATCTTATTAATTTTTGTCTTCAAATTTAAGTACAATATATTTAAATACAGACCCTATTAGCTTTCATTCTAGGCTCTGCCCAACAGTTACCTGGCTACAGCCAGGTGGACCTGGCTCACTATAAAAGGGGTTGCTTGCCCCTTCCTCACTCTCTTATTCTCTCTGGCTCTCTTCTGTCCGTGACCCTTTCCTCCCCTCTCTCCTTTTCCTTCCCCCTCCCCCTCCATCCCCTCCATGTGTTCCTGGCCTCCTCCCTCTCTATATCTATCTATCTATCTATCTATCTATCTATCTATCTATCTATCTATCTATCTATCTATCTATCTATCTATCATCTATCGCTCCCTAGCACGGGCCCACAGAAACACCCCTTTCACTCTCACCTCACCGTACCTTTCTCTGTAACACATATATTGACTCCTTCTTTTTTTACAAGACAAAACAGTCCCAATGTGCTGAGTTTGTTATTCTTTGATTTTGATTTTGGTTAGGTTTTGGTGGAATTTGATTGAAGCTGCAACAGTGAAGCTGAGTCTTCTAGTGGCTCTTTTGTTAGTATCGGAATGACAGGAGAACCCTCCATGCCCACCCCAGATAAGAGACAGCCAGAAAACAAACATACTACCTGTTCTGCATTGCATGTCCAGGAAACATCATTCTTAGGACAACAGAATAAAAATCTTCACAAGATCAGCATTTCTTATTCATTGTCCTGTGCTTCTAAAAACTACAAGGGGAAATATATTTGAATATTATTGCAGATGTACATATACATACACACACACACATTCACACTCACACACACACACACACACACACACACACATATAATTATCAGGGAAATGAAAAAGAAATTATTTGGAATAAAAACATAGTCTTCAATCTAACCTCAAAATGTTAACATTGACTGCTCCCATATATGTCAAAAATGCATTTATAAAAAGGGTGACAAATATACCAAAGGTACTTGGTCTCCTGACTAGAAGAGGAAATTGGAAAAAGGATCCTACAGTGTGCTAATAGAAATAAGAACAGGCTACTCCTATTTTATTTTCTTCATTATTTCTATACGCCTAACATATAATTGCATTAATGCTCATGCAAAAGAGTTATGTTCAAATGACACTATCATTTCTGATTATTATGTTTGGGTTCTTTTTCTATTATTTATATTTTCCAATGGACTTTTTTACATTTTTTGGTATATTTAGGTTAATGATCTAAAAATATTGTCACAGCTGAATGTGTAGTGTGAGATAACAAACTACCTTTGAAAGTTTACTGATGACAAATCTCCTACAGTTCATGACATTATTTACGTGACGGTTTCAGAGATCATTTCTTTGAAGAGAGTAGTGGTCTGTGTTTTATGTGTCTTCACCACACGCTAGCAGCTACCAATTCCTCTGCTTGCTGACTAATGGATCCCTTTGCATTGCATAAACCCCCTTGACTGCCAAGTCCCTTCTACCTTCTGTCAGGCACTGCCTCCTCTGCTGTGCCTTAGATTACCTTTTGCCCATGGTCCATCCCGACTGTCTTCACTTTCAACTCTTACATTTTTCAGTTCATCTGAAAGCAACTTTATTCCCTACCAAATGTTCCCTGAATATGAATGAATGCTGGTTGCATTTTTAGGCAAAGAAAATGTTTTATCTGAGTCAAAATTGATCATTGGATAAATTTATCAAAATCTAAGAAGAGGTTCCAAATAATGCGGCCATTATTTTAGCTCCACCATATCTACTAGCAAGATTGCACACTAAATCTTCACCTTGTTACTTCTCCCCTTTTCTCTGAAACACTTTCTCCTTGCCCCAATGTTTACTCATGAAGAGATTCTGTAGATGTTCATTTCCATAAACCTTGCAACCCTAACCCTATGTCACATATGTTTGTCTGTATACTGTGCTCCTGTATCACTGCAAGGAAATAGCTTCGCCAGAAATAATTTCTTCATCTCTCAAGTGTTTTTTATGCCTTGTTTCCCAGCCCCTGTAATGCGGATGCCTTTACTCCTGCTCTAGAGTAATTTATTCATCAGTATCATTGTTCTCATTCGATTTCTGTGGTTTCATGGCTGTTCTGTGTTCTAAATGAGAAATTGACAAATGCAGCCTCCACCTGTGTTTATAAGGTTTTATTGTAACAAGTTGTGTCTGTTAAAGTTTTATTATGTATTGCTGCTTTAATTCATATAATAACAGAGGTAAGTGCAACAGAGACCATTTGCCTCCAAAGCTTATACACCTAGACTTTTGTACAAAACTATAGTAATGTGCTTGAAATCTTCATTTCCTGTGTCCCTCTTCTTTTCCACACTCTTCCTCCTTTTCTTTCTTTCTTTCTTTCTTTCTTTCTTTCTTTCTTTCTTTCTTTCTTTCTTTCTTTCTTTCTCATACCTTCTTTTGAGAAGTTGAGGAAAACAATTGTACTTTGAAAACACAGTAGAAGATTGAATAATGTTAATTTCCTATAATATACATTTGTCATATTTACCTGTACTCCTTATCTTATCTCCTCCCCCATCTGTCCCTATGTCCTTATGTCCCCCATTTTTTGTCCATTTATTTGTTTCTTCTAAATCAATTGAGATACCTTTTCTGGCATGTTAGATTATCTGTTACAGTATTGTTAATAATCAAAAGTCTAATTGCTACACTCTTAAGAAGAAATGGCTTTTTATCCTGCCAGATGTATCTTTAGGAAGGGATGGTCATCCATGTGCACTTCCCCCTCCTGGAATTTTGACTGTTTTGGCATTTTTTTATGTTTTATGAATCTTAGAACCACTGCTATGAGTTAGTATCGCAGCCATTGCAGGTTATTGTCAGTGTTCTTGGTAACCTTCCATAGCTTGAAGGTAATACCATATGGATAATTTATAACACATGGAGAAATCAAACTGGTACTGACATGCCATCCAAACTAGCTACATTTGATGGTGCTTGGGATGCTGTGAATGCTAACGTCTATAGAAGAAAAATAATCACTCACACACAGCTATGAACATTGAAATCTACAGTTACAACTACTTAGAAAGATATACCACTTATGCAACAATGGCATGAATATTTTGAGACATCTAACCATTTCTAACTGAATTAAATCCACTCTACAAAATGCCGGACATACTGGCACCAATAACCTGTGGCTAAATAAGTCATAGGCACTAAGTACATATTTACTATTATACAGTTAAACAAACATAGCTTTAAACAAACACAATGTTTTATCATAGATGAGTATACTCACTTCTCATTTCTCTTCACAAAGTTTCCTTTTGCAATAGATAATGGTCAACACATAGATACATCATTGATCAACATAACCTAGAGAGATTAGGTGAGTTCAAAGCTCTCAGGACTGAATGATATATCTCTATCACTATCCCACTTCCCAGACTGAGTGAAAGTCATTACAGAGGAGGGGTTGACTTACGTGTATGTACCACTTGTGTGCCTGGTGCCTATGAATGCCAGAAACAGAACTTGGACACCCTCGAGTAGATTCATTCAGTTGTGATTGAATGATACAGATTCTTAAAATTGAACCAAGGTCCTCTGCAAGAGCAGTAAGTTCTCTTAATTGCTGAGCTATCTCTTCAACAGTAAATGATAATTCCAAAGTACTCATTGAGTCCTTTTAAAAAATATTATCATAAGGCCCCAGTGGTATGAGTGTGGATGAGCTGTAGGGCTGACCAACTCAGCTACATCCCAGGCCCTAATCCAAAGATTTGAGTTTGCACACTCCCACATCTACCCCATCGATGAACTGCTAGAGCTCATGAAGGAGCCAGTCCTGTAGATTCAATCCTGCAAACTCTCCATGACAGAGGGCAACAACAGGACATCCCATAGGAATCCCAGTGAAGATCCAGTATTGATACTGTAGCAAAATCAGAGACCTAGAGCCAGACGAATGACCCACTGCAATGTATAATTGCAAGAAAACCTATTTGGGCGAAAGGCCCTGTGACACACTGCAGCTTAGATAGCTAGATTCATTTTTGCATGGCTGGTTCTTTTTGTTGTTTGTTTTTGTTTGAGGAGGGCGGATGGCATATATAGAAAGAAAGGGAGATGATGTAAAATTCACACGCACATACACACAAATAAAACAATAAAAGTTTAAAAAGTAAGATAATAAGTAAAAGCAAGATTCCCATTTTCTGTGCAAAAAAATAACATTATAATAATATATATTAGAATTAACAGTTTAGGGCATTTATTGGAACATCTGTATCTGTTTTGTGCTACTATTTCATATTACTGTTTTATATTAGTACACACACACACACACATGCTCACAAATACACATGCACACAGACATATACATGGAATTTTTTGTGTACATGTATCTGTCACTTTACAGCTCATCATATTAGATAGTATTTTTTTCAACCTATCCATGACTTCCTTTTTGCATGAAATTTCTTGTTTTGAAGAGAGTATTCAATTTTTGTTCAATATGCAATCATTTTAAGGTTCAATATAAGTTTAAAGTTTGATAAGAAAGCCATATCCTAGCATAAATTAATGTCTTTGAGTCTTGTGGTGACTTCATCTTTCTGTATCCTGGGTCTGTTTCCTTTAAAAACATGCAAAATAAGTTTCTTCAATTTGTTCATGTAGCTCTTATTTTCTTCCTTCCTTGATTACTGTAAATGGGATCATAGGACATGTGACATACATGTCCTGAATAAACGACAATGTTTATCACATAATAACACTTAGTAATTCTGGGTGTATACTCATACACATAAATTTAAATAGTTATAATTTGGGAGACGTTTTTCCAGAAAACAATTAATTATATATCACAGGTTTCAAATATATTTGGGAGAATTTTTATTTTGGGTTTAAAAAATAGTGATTTGTTAAACATTTGCCTCTCTTTTTCATTCACCATTTAATTTTTTATCTTAGGAATAAAACAATGCAAACAAAATAAAATTCCAGTGTTTCACATTCTACTCAAATATATAATATATAGGGTTTACATTTTACAGGGTTTTATTTTTTTACTTACTAATCAATTAAATACATTTATAAGATTAAGGTATCCTCATTGATTTCTTTCTTTTTAATTATTTTTCTCCTGTGATGATGATGTGATGTGATGTTGGCTTTCCCTGTATGTCTCTCCTTCTCAGTGCCAGAATTTATTCAGGTCTAATTATAGTCTTGGTAGTCTTGTTTCTCAGAGAAAACATTACCGAGCTTGGTACTGAAAACAAATAAGCAACAAATCCACAGAAATTATGAAGTTGTAGAACAATGTGTGCATAACTAAGGATTGATTTTGTTTTCCTTGTACATGTCTCTGTAGGAAATACATAGAGATTTTCTGTAGCAGGCTCAATTAATAACATCTCATTCTAGTGTTGTACTTAGGTTTTTTTCTTAGTTACAAAATGAGAAAAGATATCTTGAGGATGGAGTGAAAAAAATGTTCAAAAAATAATATCTTAATATAATACTCTGCAGGGAGAGGGATGAAATTACTTAATGGCTTTGGTTCTGAAGAGGACTAATATACATGATGATAGAGCATGACACTGTCCTCTATCACTCATCAAAGTTAAGTTTTGGTCAAGAAATTTGATTATTCTTATAAGCATAGGTTTTTAGTTTGGAAAGAACAAACTAACAAAATGTACATCAGGCTTCTGGTAAGGAAGATGATTTTGGCTTTCATCTTACAGTCAAGGTACAAGACAAGAGAGTCAGACACTATATTTAATATAAAGAATTTATATTAGGGTTTCTAATGCTGTGAAGAGATACCAGGATCATGGCATCTCTTATAAAAGAAAATATTTAATTTGGCTGGCTTAAAGTTCAGAGGTGTAGGCCATTAGTATCCTCATGGTGGGAAGCATAAAGGCACTCAAGCAGACATGGTGCTAGAGATTTAGCTGAGAGGTCTATATCTGGATCTGCAGTCACAAGAAAGTGACAGTGAGCTACATTAAGCCTCACTTGATCTTCTGAGACCACAAAGCCTTCCCCAGTGGCCCATTTCCTCCAACAATGCCATATCTCCCAATAATGCCAGTTCCTATGTGCCTGTAACGCCATTTACATTCAAACTAACATAGAATTCAAAATAAATACCCTGAGTCAAGAAAGGGATGGTGATAGTTTTCAGAGGCAGCACAGCACCAGTTCCTGCTGGATATTGTACAGAAACTCAAGCTCTCATACTTATCCCGTTCAAAGTTTTGACATTTTTAACAATCTTGAGGCCATTTTGGTATTTATATTTCATCTCTCTTGTGTCCTTTTTCATTTTGTGTTAGTTAGTAGTCAAACCATGTATATGAATGAACTACTAGGACAGTCAAATTTGACTTCTGAATTGTAGTTTTTCTTAACTGTACTTACCAATTCTAACATTATTAAAATAATGAAAGTTTGAAAGATAGGAAGAAATATACTTAATTATGGATGCATTTATTCTGTGAGCCAACACTAAAAATTCTGTATTTAATCAGTGAAAAATATACAGTTTAGACAGATTTTGTTGCATTAACAAATGCATTATTAACCATAAACCAAATCTTATATAATGATTATGTTTAAATTTAAAATCTATACATTAGCAAAGAAATTTACAAAACACAAACTATAAAATTACAAGATCTTACACTGTTTATAAGAAAGTTTTTAGTAAATTCAAAAATGCTTTGTCACAGCTGGGCAGTGTTGGTGCACACTTTTAATCCCAGCACTTGGGAGGCAGAGGCAGGTGGATTTCTGAGTTCGAGGCCAGCCTGGTCTACAGAGTGTGTTCCAGGACAGTCAGGGCTACACAGAGAAACCCTGTCTCGAAAAAAAAAAAAATGCTTTGTCAGAGCTAATACTCTGCTAGTTTAGGAAGGAATAAGCTGTGCATTTGCATTTATAAAGATATTTTATAAAAATGGGAAAGATTTTTACAATTTTTATACTATCAATGCTCACTAATGCCTAATAAATAGGACAAACAATAGATCTGAGACATTTGTTATTCTTCTGGTGATAAATCTATATCCTATGATGCTACTGGATCTTACTTGTTTCTGAATCAGTTGGGGGACTGCTAATGAGAGATTTGTCTTTGACCATGTCTATGATGAATTGTCTTGATTGATGATTGATGTGGGAGATCCTAATCCATTGTGGGAAGTGCCATTTCCTTGTAGGTGAGCCTGGCTGATTAGAAGCTAGCAGAGTGCTAGGTAGCCCCAGAAGAAAGCCGGAAATAGTATTCTTCTGTGGATTATTTCCGAGTTACAGCTTGAGCTCCTGCCTCAACTTTCCTTGATGGCAAAGAATGAACTGAAAATGTGAGTTGAAATGCAACACTTTGTCCTACAGGTTGGCTTTAGTCATGGTGTTTGTCAAAGTCACAGAGAGAATCCAGAACTCCTGAAATTAATACTCAGTTCACAGATTGGGGAAGGAAATAAAGACTGTTACACTAACATAAAAGCATCAAGTGGAGTAAATCTTTGAAAAAACATTTCAGAAGGGTAGAGTAACTCTTATCAAGCAAGTGAAAGACGTGTATGATAAAAACTTCAAGTCTTTGCAGAAAGAAATTGATGAAGATATCAGAAGATGAAAAGATCTCCCCAATTCATCTAGCAGTAGAATTAACATTATGAAAATGGCCATCCTATCAAAAGCAATGTACAGATTTAATGCAGTACCCATCACATTTCAACACAATTTTTCAGAGACCTTAAAAGTACAATTTTCTTTCTTTCTTTTTTTTTAAAATTTTTTGATACTTTATTTACATTAAAAATACAATTTTCAACATCATATAAAAATACAGTAAACCTTCTGCTGGAGAGATGGTTCAGAGGTTAAGAGCACTGTGTGCTCTTCCAGAGGTTCTGAGTTCAATTCCCAGCCACCACTCAACCATCTATAATGAGATCTGGTGCCCACTTCTGGCATGCAGGCATACATGTAGGCAGAATGCTGTATATATAATAAATAAATAAATCTTTAAAAAATACAGTAAACTTAGGCTAACTAAAACAATCCTGAATTAAAAGCAAGAGAACTACAACAGCAACAACAACAAAATTAAAACCTTTTAGAGATATCCCTGATTTTATTTCAAATTGTATCACAGAGGTATAGTAATAATAATTAAAAAAAAAAACAGTATTGGTATAAAAACAGACATATCGTTCAATGGAATCCAATTGAAGATCCAGACATAAACCCACATATATATATAGGCAAAAAACTTAGTTTGATGAAGAAGCCAGAAATATAAATTAGAACAAAGATAATATCTTCAACAATTTATGCCGTTCAAAATGGATGTGTGCATATAGAAGAATTCAAATAGTTCCATACCTATCATTCTGCACTAAACTCAATACCAAATGAATTGTAAATCCCAAATAAAACAAGATACAGGCAATCTGATATATATATAGAGAGAGGCTGGGGAATAGCCTTGAACTCATTGGCATAGGAGAGGACCTTCTGAACAGGAGACCAATAGCACATGCATGAAGATAAACAATTAATAAATAGTATCTTATGAAACTGAATAGCTTCTGCAAGATTAAGGACACTGTTATTTTGACAAAGCCTATTGAATAGTAAAAGAATTTTACCAACTACGGACCATACAGAAGACAAATATCCAAAGTATATAAAGAACTAAAGAAATTTGATTTCAAATGCCACATAATTCAACTGAAAATTGGATACAGGTCTAAACAGAATTCTACGTAGATGAAACTCAAATGCCTGAGAAACAAAGAAATTTTCATCATTCATAGCTATCAAGAAAATGCAAATCAAAACTACTCTGTGATTTCACCTTAACACCTGTCAGATGGCTAAGATCATTAAGACATGTGTCAGTTCACGCTGGTACGGATATGGAACAGGAGCTAACATTCCTTAATTGTTGGAGGGAGTGCAAATTTTACTGGTACTATGGAAACCAATATATTTCTTCAGAATGTTGGGAATAGACCCATTTCAAGATACAGCTATACTCCTCTTGGACATATATTCAAAGGAAGTTTCATCCTACCAACCGCAGGTACACTTAGGCACCCGTGGTAATTGCTTTTCTATTTATAATTGCTAGAAATTAGAAACTAGATGTTCCTCAACAGAAAAATGCATACATGAAATATGATACATTTAAACAATGAGATATACTCAGCTCTTTTTTAAAAAACGTCACATGAGGAAATTTGCTGGTAAATGAATTCAACTAGAAAAAATTATTCTTTGAGTGAGGTAATCTAGATGCAGAAACATAAATAAGGTGTGTATTAACTTATAAGTAGATATTAGATTTTACGTAAATGATAATCAATCTACAAACTTTAAATCTGAAGCATTAAGGTATAGAGAAGGAGACTGGGGTGGCCGGGCACACACTGATCTCCCTAGAAGAAAGAAATAGAACATATTTTATAGGTAGACTGGGAATAGCAGGGAATGGAGGATCAGGTTAAGGATAGGAGAGAAGATAGGGTTGAAGAAGGACATTCAGGGAGAGACAGTTGGATTTTAAGATCCATTGAGGGATGTTGGGAAAACCAAGTGCAGCGCAAACTTTCTAACAAATACAAAGGCAATCCTAATGAGGTCCTCTAGTAATAGGGAAGATGGAGTCCAAACTGGCCATCTCTTGTCACCAAAAAGAACTTTGTGAACCAGGAACTGAGGTAACTTCAATTGAGTTGTTGCCAAGGGAGTTCCATGGAAATCACCAAGCCACCCAGGCTGTTGCCAAGACAATGGGTGGGTCCCTGCAAACTGACAGAGGGGTCCTGTTGCTTAAGACAATACCCACACATTTCATTGAACATGGAGAAGTCAAGCTAGTGCCTACATAGAGCTTTCAGGACTGCTCCATGTGTGCCACACATTTCCCCAGCTCTTCAGGCTACTAAAAGAGGAATGTCAACAGCAACCCAACCATACAACCTTTGGCCTACAATTTATTGTACTTATAAGATATGCTAACACAATGGCTTCACAAAAGTTGTGTTTGTAGCCAAGCAATGTATGATTTTACTTTAGGTGTAATACATGAGATGGAGCCAATACCTGACACTGCTTGAGTGACAAAGAATCAGAGATTAGACATTCCAGAGACCTAGGTAAAAATTAAACACTACTGGTTTTAACAAGTACTAAAAATTAAATTGGCTCCCAGTGATATTCTCCTATACTCAAAGATTAGTGCCTTATACAGTCATCATCAGAGAAGCTTCCTCCCACAGCAGATGGGAACAGATGAAGAGACTCACAGGCAGACAATACAGAGAGAGAGAGGGAAAGAGAGAGGGAGGGAGGGATGGAAGGAGAGAGAGAGAGAGAGAGAGAGAGAGAGAGAGAGAGAGAGAGAGAGAGAGAGAGAGAGAGAGAGA
>CM052704.1:31012686-31028668 GCA_028551405.1 Uromys caudimaculatus
TATGAGCTCATAAAGATTGAAACAGAAAGCACAGGGCCGGCATGACTTTGTATCAGGTCCTTTGCATATATAACTTTCAACTTGGGATTTTTATGGGACTCCTGAATGTTTGAATGAGTAGATCTTTTATTCGTGTGCATGCCCTTGGGGCTCTTTTCCTGTTTAGTTCCCCGATCCAGCCTAGATGTGGTGGGGTTTTGTTTCATCTTGATGTATTTTATTTTGCCAAGTTTTGCTGTTATATCTTAGAAACCTGTTCTTCTCTAATGAAGGAATGTATCTTGAGGGAACGTAAGCTTGGGAAGAATGAGGAGGAATAAAGGGAGGGGGGAAATGTAAACAGAATATGTATAACAAAAATATCTATATTCAGAAAATGATAAAATAAAATAAAAAGGAAAGAAATGTTAATCTAACAGGTTAATAAAGAAAACCTGGACAACAATTACTACACATTCAAATTAGTCTATATAGGAAAATAACATTTCAGGGTTAGAATAATGAACTGAAGCAGGGATAGTCAGATATGATAGATACAAAACAAAAGTCAACAGAACTGTGTAACAAGATAGTAGCAGACTCAGTGATATATATCCCGGAAGACCTCCATCCTAGTACTGGGGATATAAGTCACAGAGAGCCCTGCAAAAATGCTAGGCAGGTGCGCTACCACTAAGCAAAATCCCCAGACGAGTCAGAGTCTCCTTCCACTACTGCCTCCACTCTGAAAGTGTCCTGATTACAGAATGCAACAGAATGCCAACAGATTTAGAAGTTATTAAAGATTTAGAAATTAATACATTTTTTAAAGTAATTAAATTGTTTAAAAGACTTAGAAATTATTATTAAAAATTGAAATATAACAAGTCATAAATTCATTAAATGTAATTAACATGTGTAATAGATTATCACAAACAAAACAGCCTCTAACTACCATCCAACTGAAGAAAATATTACAAATATTCTAATAGTTTTTCTATCCACTTCCAATCACTGTCTCTGCCCTCAAAAGTATAATTCAAATTTAAAAACCATATATTAGCATGATCAGCAGTTAAGAGCACTCTTGCTTTTTGCAGAGGACTCTTAACCTATTCCCAATAACCACATGGTGGCTCACATCTGCCTGCAGTTCTAGGAGATCTTATGTCTTTTTCTTCCTCTGCAGGCTTTAGTCATGCACATGACACATATACATACATACATACATACATACATACACATTTATACACATAAAGTAAAAATTAATAAATAGTTTTTAAAGCACAGCTTATTTTGTGGTTTTGAAATGAACTGTTTACCAATGCCACGCGTAAACTATCTTACTAGTTGTTAAAAACAATGCAGAAAGGGAAAGCCTGCTATGTTGTTGTGGATCTTACTGGTTTTGCAGGGTAACGAATGGCAAGCATAAGTGTGATTGCTTCATTTCGATAATTTTGGAGATTTGTAAAAATGTCCTTCTAAGTCAAGCTCTCTTTTAAATAGCATGAGTTATCATAGAAAAGCCTCCATTAGAAACCTTGTGTTCCATCTTTGATGTGAACTCTAACAAGTGGAACCCTTTACCAAGTCCCAAGATGACTGGGTAGCCTGTGCACAGGGAAGATTTGGGAGCAGGGTTCCCTGTTCTCTGCATCCACTTTCTGCTGAGAGAATTTCCCTGCAGAAGAGCACATCTGCTTATTCACAAACCACCTCACAGACCCCTGAAAACCCGGCAGTTGAACTTAAGACAATTATGATATTTTTTTCTTTTGTAAGAGCACAACTCATATTCTCATGACAAACAAAAACCAATTCACCTTTCTAATGGATGAACAAAAGACATCAAAGAGACAATAAAATTTTCTAATTTTTTAATTTAAAAATAAAAATTTCATAGTAAGCAGTTCAGAAATTATTGAAACATTTTTTATAAACAAGTGTTATTAGGCCAACTTTATATGATCTACATTTTTGTGATTATTTTTGCTTTCATATAACAAAAAGGAATTAATTTTAAAATTTGCAGATGTGCCTTGTTTTGATGTACTTTAATGGCTGTATCAGTACTTAAGTATATTGAATATCACAAGTATTAAGAGGCTAATATAATCAACCTTTCTGTCTCCTCAATGTAGAAAAATAGCAGGAATAATTCTTACTATAATTAGAGGAGTGTTAACAATATATATTAAAATTTACCTTTTAAAAAGCTTTAAGCCATTCAGAATAACAAATAACAGCTGTGGTATTTATAGGTAATAAAGTGAACAATTATTTATTTTCCATGTGGATATCCAATATTCATATCACATTTACTGGAGAGTCTGATTTTCACCCTAGGTTTAGTAATTTTCTCAAGAAGCAAATGAAACCATGGTTTGATTATTGGTCCTTCTGTTCTGTTCCATTGGCAAATAAGTATTTTTGTATGAACTACACATTATTTTCATAAAATGATTCTGTACTACCATTTAAAATCAGAATTTGTTTTGTTTTGTTTTGGTTTTGGTTTTTGTTGTTGTTGTTTTTTGTTTTTTTGGGGTTTTTTTTGGTTTTTTTTTTTTTTTTTTTGGTTTTGGTTTTTCGAGACAGGGTTTCTCTGTGTAGCCTTGGCTGTCCTGGAACTCACTCTGTAAACCAGACTGGCCTCGAACTCAGAAATCCACCTGCCTCTGCCTTCCAAGTGCTGGGATTAAAGGTGTGCGCCACCACTGCCCGGCTAAAATCAGAATTTGTAATATCTTATCTGCTATTTTTTTTTTTGTCAAAGTTGCTTCGCCTACTTGTGGTTTGCTTCATTTACTTTTTGTTTTGTTTCTATTCTGTGAAAAATGTCATTGGAATTCTAATGGAGACTTCATGGAATCTACAGATTACATTTTATAACATTCCTGTTTTCCTACTAGTGTCATAGTTGTCTAAAATATAAAAAAATACCTAATTCATCTAAAACATAAAATTATATTTATAACATGAAAACTTTATTTTTAAGCTGATTAAATTTTACAAACTAACTCATGAACTTCTATGATTTTCCATATTAAAAAATACTATACTATCAAATATGCACAAAATAAATATTTATTTAAAATAAATTCATCTTTTTCACATATTAATTTAAGTACATGAATTTAAAAGGCTGTGAATGAGCATCAGAAAACTAATACTTTATTTTGATGCTATTTATTGTATATAATTAAGTAGAAACAAGGGAGTGTTACACAGATGGCCCTCTGCAAATGTATGGCACTCTAAGTAATTAGAATGTGCTGCAATAAATTTCAAAAGGTAACTTGAGTAATATTGGCATGTGAGTTAATAAATTTTGCATACTATTTAGCAAATATTGAACAATATTTAATAAGCAACTAACTGGAACAAAATTACCTAAATGATTGATGAATTGATTTGTATATAATGATAATGAATATAATTAGTTTTGAGTATACTGGTATAGGTTCCATCAGACAGTAGACATGAAATTTATATAATATGTATAATTTGGTTTTATTCTATAAATGATATTATTTTCCATTTGCTATCATATTCATTTTAAAATGTAATCAACAGCCTTAGTAATTATTAGGTGGCTATAATGCACATCTATACTCACAAATTTATCCAGTGAACATTTGCACTATTAATTTCAGAACTGTTATTTGCTCTTTTTGTGACCTTTCCATGGGTAATTTATTCAATTGTTATTTTATATTTATATTACTTTATTCCAATCTTTGATTTTTTTATATCCTACATACTAAAAACTTTATGTAGGAGATTTATATCCTTAAACCTTTCAATTTACTATTTATTTAAATACTAATTATATTACAAAAATATAAATAGAGAAATTTAAAACATTATTTCCCTAATTAAAAAATATGTTTAGTTCTGATTATTTAATTGAGAATTAAATTAATCTTTATAATGTTTTTGATCAAAACCACTCCCATTTCCTCCCCTTCTATGTTCCCCTAGTTCCAGACTCAGCATTTTTCTCCCCAAATGTTGTGAATGTAGGACTTTCGAATGGGAACTGAATACCTCACAATGAGTACCAACAGTGGCCCAGAGGAAAGTAGATTCTCCTTAATACAGCAGCCATCAACTGCCAAAAGCCCCTCTGCTAATGAGATTCTGGGTTGCATCACACTTACTTTGGGTTGTTTGTTTGTTTGAATGCTTGGTTGGTTGGATTTGTCATGATCTTGTGAAGTTTTTGTGCCTACAGTCTAAGTTGCTGGGTTTCTGTGTACAGTAGCCCTACCTTGTCTGGAAAACACTGTTTAATTATTGCAGGTTTCACTGATACACAGTCTTATAAATGGGCTACCTGTGGAGTCTCATCAAATCCCTTTCACAGACTAGTTCTTATAATGCACTGTGCTCAATTAGAGGCAACTCGTCTTTTTGTGATAATAAAAGACAATAAAACATTTTTTCAATTCAACCATGAAAAATTAAAACTATTTTACCTTTTCTTTACATGACTGCTTAAACATTAACTTTTTAATAAACAAATAACCTTATTTGAGTGACAAATATTATCATTTACACAGTAATCAACATGAGTTTTAAAAATTCATGTAGAATATCATATTTGATCTTGCATGATTTTAAAGTGTAATCCTTTGAAGGATTGTCTGTTTCCTAAAAGATTTTATTTTGACTCAATGCCCTTTCCTAGTTTCCACTTATATTTCCCAAGTGACACAGAAAAGCTATAGATGACAAGTAGATTTATTTCGCTAGATATGACCCTTTCCCAAGCTCAAAATCAATGTGTTCTAGTTAATTTTACCTCCTGCCTGATTTTCACTTGGATATCTAATACAAAATTCAAGCATGCTGTCCCTAAATGCCTAGGTTCCCCTCTAGATGTCCGTGACCCTGCCCAGTCTTTTTCCTGACTTTTGTCCTATAGGGAATGGTACCATTATTCACTCAGATTCTCATTTCAAACATGACAGTTTTTGATTTTCCTCTTTCTACCATGCCAATACATCATCAAATACTGTCTGTTCTTCCTTCAAGATGCAGCCTGAATAATGTAATCTCCCGTTTCAGAGAGTTCTACTCAACTCTTTATTTGCAGTGATCCTTTTAAAATATGACAGTCTGATCTGATACAGCTTATTAAAACTCTTAAATACAGTTTCCACTCCTACAATATCCTGTGTGAACTGGCTTTCATGACCTTTACAAATTAATCTCTGAATGCTCTTCACACTGCATACCTCACCCTATTTCAACTTGTATTCAGATCTTTAAGCGTGCTTTTATATCACACAGAATTGTACTCTTAAGATTTTCTTCACCAGAAAAGTCTTCCATTAAATGCTCCATCTCTCCCACCAGACCTTACAAATGGTACTCCTTGAAGTAGTTCTTCATAGCTCTCCTACAAAAGTACTCAACAGACTTATCCATCTCTCTACCATCCTGAGTTATTTCTAGTTGCTTTTCTTCATTCTATCCTTCAGAGTCACTCACTGAATTTTTAGTGCACACACATACACTTGCACACACACATATTCACAGAGTCATACAAACATGCTTGTACACACACTTGCTCACACTCATAAACACACACATACATATACAACTATAATATACACTTACTTACCCTTACAATTTTCTTCCACATTAGGAGTCTTTCACCTAAACCAAGTTTTAAAATTATATCGTTTGTTTTATTGCTTTTTCTACTATCAATAACTATATGATAGAGAAAATAATTTTATCTAGTAGTAAATTGAAGAAGATGGTTCCAAACAATGAAAGGACAAAATAAAGAGGAGAGAAAAGGGAAGACTTCTCCTTCTTTGAATCTCTGCTTAGGATAAGGTCCTTTTAAAACTTAGTTAAATTTCAATGTCCCCTTTTGGAGACAGCTTGAGCAACAAACAACAACAAAATACTATTCTCTGCTGAGTCGTCAAAAAGGTATTATACAGAAAGGACTATCATAATGAAGAAAAACATTAGCTAATGAGGCATTTAAAAATCTGCATGAGCACTTTGGTGTCCCCACCGGGATGGGAGAGCAAAGTCCTTTAAGTGTACAGGAGATACTAGATAATCTGCACTATGCAAAACCAGGCTGTTATCCTGGCTCCTGTGTTTACCATATTTCTGTCTAAGATCATATATTTATTTTTCATTATTATTTGTCTTCTTTGTTTGCTCCATTTAGACTGATTCTGGATGTTATAATGATCTACTTAATTTCTTGTACTGGCTTTATTGCTATATGTTTTGAATAACCCAATAGAGATTTGTATGTATAGAGACAATGATTTATTTACAACTTTATCAGTCCATAAATAAAACTTTTAGTAAATATAATGATTTTTGGTAAAACAATTTACAAGTATTTTTACATAATGAAAGTCTAAAGATCAGCTAAATTAGACAGTTAAATTCCAAAAGAAGACTTGGTTGCAAAGGTCTTCAAGAGTCTCTACTTTGACTTTATTAAGTAATTTTTTCATTTAATGGAATATACTTTAACTTAAAGTTGATTCTCCTGATATTAATAGAATCACTGTACTTTGCAAGCATTTAATGCTTCATGGAATGCATTGAAAGTCACCCTTGCCCAGTTATTTGTGTCTTTATATTTTAAAGGCCTTTCTTCAAAAGAAATAATTATATATGAGCTATTATGTTTTCCACAATGATGGTTGGCCACTGAATTTTTAATTGTATTAATGATTTGATTCATATATGATATAATTCAGTCACATGTCATATATATATATACACTATTTTTCTATGTACATATATTTATAATTTTTTATTTAACTATTATCATTATTACTTTCTTCCTTTCATTCTTTTAGACTAATAAAGTATATTTTTTATGTTTCATTTAAAAATCTCTGAGGGCTTTCCTACTTTTTCTTCTGTATTTATTTTATTATTTCTATTGGGATTGTTTTATAAACGCTCAATTTGTTGGCGTAAAATGGTACTGTATTAACATTTTCCATGTTTGAATCCCAATAGCATTTACCTTAAAATATAGTACAATAAATAGTTTAAAGTTTAAATTATATAGAAAACATGTCAGTATCTCATAATATAGACTACTATTACAATAGAGAAAATTCAAGTCTTCTTTACACTTGAGTGTATTTATGCATGAAATCATTTTACTCCTTTCAACCACTCATTCCAGGGTTTTATAGAAAGTTGTTAAAAATTTTCCATGCTTTATTTTTTTAGGTCTATTCTGCAGCTTATATTTCCCAAAAAGATTTTCAGTGTCCCCTCTTTTATCCAGGCATTTTCATTGGGATAAGGTGTTTGTCTTTTCTTTGGAGCCATTTGCTCTGTAAGGTCTTCTGTTTGGGGTACGCATAGTAGGTCTGTCTTTGCTCCTGTATCCTCAGGCGCTTACATTTGTATATGTGTGCATTCACATTCAGATATTCACTCTCCATTCCTTCAATCATTCATTCATGCATGCGTTCATTCATTTATCCATGTACTCACTTATCAAAATTGTAGCCCTGGCTGTCTTCAAACTTAATATTTAGCCAAAATTGACAGAAGACTTTTGATTCATCTCTTTTAACATCTCAAATTCTTGGATTACACATCCAATGACACTATGCTGGGTTCAGTTATGTTGATTTTGAAACATTTATCTCTGTATATTACATATTGTATACTTTCTTATGGTTTATTTCAAGGTCACTGAAATTCATATCATACTAAATGGGTTAATAGTGTCTAATAAAGTTAAATTTAAATTTCTTTAAATTTCTGTTTTGTTTTTTTAAGTAATACACACACACACACACACACACACACTTTTAAATAATTCACTTTTGCTATATGGATTTATTCATAACTACCTTCAGTCTACTCCTTGATAAGGTCTTAAGGATTATGAGGACCTGACAGAAAGATTGATCACTACAATCTAATTAAATACCTAGTTGTGAAGCCATACACCCATGAACATCTGATTTTTGATAAAGGAGACAGAATTGCACACTGGCAAAAAGAAAACATCTTCAAAAATTGTGCTGGTCTAACTGGATGTCTGCATGGGTAACAATGGAAATAGATCCGTATCTATTATCATTACAACACTCAAGTCCAAGTGGATCAAAGACTTCAACATAAAGCCAGATACACAAAACCTGATTCAAGAGAAGGTGGGGAATAGCTTTAAATACATTGGCACAGGAGGCAATCT
The DNA here is from genome assembly GCA_028551405.1 of Uromys caudimaculatus. Taxonomy (NCBI): domain Eukaryota; kingdom Metazoa; phylum Chordata; class Mammalia; order Rodentia; family Muridae; genus Uromys; species Uromys caudimaculatus. The sequence goes on from CM052704.1 coordinate 31,020,887, forward strand.
GATGAACAGAATACCAATAATTCAGACCCTAAGATCAACATTTAATAAATGAGCCCTCATGAAACTGAAAATCTTCTATAAAACAAAGTACATAGTTGGTAGGTCAAAATGGCAGCCTACAAATAGAAAAACTTTTTAATCACTTCACATCTGACAGAGTGCTAATATCCAAAATATATAAAGAACTCAAGAAACTAAACATCAATAAACCAATTATTCCAACTACAGATCTAAACAGAGAATTCTAAACAGAGCAATCTCAAGTGTCCAAAAAAAGCACTTACAGAAATGTTCAACATTTTTACCCATTAGGGAACTGCAAGTCAAAATGACTCTGAGATTCTATCTCACACTTGTCAGAATGGTTAAGATCAAAAACATAAGCTACAGCTCTTGCTAATGAGGATGTGGAGCAAGGTGAACATTCCTCTATTGCTGATGGCAATGCAAACTTGTACAGCTACTTTGGAGATCACTATGGCTGTTTCTTAGAAAGTTGGAACTCACTCTACCTCAAGACTCAGCTATACCATTCCTGGGAATATACTCAAACGATGCTCCATCCTACCACAAGACAGTTGCTCAACCATGTTCATATCAGCTTTATTCATAATAGCCAGAAAATAACAGACATGTTCCTCAACTGAAAATGGATAAAGAAAATTTACATACTGGAGTAACATCTGAGTATTATTCAGCATTTAAAGCAATATAACAACAAGAAATTTGCAGGAAAATGGATGGAATCCAATATATATATATTCTGAGATAACTCAGATCAAGAAAGACAAACATGGCAGGTTTGAACAGGAACAGAGGAGATCTGGTCAAAGAAAGATGGACAAAGACAGTACTGGGACAGATGACTGGAATTGGGGAGCATTTCAGGCATGAGGTAGAAACCTAGTTCAATGGAGCTTCCTAGGAATCTGTGAGGGTGATGCTATCTAAGAAGATTCCTCTTAAGGGGGAATAGAGAGTCTGAACTTGCCATAGCCGGGCAAGACTTTTAGTGGAAATACTAGGTCACCAACCAAGTCTCAAAACCTTCGATTTAACAATTTGTCCTCCCTACCAGATGTGCTGTGGTAAAGGTGGAACAGAAATTGTGGGAGTGGTCAAACAATGACCAGTCTGGCTTGAAACCCATGCCATGAGAGGAAGCCCATTCATGACACTGTCTGAAGGGACCGCACCCAGATGCTGGATAGCCCAACACCTAGAATAGAACCCATTGCCATGAGGAAAATACGTCAATAGAATGATTTCTAATACTTTTCTTCTGTGTTCATGCACAGGATTCTCTCATAATAGTCATCAGAGAGGCTTCGTCCACCAATTGATGGAAATAGATGCAGAGGCCCACAGTCAAATATTTGGTAGAACCCGGGAATCCTGTGCAAGAGGGGTAGCAAGGATTGTAGGAGCAGCAGGGGACAAGGACACCACAATAGAGCCTACAGAATCAACTAACATGAGCCCATAGGAGCTCACAGAAGCTGAACTGAAAATCAGGGAACCTGGGTTAATCTGATGTAGGCCTTGCACATACAGTTATGATTGCATAGCTTCTTCTTCTTGTAGGACTGAGAGCAGAGCTTTCTTTGATTCTTTTGCCTGATTTGGGAATCCTTTTCCTTCTGCGGGTTACTTGTCCAGCCATAATATGAGGGGAAATGCAAAGTCTTAATGTAACATATATGCCATGCTTAGTTGGTATCTCTTGGAGGCCTGCCTTTTTCTGAAGATAAATGGAGAAATGGATTGGGGAGAGAGTCTGTAGGAAGAGGAGAGACGGGAAACTCCAGTATGGGTGTAATATATGACAGAAAAATAAGCAAATTTTAAATTTAAATAAAGGAAAACTTGCAGAGATTCACTATCTTGCTTCTTTTTAATATAAAAGTCAATATTGATAAAATAACATTTCATCAAATGCATTAGAGTACACTTTAAATTCATGTGTTCATATATAATCCTTACTTTGCCAATAAAATTATTATTGACAAATTTATCTGTAGAATTATTTAAAATAATTTATTTGTGAGATATTTTCAGGTTTGAATATTTTATATTTGTATTACATGATTCTAAGGAGTTGCCATGTTTTATTCAGTAGAGGCAATGAAAATCAACAATGAAAGAGGGTATAATATAAATAGATTTGTCTCAACCACCGTTTACTTTTAGGTTTTGGAGATCAGAATATATTTTCCAAATTAAGAACCATAAATGCGTTTGACTCTTAGTCTCAGAGGGAACAGTAAAATTTATTAGCATATATCATCAGATATCACTACCAATGATGATGTAGGCACGTCTGTACTTCCTAAAATACTCCAGTTAGATCTTACAACTCTAGAACATCACACGCTTGTGTAATACTGATAACATGAAGGGTGTGCTTGCGTTCATGAGCAGCACAGTAAAGTAGACACATATTTAGAAGAAGAAATATGTAACAAGCTTTTATTATTAATTAATAGATCCAACTTCAATATGGTAAATCACTTTCTTATATTGTTTTAAATGTCCTTAATTAATTCTGTAATTTAATTTGACTGTTCTTATAAAGCTTACCTACATATCTATAAATTAAGGCTTCTTTTCTCTCTTTGTTATAAATTTCTTTTGAAACCATTTAAAGTCCATTGAAAGATAAAGTGAATCAATACACACATACATAAACACACAGTATTAATAATACACTAAATTAAAACAAAATCTTTACTATATGAAATACAACTATTCAAATAAATAAGAACATAAAATCTCTTCATGTGACTATGCTATGCCCATGGAGATGAAATCACTTTTTAGCACTTAAGCACTTTTAAGCATTAATTTTATTGAATCTTCACTTTTATTATATTCTAGTTTTAGATCCTACACTTACTTTTATTTTTCACTTGAGCTAGGTATTTTTATTTAAAAGTTGTTTGAAATTTTCACATATGTATGTAGAGTACTTTGTTCATTTCTACCATTCAGTCTCCAATCTAGCTTCCCCAAGAACCCACGATCAAATCTCTCTCTCAACTCCATGTCTAATACTATTTATTTACTTTCTTTTAATCTATCAAATCCAATGAGTTCTGTCAATATGCCAGTTTGTGCCTGGATGTGGGGGTTATCCTCTGGAACATGAGGGAGCCTACCAGTAACCACATCCTGAAACAAAACTAACTCATCAGGAGCCATCAATAGAACCTACGATGGGAGTGAGTATGAGGCCTTAACCTTGTTCATACTGGACTTTCACTAACTGGTTCTTTGGTGCTCCACACTGCTGGCAGTTCATGTGTGCAGCAGCCGTGTGAGGTGCAGAAGATAGCATTTCCTAGTACATCCTCATCCTGCACTTCCTGTATTATCTCTCCACTCCCTTCTGTGATGGTTCCTAGGGGATAAGATAATAAATGCCCTGTATAGCACTAAGTACTTATGGTTCCTTATTTTCAGCACCTGAATAATGATGACTTTACACATTAACTACACACAGCAATAAAAAAAAATCTCTAATTAAAGTTGGGAAAGGTATAAGTCTTGAAATAAGCATAAAAATGTAGAACGCAGTTTGGCAGCATAAATATTTATGTAAACAGTATCAGTATGTTATCTCCTGGAGTGTATGTTGTTTTTACCTATGGGTTTGACTGTTTTTATTTCACCAAGGATGAATATCCTCCTGGGGAACAGTCATCAAATAAAATAAAAGGAATGGTTGGTTACCTCCTTAAAACATCTTAGCACTATAGCAATAATAGGCACATGTTTGTGGCACATCAGTACTGTAGCATGCAAGTGCAATACTGGATGAGATCACAGTCAGCACATCTAACCCCTCACTCAGACTTTCAGAGATACCAATAGACCGTGTTTCCTGCTCATGTTAATATCGATTTCTCAATGTATTGTAAGCTATATGGACAGTATTTTCAGAAAAAGGGTCTTATCAGATCTTGCAATAATTACTGAAAATGTGCATTAAATTTGTAAGTATTCAGTGGAGAAATATATTATAAACATCATCATAAGCAAATGTTCCCTTTCTTCCCTAGAGGCCTGCATACTACCCTTCTGGCCCTATGAAAGCTAGCGAGCAGAGCTATTTATATCCTGAGTTGTTCAAGATTGGTTGCTCTGGTTCTAATGTGAGTGGAGTTTTCAACTAACTGTTCCTAGTACCTAAAGTTTTTTTTTTCTCATTAATATATTTATTTATTCACTTTATATCCTGATCGTAGCCCCTACTTCTCTTCCCAGTCCTCTTCATCTCTGAGAAAGGGGAGGTTCCCCTGGGTACCAACAAACGTGACACCTTAAGTCACTGCAGGACTAGGTACATCCTTTCCCAATGAGGCCAGACAAGACAGCCCAGTTAAGGGAACATGATTTACAGGCAGGCAACAGAGCCAGGATAAGTCCCAACTCCAGTTGTTGGTGGACCAAGCCTCACAACTGCTACATAGATGCAGGGGTACAGCCCTTGTACATTCTTCAGTTGGTATCTCAGTCACTGGGAGCTCTCAAGAGTACAGGTTAGTTGACTTTGTTGGTCATACTGTGGAGTCCCCTCTCCCCTCTGGCTTCTTCAATCCTTCAATAAACTCTTCTAAAAGACTGGTTGGTTGTGAGTCTCTGCATCTGTTTTAGTCAGTTGCTGGGTGCAGTCTTGCAGGAGACAGGTATGCTAGGCTCCTATCTGCAAACAAAACAGAGTATCATTAATAGTGTCAGGGATTGGTCCTTGCCCATGTGATGGATCTAAAGTTGGGCCAGTCCCACAGTCTCCGCTCTATCTTTGTCTCTGCACTTCGTGTAGGCAGAAAATTTTGGGGTCAAAGGTTTTATAGGTGGATTGTTGTCTTTATCCCTCCACTTGGAGCCCTACTACCTAGTTAAGTTGGGCAACCAAGAACAAGGCAACAGCCTGTGGTGTTTTGAGGAGCCGTTTTCATCCTTGAGTAGTAATAACTCAGGATAGAAGTCTATGCCTATCTCTGAGATTCACATTTAATATTCCTTGTCTTCTGGAAACAGCATTGTTCTATATGAAACATATATCTACTCACGCTTTTCACACACACATACATACACACACACACACACACACACACACACACACAGAATGATATTTATGTACATTTATACATACATATTTTTATGTAGGTATACATATATACTTTACATGTATCGTAGATAATATATACTTTATATATAATATATAAATATGTATTTATTTTAATATATTACATATACACAGTTTGTATAAATTTATTGCTAATTCGTATTCCACAAGGCTTCTTGGTACATACTTCGATTTAGCTAGCAATACCTGACTGAATTCTCAATCCTTTCATCACTGCATAAGCCTTGGTTAATGGGGAGTGTCACATTCAGCACATGCATGTTGAGAGAACTCTACTAAAGATGTGTCATATAAACCAACCTCCTACCGCCAGCGGTTCAAGGAACTTTGCAGACATGTGAGTATAAAAATTTGAAGGGCTAGTAGAAAGAAAAGGAAGCTGTGGAATGTTGACTCCTAAAACTATATTATAATAGATAGGGTTTCCTGCACAAGATCAAGCGCCACAAATAGGCATGTGGGTGTAGGAGGGGCTCTTTAGGCTCCACTCTTAGTTGTTGACATTTGATGCATACTGAGCAAGAAAGATTTACCATCTTTTGTTTGAATGGCCTCTGGTAGGCTTTCCATGCCACAGTGGTTGGACACAAAAAATAAATGTGTGTGTGTGTGTGTGTATATACGTGTGTGTGTATGTGTGTGTGTGTGTGTGTGTGTGTGTGTGTGTGTGTGTGTGTGTCACTATATATATCATGGCTGTACAAATTGGACTAACTAGGCTATCAGTAACAAAAGGTAAATAAACAGAAATAAGATATGACGCTGAAGTTATAATGGGAGTAGTAGGTGGGAATGGTGGCAGTTCATGCTGGATGAATATGGATAAAGTACATTAAATAAATGAATGAAAGTTTTAAAGAATAAAAATATAATTTAGAACCTTTCTACAAAATAAGAAAATAAGGGAGCTGTGTAATAGTATTAAATATATAATTTGAATACAAATCAGAGTATGAAAGTCGGTGAGCAACCAGAGCTAATATGAACATGTGAAACTTCAAAGAAACTTCCCTCACACTATAGATGAATAAGAAAATAAATCCTGTAACTTAGGCACAGCACCAGTTTCTAAAAAAGATTTACCAGCTCATGAAATTACAACCAATTAGCCAGGCAAAGCCAATTAATAAAGTCTATTAAGATTTGTTTCAGGCAGATGATTTTAATGATTTTTCACAAACTGATGATACATATATAATGCTTCCTCATTCCTCAAAAAGGATCAACTTCTAATGCTCAGATTTCTACATCCAAACTTAATTTCCATTCTTAAGAACACCCATTTATAGTCTTTTTATTAAATAGTCTGCAAATCTGAATATTTGTGTCTTTTTTATCTTTCTTTTGAAAACCTTTATGAATTAATGCCTTCACATGCTATAATAGACTGAGTCAAGAAGAAATGACAATTTAAAATTATGTTTATGGCAGTTTATAACTGTCAGTTACTCCAGTTCCAGGGGATCTAACATTCTCACACAGATATGCATACGGGCAAATTAAAAATTTCCATTAAAATTAATAAATAATAAAAAAATCTTTAGAGTTATTTTTAATATGGCTTTACTTCTTAACTTCTTTGTTTAAAGCATTTAAACCATATATAATTAAATATCTCTGTTATAATTTTCTAACATAAATGTTTGAATTTTACTTCTCCTGAAAGTACTACATAGTCATAATAAATAACACATAACTCTAAATAGATAACACGCGTCAAAAAAGGACATCCCAAAGTACTGAATAGACATGTTCTCAATATTTACACAAAAATTGCTATAAACTTCAGCAAACTGACTAAGACTTCTCTTCATCATTATGGCTAAAATACTCTGTCTCATCCTATTAATTTTGTGGTTCTATTAAAAGAAAACAAAACAGCAGGAACAAAAAGTGGAGCAGAGACTGAAGGAAAGGCCATCCAGAAACAACTCCAACTTAGGATCCATCTCATCTACAGACACCAAACCACAACACTATTGCTGATGCCAAGATGGGCTTGCAGACAGAAGCCTGGTATGACTGTCCTCTGAGAGGCTCTGCCGGCATGTAAGACAAGGCACATACAACCAACCTTTGGACTGAGCCCTGGGAAGAGTGGAAACCAATAGAAGAGTTAGGAGAAGCACTAAAGGAGCTGAAGGGGATTGTAACAACACAGGAAGAACAATATCAACTACTGTGACCCCCTCAGAGCTCCCAGGGACTAAACCACCAACCAAAGAGTACACATGGATGGATCCATAGCTCCTGCTACATATGTATCAAAGGACTGCCTTATAAGTGAGAGAGGAGGCACTTGGTCCTGTGGAGGCTTGATGCCCCAGAGAATGGGGATGCTAGATGGATGAGGCAGGAGTAGGTGGGTGGGTGGGGTAGCACCCTCTTAGAGACAAAGGGGATGGGAAGTAAATACTGAATATTTAATTAATTACAGAACTACCTCATTGGATAATTAAACTCCACAAAAAAACCAAGGGAATCTAGAATCAGCATTATAATATATAGTAGTAATTACATAAAATTTATGTTTCCTTTAGGTTAGAAAAATATACATAATAATAACTTATGAATAAATGATAAATTATATTGTTTTCATATCAAAAATTCTTCCCTTGCTGTTGAGTATA
>CM052704.1:31029168-31085890 GCA_028551405.1 Uromys caudimaculatus
AGCCATATTTATAATAGCCAGAAGCTGGAAACAACCCAGATGTCCCTCATCAGAGGAATGGATACAGAAAATGTGGTGCATTTACACAATGGAGTACTACTCAGCTATTAAAAACAATGATTTAATGAAATTTGCAGGCAAATGGATGGAACTTGAAAATATCATCCTGAGCAAGGTAACTCAGTCACAAAAGAACGAACGTGGTATGTACTCACTGATAAGTGGATATTAGCCGAAACGTTTGGAATACCCAAGATTCACTTTACAGTAACAGCTGGACTGAGAGTGAGGTCCCAGATTGAAGAGTTGGAGAATGGACTGAAGGAGCTGAGGGAGTCTGCAGCCCCATGGAGGGAGCAACAGTGTCAACTGGCCTGATTCACACCCCAGTACTCCTGGAAGTTGGACTACCAACCAAAGAACACACATGGAGGGACCCATGGTTCGGACCACATATGTGGCAGAGGAGGGCCTTGTTGGCCATCAGGGGAGGAGAGGCCCCAGTAAAGGGGAATGTCAAGGTGGAAATATGGGAGTGGAGCGGGTGGGTGGGAGGTGGAATTCCCTCATAGAGATGGGGGAGGGGGAAGGGATAGGTGGTCTACAAAGAGGAGACCTAGAAAGGGGAAAACATTGGAAATGTAAATAAAGTATCAAAAAAAAAAAAAAAAAAAGAACAGAGCCATCACAAAACCCATTAATTAAAATGCTAAATAAAATATAAATTTGGAAACTCCAAAAAAAAAAAGAAAATTTCAATTTATAGAATCTTCTTTGTTGATATTTACCTAGCTGTATAATATTGCTTGGGCTTTTCTCTTAATATACATCTTAATATACAAAGCTTTTATATTTTAAGACTGTGGAAATTTTTTTCTTTAATTGTATGATATAGATAATTTTGTAACTATTTAATTATTTGAATAGTTTTTAAACTTAATGATTTACAATAATGAAGTTTTTAAAAGTAGCTTCTATATGTCTAGCATATAGTGCTAATGGATTTACAGGAAATCCAATAGTGAATTCACAGCAAAAATCTGAAATATTACATTTTGTCGTAGTTAAGGTTTCCATTCCTGTGAAGAGACACCATGACCAAGGCAACTCTTTTTTTGTTTTTTTGATACTTTATTTACATTTCCAATGTTTCCCCTTTTCTGGGTCTCCTCTTTGGAAACCCCCTATCCCCTCCCCCTCCCCGCTCTATGAGGGAATTCCACCTCCCACCCCCCTCCCGACCACCCATCCCCATATTCCCACCTTGACATTCCCCTTTACTGGGGCCTCTAACACCCTCAGACCCAAGGACCTCTCCTCTCTCCTAGATGGCCATCAAGGTCATTCTCTGCCATATATGCGGTCCGAACCATGGGTCCATAGATGTGTATTCTTTGGTTGGTGGTCCAAACTTCAGGACGACCGGGGGTGGGGGGGTCAGGCCCATTGACGCTCTTGCTCCCTCCATGGGGCTGCCAATTCCCTCAGTTTCTTCAGACCTTTCTCCAACTCCCCCATCTGGGACCTCACTCTCAGTCCAGCAGTTACTGTTAAGTGATATTTGGGCATTCTGAACTTTTGGGCTAATATCCGCTTATCAGTGACCAAGGCAACTCTTATAAAGCACAACATTTACTTGGAGCTCACTTACAGTTTCAGAAGTCCAGTCTATTATCATGCAGGTGGGAGTATTTTATGGTCCAGGCAGGCATGGTGCTAGAGGGTTAAAGAGTTCTACACCTTCATCGAAACGTAGCCAGGTACAGACTGTTTGTAGGCAGCTAAGAGGAGGGTCTCAAAGCCCACACTCAGAGTGACAATCTTCCTCCAATAAGGCCACACCTACTATAACAAGGTCACACCTCCTGATAGTGGCACTCCCTTGATCAAGATTATTCAAACCTCCACACGTTTTAAAACTATTTTCCTGTAATAAGTTGATTATATGCTGAAATTTATTGGATAACAATTTATTGAATGTTTATATTCATTTTTAAACTCATAGCAAATACAGAACTTATTGGAAATAATTTATATTAAAAGCTTTGAGAATTATAAGTATAAATGTTGAAACTGATTATTTTAGTTAAAACACATTAATTCCGCACAGATCAAATTAACCATAACATTTAAATTATACGGATGTCTTTTCAAATTTACAATAACTTAAACTTTATATTTTCTTCAACTTTTAAAACTTGTTTTGCCAAATTAATTTCTATATAATACTCTTCTGTCTTTTAAATTTTGTAAGTTATTCATACATTTTATTACTGATCACTAACAGAATACTTCATTCCATCAGCAAGCTGTATTGTAAGGTGAAAATTTAATCTTAATTATTTATGTGAAAGGTTTCAAAAGTTGTGGTATAGGAGGTATGCTAAATCTGAACACTCGCAGTAGGTTTTGGTAATCTATGCTAAGGCCCCTGTAACTAATTCAGCATCAGCTATACCAAAGTACATAATGAGAATGCTTTCCTGAGCTTTAACTTATTTGTTACAAATTCTAGAATTTAGTTACAGGCAATGCTGACTGTCTTTGTTTTAAATCAAATCACTAACATCTACAACTACAGCCTCAGGGTAACAAATACAGCTATCACTAACTGTAATGCTTGCTACAAAGGCCTCATCTAAGAAGATTTATTACTGGGGTCCTTTTTGAAGTATTGTTCAGAAGCCCTGCTGCTGGGTATGGAGAGGGAAAGGCAGCGTATATCCACACTGTGCATTTTGCATACTCTTTAACTCTAACTCTGGGTGTGTCCCCAGAAAATATGAATACAAACGTTCCACTTGTTTTCTTGTATCTTACTTATCATATATTGAAAGGTAAACTTGTCTACTATACGTTTTTCTATTTTAGAATCCAGTTGATACCTGATACTTTTATTATAATTAAAGTGTAAATGAAAACAAGCAGCTGAATTCTTTCTCATTTGCATGCATTTTCCAAATTAATTTTAAACTCAGCTCTGTAGAGAGAACTACTTTCACCAAGTTGCTAGTCAGCACATGGGGCATCTACTTCAAACCTTTCTAAATTTAGCCTTCTTGGTGGCTCCACCGGACTTATTTTCTACCCGAGTTGGCACTATTCTTGAATCAGCATGCTCACTCAGGATGCTCCCCTCTGAAGGTCATGCCATGGGACTGCTGGCTCCTAAGTCTTCCAGTTGAGCTTCTCCAGGGAAGAGTCTCAGTGGGAAACCTGAAGGGTCAAAAAAGGCAGATTGTGAGAATTTTCCTCTAAATGCTGCTCAGTAAGGTCACAAAGGTTGGCTATGCTACTTGAGTGACAATGGCAAATTCCCAGAGCATTTTACAGCTCTTCAAATTTCACTCTCACCTTAGTCTGTTACACTCCACCTAGGAATCTGCATAAAAACCTAAGTTTTCACTGTACCTCATTCAATATTTTGTAATGAATTCCAATGTAAGTGAAACCTCTTCAACTTGTCACACACACACACACACATATACATATGTATATATATGTATATGTGTGTGTGTGTGATATATGTATGTGTATATATATATGGAATTATTTTCAACTTGTACTATGTATATCATTTTATCGTCTTTCTCTCATTGGGATGTTTATTGCCACACCCTTTATAAATCGCATGTACACTGGAGGACAGACACTAAGACATGCTGAAAACCTAAATTAATATCAACTATGATCTAAGAATTTGTCGATACAACCAAGCAAACCTGTATTAACAAACACCAACATGCACTTACCCCCAGGATATGACATAAAATCAAAACTATTGAGAATCGTGGCTTATCAGTAAGTAACAGACAATGCATTTTTTAATTAATTCAATATTAATAGAATTTACCAACAGGGATTATTTACTGGATGGTGAATGATCATTTCTATGCTCAAGTATTCTATCTAACACAAAATAAATGACTTTAAACGAAATTTCATTTTATATCAGTGTGTTCGTTATTATAAGGAACTAGCAAATTAGCCCAATTTTCAAATGTATGCTTAAGTTTTGAACATTAAGATGCAATTTAGTTATTAGGGCAAATGATATAGAATTCAGCATGAAAATAAAAATCTTGTAATTAAAAGAAATGTCAAAATAATTAACAAAGAGTAGCGATATGATTCAGTGGATAAAAACACTCTCCTTGGTGCTCGGTGACCTGAGTTTAATTCCCAGGAGCCACAGAGTTGAACATGAAATAAAACTCTCATAAATTATCCCCAGCCGAGCAAATAATCTGGTTGCATGTGCGTACCTCTCCACACACACATACACCACATTATATAATTAATCAATTAAAATAAAGTACTAAGTGAATTTCATAGCTGGGCATGATAGCATGCACCTATAATTCTTGCTACACAAAAATGCTGTTAGGAAAATCTTTTGTGCCTAAGATTTTGTGACCATTGGCAGATGGTAATGAAATCTAGCCTTAAAATAAAAATGGGAAAATTTAAAGTTATTTTATTTCCTGTTCATGAAACGTCGTCGGTAAGCCAATGAAATATTAAACAAGTAAATTTAAAATAAATAGAGCCATTTGAGTGAAATATGAGTATGTTGTTCGCTTTGTTTTTCAGTGAGTTATGTTTTCCAAAGTGAGATGTAAGTACGAATCTATCAATTTCCCTTCCCCAGGTCCACATTATAAATCACCCTGTTTGTGGACCACAGGCATATGGGGCTTGGGCATTTGGCTCAATTGGTAGGAACATTTCTCCGCAGTTACTGAAGATATGTGCCCAGTCTCAATAGGAGCCACTTAGTTTCACATAGGAGCAGTTACTGTATAATGTAGCTTTAATGTTAGCACTAACTGGGAAAACTCATTTTATCCATACACAAGGTTACCTTCATCTTTTGCTTGAGACACTAACTAGTTTCTCTACCGTTCATAAAAATCATAATATTCATAGTTTTAAATGAAACCATTTCAACTCAACATTTTCTTGGATCTGATGCTGTGGGTTAAGCTCTCGCAGAAGGAAGTTGAGCACTTTCCACACCTCACTAAATTGAGATTTAGAAAAAAAAAAAAAGAAAAAAGAAAAGGTAGGCTCCCTACATTGTCCCTGCTGCTGTGATGTTATTTCCAATTTTTTTTACTTTTATGTAAAAAGACATCTGCAAATTTGAGGCTTATGTGATTGTGTTATTCACTATAACTCTCAGATTATGTTTATTGGAATTTCAAAAATATATATTAAAATATGTATGAGAGAATATTTAAAACTTTTAAACATGCTATTTATATAAATTTCAGCAAGGAACCAAACTCATACATAGACAAACATCCACTCAGACACTTCCTGACAGATTGGAAGAAGTTATTTCTTGGCATGAGTTTTGTACATGTGTATGAAGGACTTTCTATTAAGTAATTACAGACAGTTGAGTGACAAATAGAAAGTCAGATTCATACTAATGTAAATGCATAGGTTCTACAAATTTTATCCATTCTTTTACCAGTGTTCTAAACAATTGATCCAGGGTCAAAACTATGGTCCTCTGATGTCATTGCCCCTTCCCCCCTCCTGCAAGGCTTTCTTAAGATGGTAGAAATCTTTAGTGTTTTCTTGTTTGTTTCTAGTCCCCTCTCATGTGTGTTGACATTCCCTTAGACTCTGTCAGTGATGAAGCTATTAGTGGTGATCTTATATCTGTCTTATCTATGTTCACATTGAGGTAGACAACTCAATCACAATTCAGTATCATGTCTAGAGTCTTTGGCCTAACTGATGTTCTGCCCAAGCTAACATGTCCTTTCTTCATTTTATGTCTCTGGCAAATAGTACATGTTGCCAATCTTTTAGGTTTTGTTAATCCATTTATATTTGTTTCTTCATTTGACAGCATTTAAGATTAAACATTTTCTTTGCAATATTTTCCTCTTATGACAGCAACAGGTAGACCAAGCAGCTATACAAACTCTGTTGTTAATGCCTGTAGCGAACAAGTGTTCCTTTTCCTTTAAGAAGTAACAATAAACACTTTAGTAAAATAAGCATGAATACATCCAAATCAATACTTCACAGCCAACCACTGTTTGAAGTGGTCAATGCTTCTTTATCAGAAATGAATATCACCTAATTTTAATAACTGTTTGCTGGATGTCACTAAATTCATATCATATAATCTCAAATATAGTTTTCTCTTCCTTCATAATTCCATAGTATCCTAAACACTCTGAATATTCCTCCATTATTGAAATGTTGTGGGCTCCCTTACTGTCTTAGTCAGGGTTTCTATTCCTGCACAAACATCATGACCAAGATGCAAGATGGGGAGGAAAGGGTTTATTCGGCTTACACTTCCATGCTGCTGTTCATCACGAAAGAAGTCAGGACTGGAACTCAAGCAGGTCAAGGAGCAGGAGCTGATGCAGAGGCCATGGAGGAATACTGCTTACTGGCTTGCTTCCTTCCCCTGGCTTGCTCAGCCTTCTTTCTTATAGAACCCAAGACTACCAGCCCACACACGGTACCACTCACAAGGGGCTCTCCCATCTTGGTCACTAATTGAGAAAATGTCTTACCTCTGGATCTCATGGAGGCATTTTCTCAACTGAAACTTCTTTCTCTGTGATAACTTCAGCTTGTGTCAAGTTGACAAACAAAATTAGCCAGTACACTTACCTTTCTACAGAAAGCTAAATATGCAGAGACAGCAGTTCCAACTTAAGTGAGACCTGAATGGATTTGGGTTTGAGAAGAGAGATTTGACATCATCCTTCCAGAAATATGTTTTTTGTAACTTTTGCTCACAAGAATCTCCCATATTTTCGACAACATATTTAAGTGTTTATATTACTTTTTTCTTGCCAACATCATAAAGAGTAGTTTATGTAGGGATTAATTATGATCTAAGAAAAGGTTTTTAAATAAATATTCACAAGCAAAGGAGGACAATAGACTGGGAATAAGTACTCCAATGAGAAGTTTCATAGAAGTTAGCTAGCATTCTGGAAATCTGAGGTATAATCATTAGATTGAAGTAAAAAATAATAAATGTTTGCAGGACTATGTATGCCTCAATATTACATAATGTACAGATATCAACATTTCACATAATTGTCCATAAATACATATAACTGTTTTTCTGTGTATTGGTTTAAAAAAAAAAACAACTGGTTCTCAACATAGTAACATAAAAAATGAAGTCAATTAAGGGATATTTCTTTGTACACAATGAGTTTATGTTCAATGTAAGTGGAAAAGAGTATACTTTTATACAACTGACCCACCAAATACCATGTAATACCTAGCTTGCTTCTAACCTGCTGAGACATTAGTAGAAGATGAACTATCTAGAGAAGGCTGTAGAAAGGACCACCATTAGGTATCTAAAGTCTTCTGTGGAATCTATCACATGGTGACATGATTTGTGATAGGATCCAACAGGAATCTTTCCTTCTGTAACTCCAGCCTGTTCCATGGTGATCAAATATCATATTCCCATAAGGAAGCACCACTGACGCTCATTTGGCATTTACTGTAAAAATATCCCAGGGTGTTAGAGTTTACATAACAAATTATTCTATTGGAATAAATGAGCGTTTATTTCAGCTGAGTGATTTTTAGCTCAGGGTCATTTTAATTAAATAAATAGTTCAGTGTTTTAACATAATATTAATTTGTGAGGCAAATCTACCTGACACTGTGCTTATGGTGATCATGCTACATGCATGATTCTCTTAAATTTCTTGGTGGACAATATTAGTGTAGTTCCCTAACAGAGTATCCACCTTGTAGACTGATAAACATGGCATGAGTGGGAAATCTTATCTCTATGGTTCATGACTCTCCTTCAATTTCCCCCATGGGTTTTAATCTCATCATTTATTCCTGGCTGGTAAAAAATAACCCAAACCAAAACGAGGCTGTGTACATTCCACCAAAGCTAAGTTGAGTCCTGGGTTCTGTTGGTCTCCAGGACTTCTCATTTCTTTTGTATTTTGCTAATAAAACCTAATGGACAAAAATTTAAAATGTTTACTGTGAAAAAAAAAATATATAGTTAGTTAGTTAATTAGTTAGTTAGTTTAAATTACATTGCTTTGTTTGAATAGTATAATGAGGCATCTTTTATGAAAATGATTTCTAAAATGTAACAGACTTACAAGGGATCTTTTGGAATTTTGACTACACTGTGGCTCAAAAGTGGTATATATTCAGTTTAAATCATGCGTTAGATAATTAATGTTTACCTTTGAAAAATATAGCCTTGCAATTCTGTGCAACAGAAAAAAATAAATGAGCCATACCACCTCCATAGATGATTAGACCAGCCTTGGCTTGAAGAGGGGTTCAGTGAGAAGGGGTGTCTGGGAGCAGCAAAAGAACAACTCAAAGTCAATTCATAGTCCAAGCTGATGGCCTATGTTCTCCTCAAGGCATCTTTCCAGATTGCTCTCTCCGTTTTGCTTTCTATATGCTTAGCTTTCTCTGGAGATCTCCAGTCAGCTCCCTCTTGCTATTCTAAAAACTCTCTGGATAGTTCATCTTTTGCAGACCAAAAACCCAGATTCTCTTTTTTTTTTTTTTCACATCAATTCAGTCATTAGCCCAGGTTCCCTTTTGATTATCCCATGTATCAGCATCCCATGATGCTAACCCCTCGATTCTTAGAAAGAGCTAGAAAGCACAGACAATGAAATAGCTGGGTGCCCTAAATTACCATTCCAATCCTGCCTGGACCTAAAGTAGCTTTGTCCCAGGCTGACCTTAAATTGAAGAATCTACCTGCCTTTGTTAATGGAAACAAAAAAAAAATGTGGCTGGGTGAGATGTTTCTCTGTGATCACCATTCCCTAAATCTTTTTATTTCCTTCCTTAGTACCTTTCTGATAAGCTGGCTCATAGTGCAGCTGCCTCTGTTCCTTTAGATGTATGAAGCTCCTTATATAATTCATATTGCTGCCTTATATTTTGCATTGTTGAGAAATTATATATTTTCTATTTTTTAAAATTTTAAGAATGCTTTTATTTTTCTATATTTTTTATTTAATCTTTTATTTATTCATTTATTCTTTCATACTCCAGAAAGACTCATGTTTTCAACGTTCTTTCTCACAGACTTAAGGGCTGTCCTGAAAGTCAATAGGGTTCTACCATTTTGCTGAGACATAGTTACACATCCTTATGTCCTGACTTGTTTTGTCTCCTTATCATGGAGTCATTAACCTTGGCAGAGAGAACACTACTTGAAGAAGGAATATGGAAGTATATACACTATTATACAAATAATTTTTTGCTCACAACAAGCATCAATACTCCTAGAGGCCCACCCACTGCTGGCTCTGTTCTAGGAGCAGGAGTCATGTCATGCTGTTACACACATGACCAAGTAGGACTTGTGATATGTAAAATAGGTTAGACTAAGCTCTCATGTTTGTTATGGATGGTGGTTGCATTTAATGCATGCAAAATTATTAATGTTTTATGCATATTTATTTATCTACTTATTTATTGTATATTTTTATACATGAATATTTGCAAAGGTATACAATTAGAAGTCAGAGAAAAATGTGTAGAAATCAGATCTCTTCTTCTACCATGCAGACCCCAACTCAAGAACTCAGGTAGTCAGTTCTGGGAGCAGTGCCTTTTACAGATGAGCCATCTTTCCTGACCTTATATGTATGTGTGGTATGATATTTTCAAGACATACTAGGTTGGTTAGAAAATAAAACCATTGTTAGAAGCAGTAACCAAGTATCAAGAAGAGAAACCTCTAAAACATTAATATTTTTAGATGATAAGATCAAGTCCAAAATATATTTTAAGACAGATTATTGGAAATTTCCCTTCAGATATATGTCATGTAATATAAATATTAATTTCAGGAATGCATAAAATTAGAATAAATTAAAACAATTGCAGGGATGCATGGAGTGAGAGTTTAGTAGTGAAGGCGCTTGCTGCTAAGCTTGGAGACCTTACTTTAATCCCTAAAGCTCACATTGGAGAGTGATAATATACCTTATTCACCTTTTAGGAGAATACAAAAATAACCTGTGTGAATGGAAGAAGCAGCTTGTTTCCAAGTTTATGGGACTTCTTACTTATTTAAATGGCACCATGCGTGATGAGTGATATAATTTTGAAATAAACAAAAACCTGAGCCCAGGGAAAACATAGACAGAATAGTCTTATTTCTGCTCCTTTCATTATTATTATCTAATTGGATTGTTTTATACTTTATAGCCACTAAGCCACTTCTTCCTACAAAGAACGATTCCTGGCTCTGTGACATGATTAGGGATTGTAGCAGAGCTGAGAAGTACTTCTGAGTATCACAGAAGCAAAATGATCTCTAAAAGATAGACCTGGTCCCAGAGCTCAAAAGTAGCCCACCCTGTACTTTACCATGTCATCAGGAATATATCCCTCAGAGATATAACTATGAAAAATCAATTGTTATTTAGATATTTCTAGGGTGGATCTTTAAATATTGTGAAAAATATATACAAAACCAAAATGTAACATGTGAAACTCATAAAAAATGCAAATCACAATACAACTTCAGAAACATGTACATGAAACACTGTTTCTTTTACTTCAGCCTATGGTTTTTGCTCAGAATATCAAACACCACATTCAACACAATTCTGCAAGGCATATGAACGGGCAAAAGAATACAGAACAAGAATAGACCCTATAGTGAAAGAGGTCTGAAATATTAGAATTTTCAGGATATTGAGGCAGCTAGATGAAAAGTTGGATATCAAATCAGATGAATGGGGAAAGCATAGAATTGGGATATATATATATCCATTCATTCATTCTCTCATTCATTCTGTCATTCTCTCTCTCCAAATGGAACAGCAGTCATTGCTTATTACAGAACTGAATAGAAATGTGGAAGTCTAGAATTTAATACATTTTTCTGAAAACTGTTTTCACTTTGGAATGAATATAACATTAGGACTTACAAAAATTCAATAGACTTTTATTCCATTTATAATTTTTAAATTACTATTTAATATAGGTTTTCTTCATGTATATACACATTTTTTCTATGCTGGGTATTCATAACTTAATTTGTCTCTAATCTTGAGTCTAAGCCTTTATCTGGAGGGGTGAGTACATGAAAAGGTCCCCATGCCAAAGTTGTGATTAACTTTATAGGTTCAGGGGAATTATGGAAATTCATCATACAAAATGCCTACTTGCCAAAATTATTCCATGACCTTGTACTTACAAAAAGTTTTAAATAATTCAGTGTTGTTCTGAATGAATAAATTTGTATTGCTTGTTACTCTAAACAGACACACACTTGCTTTTCGATGCCATTTTAATAAAGCCTAGTTTCTAATATTCATGAATTATTGCATTTCAATTAAACTGCATAAGTTTATAGAAAATACTTTGCCCTAAGCTGTTTAGTGCTGACACCCAGTGTCATTTGATTTTTCTTTAGTATAATGCTCATGAAAGCTTTGACTACATCCAATGTGAAATGCTGTCATTCTTTAATGAGATATTTTTTGATCATAAGCAGCATGATGATGTCTACAGAACAGAATAATAAATTCAAGGAGCATGTGTTTATGAGGTTATTATTTATACAATGTATACCGTTTCACAATAAACTCTGGTTAATTTAGGAGAAATACTTAGTGAATACATGCCTTAATGCCAAGCACAGATCTCAGACTCTTTCTCAACTATTTTATCTGTCTTTATAATACATAAGTGAATGGTCAAGGAGACAAGTTACTTGCTTGGAATATTGAGTTTTTCTTGCCATTTACAAAGCAATAGAATCTGTCCTCAGTTCCCTAACATTCATGGCTCTAGTAGTTTTGATATCTCGTTATTTTATTAAGGCTCAAGACATTAGTTGTGTAAAGAAAAGAAGAAATCACATTTTCCATTTGGAAATACAACAATAAAACTCTGATTAGTAGGCCTAGTGCTTAGTACGTTGTTCAAATGCACAGCTTATTTGAAAATAATACATTTTCAGTGAATTATAGGCAAAATAAATATATAATTAATGTATTATTAAAGGAACCCAAAAGGAAAGTGGACTCTGTTTTATTTTTGAAGTACTAGGAGAGATATCTACTTATTAGCAAGTAGTTATGATTTTTAAAAAAAAAATTCTGTAAGATGCCATTGAGTCTGGAACCTTGGTATCTTTTCACATTGAAATTATTGGCATTTTCATAACAAAACATCTTTCAGGCATACCCCATTCTCTGCAGCTCTCCTCCTTTAGAATGCCAGGTGCTTTCAGGCTGCTGGGATTTAACACTATAAAAGAATTTTAAATAGGCCCCAGTGTAGATGGCAAAGAGAAATACACAGTGAGAATCGGCTATGAGAATTTGGGAAAGCATATTCCCTTCATATAGAAAGCATAGAAAACACCCCCGATCATTTCCTTTCTTACATTCACTTTATCTACCTTGGAGCAGCCATTTAAAATGAGGAAAATTCAGTAAACATGGGGTTATTTGCACATGGTCATTCATTTCCTCCTGTGTACCATTAATAGATAGATATAGAATTTTATAATCAAATTCTATACAAAACAGCATCTATATGGGATTTCGATTTCCATGGGAATCATTTTAAGAGTATTTGTTTAAGACAAAAAGAGTACTCTCTTCCACTGCTTCAAGAAGGCTCATTTTATCCTCAATCATTTAAAAAAGCAGACACATTGGAGGTGGTCCTTGACCGCCGTTCCCTCTAGGGTACGTTTTGTAAAATTTCTTGTTTTCAAGTAAATCTAGTGGGATGGTAGCTCCATTGATGGTGCCTCATAGAGTAAGATGATGATATGGACGCTCCCATACTTGCTTTTCAAAGACTCCTGTCAATCATACTAGGGAAGAGAGACGCTTCCCTTTCGTGTTTTGTAGAAATGAAGTGTCCCGAGTGAGACAGCCATGTAGGCCAGAATGGAGAGGAATTCCCAGCTGACAGTCAGGATTCCATTCCTACTGCCACAAGTACCCAT
This sequence comes from Uromys caudimaculatus, assembly GCA_028551405.1. Lineage (NCBI taxonomy): Eukaryota > Metazoa > Chordata > Mammalia > Rodentia > Muridae > Uromys > Uromys caudimaculatus. Next base: position 31,042,154 of record CM052704.1, read on the forward strand.
CTCTGCTAACAAATACAATAGGACTCAGCTCCAGCAAACACTTTGAATTGTAATGCTAAGAGCTCCAAAAAGTGACCCAATTAATCCTTGAACAGAATGCTTACCATCAGAAAGCATGAGATAAATCTGAGTTGTTTTTAAATGCTGAGTTTGTGCCAATTTATAATGGAGGAAAAAAATAATACAAAACTGAGCCGGGATTAAATAAATCACAAAACCTTAAAAGGATTTTTCAATGTATGACTAATATTTATTTTAATCTATCAGAAATTAAAACTATCAATTGTTGTAATTTGTTTTTATGCCTGTCGTCTAGCACACCTATTATGCTTGTAGAAGTGTTTGCACAGATTTGTTTAAAACTGCACACACATAGGCATATACTCACGCAAACGCACACATAAACACATTAACACACATATGGAATATGCATATATGCATAACAGTAAATGAGATATTTAAATCTCTTGCTCAGAATTAATAATGGAGAGTTAGAGGGCGGTAGAATAGGTAAGATAACGGGGACTTCTTGAGAACACAGCCTACTGAGTCCAGAATGATAAGTGAGGAGAAAAGGCAGGAAGGCACAGGGAGGGAACGTTCCTAAACAAGACTAAGAGTGGAAAGTGGAGGGTTCAAGGGCACTATGGAATAGTCAAGCCTTTGTCCATTTATCTGACATCCACTCTCAGGCATCTCTCATCTTTGTATGACAAAGCTGTTTCTTCCTATTTCTCTGTGGCTTGGCCTCCTGCCTTCCCTGATAGTTCAGTTCTCTATTGATACTAAGAAACAGACAAGACAATACCTTAGACAGTCACCATTACCCTGTTACAGAAAGAGGGATCGACTACAAAAGAGAGAAAGGTTTTAGTGAAGAAGTGACACATGACTATATTCTAAGGCAAAAAATCCATTCTTCTGATAATAAACCTGTAATTTTCCAAAATAATGAAAGAAAATAAATTACCTGTCAGTTAATATTCAGTATTTGATTTTAAATATTTGTTTAAATTACTTAATTTAACAATTAGTCTTACTTATGAAACCATTAATATTTATTTTTATGTTATATAAATAAATATTTATATATGCTATATAAAGAATTATATATTAATAAAATATATAATTTATTAAAATATAAAAGTATAAATAAAATTACTAAAGTTAAGTACTTTAAATAAATATTTAATTTAAACTGTTACAACAAGGGCTAGAATGATACCTCAGTAGGTAAGGGTGTTTACTGCTTACACTGAAAGCCAGAGTTCAGTACACACATAGTGAAAGAAAAGTTAATAGCCCTACAAGTTGGGCTAACTTTTGATTTCTGAAAAATGTCATACTAACTAAATATGAAATGCATCTCAAAAGTAGAAAAATTTTATATCAGTGTTTAAAAAAGAGTACTACCCTATAGTATGATAAGCATTTTCAAGGACAAGTATATTGTACTGGATGCTTTTGAGATACATAATTATTTAATTATTAATGTTGTCTATATTGCACTCAGGACAGTTTTTCTGTAAGGGACCGTTTCTAGTATAGACTTGTTAAATAATTCTTATGCAACTGCAAAATGTGAAATCATAAAATGGTCTTCAATTGTTGACCATATTCTTTATAAGTGTAAAGCAACTGTGATAGAAAACAATAAGTAATATATCTTTTTCAACAAGGTTCAATGGCAGTGTTTTAATATTTTTTATATTAATCAAAATAATTATCGGATAACTGTTTCAGGCTATGATGGCAGAAAAGTGGCTATCTCTAAGTGCTAAGTGAATTATCAGAATAACATGCTTTTAGCATGTAATCTTTTCTATTCCATTTTGCATCTATTGTGCTACACTTAAGCCTGTACCATCAATCACAGAGTCATGAATGGGCCAGAATCCTGAAAACCATAGCATGCTAAAATAAGACATGAGCAAGGCACCAAGGCCTCCATGAAAACCCCATGGAAGCAATGGCAGTATCTGCTCAACTTTTGTCAAAAGACATGAAACTTTGACTAAATTCAGTCCCTTTCAACTTTATTTATCTGGACTTTACTTTTTTATTATTATTATTTATTTTATTTTATTTTATTTTTGGACTTTACTTTTAAAAGACAGGTTTCAATTTGTTTTTGATGAATTAAATAAAATATGGAGTTTTGATTCAAATTTATTCTATTGTAATTCACATGTATGTACTAATCAGTTTATAGGTATCATTTTTACGTTATTCACAATGCAATACCTGTTTAAGACAAATTTAATTTATTTCCACCTACTTATGTTTTCCTAGCGTGGCAGTAGGAACAAACAATGCTCAGTGACAAACAACTAAATATTTTCTTCATAATCTATATAGACACATAATTTATGCAATTGAAATATCACAATAACAAAATATTATTTACCACATTTAGCTTCACTCCTTTTTAAGGTTTTTATTAACTGAAACATGATTTATAAAAGCCAGTGATTTTCCTTGTGAAAATTTAACATATAATACTCAATTTTAATAATAATTGAGAAAATACGTGATCTTCTAACTATTCCTTTTATACTTTCAGGTCTTTATTTGAGATGACTGTGCATGTCAGAATGAACTTGCTTGGGGATGCTTAGAACAGTGTGCAGGAGATGGATACTCACGGCTGTATGTGTAAGATGATATTTATATGAACATTCCCTGATCAGTGGCTACACCACTACACAAAAATAATTATTGCCCCTGCCATAATTATAGATGCTCAGGGAGAAGTTGAAATTATGAGCCTTTTTCACTCCATAACAGCATATTTATACCAAATGCCAAACTTGTCAAGTCTTCTAAAGCAGGAATTAATCGGTGGGAAAGCTTTTCTCTCATACTTCCAAGAAAGATATAGTGATGGTCATTGGATTGAAAATCACTTATTTCAAATTGTATTTGTCTAAAAACTCTGTCTCTGTTTCTGTCTCTGTGTGTCTCTGTCTCTCTCTGTCTCTCTGTCTTTCTCCTCTCTCTCCTCTCTCTGTCTCTCTCTGTCTTTGTCTTTGACTCTGTCTCTGTTTCTCTCTGTCTCTCTCTGTCTCTCTGTCTGTCTCTCTCCCTCTATCTGTCTCTCTCTGTCTCTCTCTGTCTCTCTCTCTCTCTCTCTCTCTCTCACACACACACACACGCACACACACACACACCTATACAAATATGATAAAAGTTAAGAAACTAAAATATGTTTACATATTTGATTAGTATTTGCTTTGACAATAGTACCTGGAATTATACTTGTGATGTTATCAGTGGTTAGATTATTTTATCATATGTGCCAAATGCTAAATGCAATATCGATTCACCTGTTGTCATATGAATGAGCTTATATGCAAGAGCATCAAGTGATGATTAAGCATCATTGACTGAGTAAGCAATTCCACAAGGAAATTGCTTATGCAGAAGCCTATCTTTGAATATTTTATCACTTCTAGGAAGAATCCTTTCACATCTTTGGCAATTTTCCCTGCATTTGACTTTTAAATTTTTAGATCTCAAACTAAATGCTATTTACCTTTAATATTTAAAGGTATAATCATAATGAAAAGTAATTTACATTATATTATAATTTTATTTCTTTACATTTTATTGGTGACATGGGGCTAGCCTAGGGAAAAAATGTGTCAATAAATACACATGACAGCATTCCTTCTAGGCTTTGACCCGTAGTTATCAACACATCAATTTATCAGTGAATGATTTATACTGAAATAACAAAAAGACTCTAAATCAATGAGTTTGAGTAACTAATCTATTCAAATTATTTCTTATAAAATGAAGATTAAATAATTTCAAGCTAATTTCATGACTAAATGTTCTTTTAACTGTATTAATGATCAAGCCACACCTATATTGGAGTGCTTAAAATACTTGTGTTCCATATGAAAATTCCGGGCACCAATCAATTTCCTATAATTTTTAAAATCTTTTATCTAAATTTATTTCTTTCATTTGAAGAAAGAAACGTAGAGAGTAAATATTGAAACAATACTCAGGACAGGAATAAGTAAAATAATTATGAGAAATCATGGTTTCAGGAAAAAAAAACCCTTGAATTCCAGGTATATTTTATGGAAATTAGAAAGGAAAGATAATCACTTCATATCCTGTGTTTAGGTTAAAAGATAATTTGTTATTTATGTCAATGGGATTCATGGGGCTAAAGAAAAGCCATTCAACCTATCAAACATTACCGAATTCTGAAAGAGGCAAAATATTATCCCTAAGTTTAGACTGCTTACTCCTTACTATTTTAACATTTTTTTTCAGGAAGCTGATTCTGCAGAACTTCTTTTCTGAGCTTATAGAAAAGTCATTCTCAAAACACAATCACCTGTGTCCCCAACAACAGCTCAGCATCCCTTCCTGCTCATTACACAGTCTTCTGTGCTCGCCCTCATCATCCTGTGGTTGAAGCAGACTGCCAGGCATCGAGCCTCTGGTATGAATGACTAGAACATTGGATCACTCTGCTCTATATCTCTGGCTCCTCTCTGTGTTGATTAGCACCTCTCAAATGTTTCCTAGATAATTATATAGCTTATAGAAAAATATGAAAATTCGTAAAGCCATGAATTAGCTGTCTTTGTTTCATAATGTCTTTATTTTTAATGATGGTAGGTTATCTTACAACTCATTTATAGAGAGAGAAACGTGGCTTTTTATTCTCCTACATTGTTAAACAATAATGAGATGCTAAGCCTAAATTTAAAATAATCTTTTCACTGTTCACTATATTTCAGTAATTCTGGTGCATAGGGATTTGATAATTGTCACTTACTTATCTATTCATAAATTCATGCATCCCTGTTGTAAAAATTAAATATAACTAATTTTAACAAATTACATATGAAAACAATTTTAATTTTTATTTGTAAGTTTATGAATGACTTTATAAAATATAAACATATTTCAAAGATTTTCATTGCTTCAGATATTGCCATATGTCCTCTTTATCCAATACCTGTTAATTAAGTGGAAATATTAGAAAAAAGTAAAAGAAGAAAGAAATTGAAAGACAGAAATAAAGAAGAAACCAACGAGAAAGAAAATAAGAAAGAAGAGATGATGAAATAATATATGCCATCTTTTCCCTTATCTTTAAGTCCCAGGTTCTTCCTTTTGGCATGCATGCTTCTGTCAATCTCAGTCTAAAAGTATTATATTAAAAACATCAGAAATAGCCAACCATGGTGACACATGCCTTTAATGTCAGCACTCAGGAGACTGAGTCAGACAAATCTCAGAGTGTGAGGCTAGTCTGGTCTACAGAGCAAGTTCCAGGAGAGCCAGAGCTACTCAGAGAAACCCTGTCTTGAAAAATAAACAAACAAACTGAAATCTGAAATAAATGATTAATATGCTTCAAATGTTATAGATACTATCAGTATTATCCTTGTCCCACCTCAACTTCAGTGCTGCTAGACTCTTGGTATGCCTCACTTGCCAATTAAACCTTTCCACAGTTGTTGATGGAGAAGGAACATCAATCACATCCTGATTGGATTTCCATAACGCCTGTGGGATCAGGAATGCTTAGAACGTCTTGGAATGTATCTGAAAGATAAATGGAGATTGCTGCACAACAGGTAGTGCGAGTCATGCTAAGCTGCTAGCACTAAAATCGTGAATCATTTCACAAGACAGCTACACATCCCTAGTGTCCCGTTCATCCATGGATGGGCTCCCAGAAGGCCTCTGGAGGGTATAACCTTAGCTACTGTTTTTTTAAATGACAGTGCTCCCACAAAAACATAGTCCAGGTTAAAATAAAATCTAGGAAACCACATTAAAAAAAATTCTCTCCTATCACTTATTACAGATTTTTTATTAGTTAAGAAATTCTTGCAAACAACCCTATCTTATTTATTTTAATTAATGGCATATTTTCAACTATGCAAGTGAATTATATTAAATCTTTCATTTATGATTTATGTATTTGTATCAATTCTCACTTATATCAATTTCATCATTTTCAAGACTTCATATCACAATTAAATTTATTGACTGGTCCATAGCCAAATAGCACCAGGAGAAAGCTAGCCTCCCAGGCCTTCAGGACACAGGGACTGAGGAAAAGCGAGGGACAAGAGCCTTCCCCTTTCCATCTGCAGCTGGGAACCTCAACCTGTGCCACAGGGCTCCATAGCCAAATAGTGCCAGGAGAGAGCTAGACACCCAGGAGCATGGACAAGCCTGGCTGCTCAGAGGGACCCACCTGGAATCCCAGTATACAGTGACTAAGGACTGGTTTTCTGGTTTCTTTCAGCAGACAGCTTGCTGATCCTGTGACACATGGCTCCATACTCAAATAGTGTCAGGAGAGAGCTGATATACCAGGAGGGTGACACACTTTTGAGCACAGGCAAGACCACCACTTCTGTTCAAATTCCCTGGATCAAGAGAGACCCTTGCAGAGTCATCAGGACACAGGAACCAAGGGACAGCTGGGGACAAGATCCTTCTGGTTTCTGTGTGCACCCCAGAGCTGATCCTGTGCCACAGCTCTCCAAACCCAAATTCCTCTCAGAGAGAGCTGGTCTTCAAGGAGTAGTGACACAGAGGATTGCAGGAGGGACAAGCCACAGCCAGACAGAGTAAGATCAGCTAACAACAGAGTTAAACAGATGGCGAAAGGCAAGGGTAAGAACATAAGGAACAGAAACCAAGGCTACATGGCATCACCAGAACCCAGCTCTCCCACAACAGCAAACCCTGGATACCCCAACACACTAGAAAAGCAACACTCAGATTTAAAATCATTTCTCATGATGATGAGAGAAGACTGTAAGAAGGAAATAAATAAGTCCCTTAAAGAAATACAAGAGAACACAGGTAAACAATTAGAAGCCCTTAAAGAGGAAACACAAAAATCCATTAAAGAATTACAGGAAAACACAATCAAACAGATGATGGAAATGAGAAAAACAATCCAGGAACTAAAAATAGAAATAGAAACAATAAGAAATCACAAAGGGAGACAACCCTGGAGTTAAAAAATCTAGGAAAGAGATCATGAGTCATTGATGCAAGCGTCTCCAACAGAATACAAGAGTGAGAAGAGAGAATCTCAGGTGCAGAAGATAACATAGAAAACATTGACACAAGAGTCAAAGAAAATGCAAAATGCAAAAAGCTCCTAACCCAAAACATCCATGAAATCCAAGACACAATGAGAAGACAGAACCTAAGGATAATAGGTATAGAAGAGAGTGAAGATTCCCAACTTAAAGGACCAGTAAATATCTTCAACAAAATTATAGAAGAAAATTTCCCAACCTAAAGAAAGAGATGAACATAAATATACAAGAAGCCTACAGAACTCCAAATAGATTGGACCAGAAAAGAAATTCCTCCAGTCACATTATAGTGAAAACACCAAATACACAAAACAAGGAAAGAATATTAAAAGCAGTAGGGAAAAAGGTCAAGTAAGATATAAAGGCAGACCTAGCAGACTTACATCAGACTTCTCACCAGAGACTATGAAAGTTAGAAGATCCTGGGAAGAACTCATATAGATCCTAAGAGAACACAAATGCCAGCCCAGGCTACTATACCAGCAAAATTCTCAATTACCATAGATGGTAAAACCAAATTATTCTATGACAGAACCAAATTTACACAATATGTTTCCACAAACCCTGCCCTACAAAGGATAATAGATGGAAAACATCAACTCATGGAGGGAAACTATGCCCTAGAAAAAGCAAGAAAGTAATCTTTCAACAAAAAGAAAGAAGATAGCCACACAAACATAAAGATAACATCAGAAATAACAGGAACCAACAATCACTATTCCTTAATATCTCTTAACATCAATGGACTCAGTTCCCCAATAGAAAGACATAGACTGGCAGACTGATGCATAAAGAGGACCCAGTATTTTGCTGCATTCAGGAAATGCACCTCTGTGATAAAGACAAACACTACCTCAGAATAAAGGGCTGGAAAACAATTTTGCAGGCAAATGGTCCCAAGAAACAGGCTGGAGTAGCCATTCTAATATCGGATAAAATCGACTTTCAACCAAAAGTCATCAAAAAAGATAAGGAAGGACACTTCATACTCATCAAGGAAAAATCTACCAAAAAGAACTCTCAATTCTAAACATCTATTCTCCAAATGCAAAGGCACCCACATTCATAAAAGGAACTTTACTAAAGCTCAAAGCACACATTGCACCTCGCACAATAATAGTAGAAGACTTCAACAACTCCATTATCATCAATGGAGAGATCTTGGAAACACAAATTAAACAGAGACAGAGTGAAACTAACAGATGTTATGAACCAAATGGACTTAACAGATATCTGTAGAACATTTCATCCTAAATCAAAAGAATATACCTCCTTCTCAGCACCTCATGGTACCTTCTCCAAAATTGACTATATAATCAGTCACAAAACAAACCTCAACAGATATAAGATGATAGAAATAATCCCATGCTTCCTACCTGATCACTATAGATTAAGGCTGGTCTTCAATGGCAACAACAACAACAGAAAGCCCACATACACATGGAAGCTGAACAATACTCTACTCAATGATAACTTGGTCAAGGAAGAAATAAAGAAAGAATTAAAGACTTCCTAGAATTTAATGAAAATGAAAGTACAATACCCCAACTTATAGGACACAATGAAAGCAGTGTTAAGAGGAAAAGACATAGCGTTGAGTGTCCCCAAAAAGAAGCTGGAGAGAGCATACACTAGCAGCTTAATAGCACACCTGAAAGCTATAGAACAAAAAGACACTAATAAACCCAAGAGGCATAGAAGGCAGGAAACAATCAAACTCATGCTGAAATCAACCAAGTTAGAAAGAAAAAGAACTATACAGAGAATCAATCAAACCAGGAGCTAGTTCTTTGAGAAAATCAACAGGATAGATAACCCCTTATCCAGACTAACCAGAGGACACAGAGATAGTATCCAAATTAACAAAATTAGAAATGAAAAGGGAAAGATAAAAACTGATTCTGAGGAAATTAAAAAAAATCATCAGATCCTACTACAAAAGTCTATACTCAACCAAATTGGAAAATCAGGATGAAATAGTCAATTTTCTAGACAGATACCAAATACCAAAATTAAGTCAGGATCAGATAAACCATCTAAATAGTAGCATAATGCCTAAAGGAATAGAAGCAGTCATTAAAAGTCTCCCAACCAAAAAAGCCAAGGAGCAGATGGGTTCAGTGAAGAATTATAACAGACCTTCAAAGAAGACCTAATATCAATACTCTTCAATCTATTCCACAAAATAGAAACAGAAGGAACACTACCCGATTCCTTCTCTGAGGCCACAGTTACACTGATACCAAAACCTCAGAAAGACCCAACAAAGAAAGAAAACTTCAGACCAATTTCCCTTATGAATATCGATGCAAAAATACTCAATAAAATTCTTGCAAGCCGAATCCAAGAACGCATCAAAATGATCATTCATCATGATCAAGTAGGGTTCATCCAAGGGATGCAGGGATGGTCCAAAACCCGGAAATCCATCAATGTAATCCACTACATAAAAAAACTCAAAGAAAAAAAACCACATGGTCATTTCACTAGATGCTGAAAAAACATTTATCAAAATTCAACATCCCTTCATGATAAAAGTCTTGGAAAGATCAGGACTTCAAGGACCATAGCTAAACATAGTAAAAGCAATATACAGCAAACCAGTAGCCAACATCAAACTAAATAGGAATAAAGTAGAAGCAATCCCACTAAAAGCAGGGACTAGACAAGGCTGCCCTCTCTCTCCCTATCTATTTAATATAGTAATTGAAATTTTAGCTAGAGCAATTAGAAAACAAAAGGATGTCAAAGGATACAATTTGTAAAGGAAGAATTAAAAATATCACTCTTTGGAGACGATATGATCGTATACTTAAGTGACCCGAAAAACTCCACCAGAGAACTGCTGCATCTGGTAAACAACTTCAGCAAAGTGGTCGGATATAAAATTAACTCAAACAAATCAGTAGCCTTCTTATACTTGAAGGATAAACAGGCTGAGAATAAAGTTAGGGAAATGACACCCTTCACAATAGTCACAAACAATATAAAGTACCTTGGTGTGACTCTAACCAAACAAGTGAAAGATCTGAATGGCAAGAACTTCAAGACTCTGAAGAAAGAAATCGAAGAAGACCTCAGAAGATGGAAAGATCTCCCATGCTCATGGATTGGTAGGATTAATATAGTAAAAATGGCCATCCTGCCAAAAGCAAACTACAGATTCAATGCAATCCCCATCAAAATTCCAACTCAATTCTTCATAGACTTAGAAAGTGCAATTCTCACATTTATTTGGCATAACAAAAAACCCAGGATAGCAAAAACTGTTCTCAACAACAAAGAACTTCTAGGGTAATCAGCATCCCTGACCTCAAGCTATACTACAGAGCAGTAGTGATAAAAAGTGTATGGTGTTGGTACAGTGACAGGCAGGTAGATCAATGGAATAGAATTGAAGACCCAGATATGAACCCACACACCTAAGGTCACTTGATTTTCGACAAAGGAGCTAAAACCATCCAGTGGAAAAAATACAGCATTTTCAGCAAATGATGCTGGTTTAACTGGTGGTCTTGATGTAGAAGAATGCAAATTAATCCATTCCTATCTCCCTGTACAAAGCTCAAGTTCAAGTGGATCAAGGACCTCCACATAAAACCAGATATACTGAATCTAATAGAAGAGAAAGTGGGGAAAAGTCTCGAACACTTGGGTACCGGGGAAAAGTTCCTGAACAGAACACCAATGGCTTATGCTCTAAGATCAAGAATCGACAAAATGGAACCTCATGAAATTGTAAAGCTTCTGTAAGGCAAAGGACACTGTTAATAGGACAAAACGTCAACCAACAGATTGGGAAAAGATCTTTATCAATCCTATGTCTGATTGAGGGCTAATATCCATTATATACAAAGACTCAAGAAGTTAGACTCCAGAGAACTAAATAACACTATCAAAAAATGGGGAACAAAAACAGAATTCTAAACTGAGGAAATTCGTAGGGTTAAGAAGCACCTAAAGAAATGTTCAACATCCTTAGTAATCAGGGAAATGCAAATCAAAACAGCCTTGAGATTCTACCTCACACCAGTCAGAATGGCTAAGATCAAAAGCTTAGGTAACAGTAGATGCTGGTGAGAATTTGGAGAAAGAGGAACAATCCTCCATTGCTGGTGGGATTGCAAGCTGGTACAACCACTCTGGAAATCAGTTTGGCGGACCCTCAGAAAAATTGACATAATACTACCTTAGGACCCAGCTACACCACTCCTGGGCATATACCCAGAGATGCTCCAACATGTAATAAAGACACATGCTCCACTATGTTCATAGCAGCCGTATTTATAATAACCAGAAGCTGGAAACAACCCAGATGTCTTTCATCAGAGGAATGAATACAGAAAATGTGGTACATTTACAAAATGGAGTACTACTCAGCTACTAAAAACAATGACTTCATGAAATTCGCAGGCAAATGGATGGAACTTGAAAATATCACCCTGAGCGAGGTAACTCAGTCACAAAAGAACGAACATGGTATGTACTCACTGATAAGTGGATATTAGCCCAAAAGTTTGGAATACCCAAGTTTTACTAACAGTAACTGTTGGACTGAGTGTGAGGTCCCAGATGGAGGAGTTGGAGAAGGGACTGAAGGAGCTGAGGGAGTCTGCAGCCCCATGGAGGGAGCAACAGTGTCAACTTGCCAGACCCATTTGGAGCTCCCGGAGACTGGACCACCAACCAAAGAATACACATGGAGGAACCCATGTTTCAGACCACATATGTCGCAGAGGAGGGCCTTTTTGGCCGTCAGGGGGAGGAGAGGCCCTTGGGCCTGAGGGTGTTAGAGACCCCAGTAAAGGGGAATGCCATGCTGTGTAGATAGAATACCCTCATCGATGCGGGGGTGGGGGGATAGGGGGTTTCTAAAGTGTCGACCTGGAAATGGGGAAACATTTGAAATGTAAATAAAGTATCAAAAATTTAAAATTAAAAAAAAATTATTGACTGGTCATAGTCTACTAATGTTACAAATTTTCATTAGTAATATGCATTTGAAAATTTGAGACTATGCATTGTTTGGATTATCATTTTTTTATTTTATTTCTAAGTGGTGAAAAATCAAGTACTTTTATATTTTCCCAATATGGTGGGTTTTAATGATACAATGAGTTATATTTCTACTGTAATTTCAACTGAGTGACTTGGAAAATAAACAGCAGACATTCCAGACTACCATTTTACTCATGACATGATCCAATCTGTTGACTGTCATTCACTGCCAATGTCACAAAACACTCTGTTACCTACCACTGGCTTCCATTCAGGTTGTCATTACTTCCTCTCAAATTTAGCAACCACTTATTATATAATTCAGTGAAGGGAAACCAGCACATCTAGAGCTCTCCCATTTGCTCATTCCCTTGAGTGACAGGATCCCTGATTTCTATTAGGAGTAGACTCATTTGTATGTAAAATAGTCTGTAAAGCTCAATTGCTTACAAAAAATAATTTAAAGCAACTGAGGACCCAGGCAATTCTGTTGAGGTGTCTATGTGCACGTTCAGGAGATTTTTGCAACTGCAAAAGAAACATGGAGGAACTGATGTGTGCATGAGTATTTTTAAATATTAAAAATACAAATCTTTACCAACAATATCAAATATATTTTTAAAAAGAAATGTAATTGACAAAGGTTTCCAAGATGATTTGATTTTTAAAGCTTAAAAGTAAGAATAACTGGTGACAGATATATGTACCTCCTTTGCTTAACTTTTGCAAAGAAAACTGCTTATTTTTTACCAGGGTAAGAAATGGTTGGTTGCTAACTGGCTCATAGCAAATAGCAGTCTTTATTCACAGATCATAGTTAGAAAGTCGGGTAAACAAATGTATTTCCACAGTCTTTTTATGCTGTGCTACAATTCAGGAAATGGGCTCCATTTTTCATTCTTGCTAACAAGTACCTCATCAGTAATAACAACAGACTTCAGTCTGTATCACAAAACAATGGCAGACAAAGCTCAGGCATCAGAGTAATGCACATTTCAGGTTTTATTTGTTTGTTTTCATTTTAAAAGTTACTAATGGCCGTCTCTTCTAAAGGCTCTAGTTGTTAAGGATTATCTCATCTAAAAGCTTAGACTTGGACTCTCTCTAGCTGTAAGACATATTGTTGAAAGCTTTGAAGTATGATGATCAACTAAAAAAACAAGCTGAAATTTTCTATCCTTTGAGGTAGAATATGCTCTATAAAGTTATATAATTCTCTACATGGACATGCTCAGATATAGGATTTATTGTACATTTATTGTACCTTTCACAGTCTTCAAAAATGTAGTGATACATTTGGGAAATGAAAATGAATAATTTTGATAACTACTTAACTGAAATTCAGAAAACGTGTAAGGCTATACTTGCAACATAAATCTCAAATGGGGTATGAAGTAACAAGTGGATTCATTATAGGAAGTTTAATAAATTAAAAAAAAGAGACTTCAAGCATTTCAACTGGTGTCTCCTAAGATGGAATTTTTCTGTTTTCAAATGACTGTGCAGACTATTTTCCTGCCAATTAAAGACAACCCTCTTCACTCCATCTGGTACTGAATGAAGGTGTCTAGTTGCATCAGCTTTCTGTGTAATTAGAAAAGTGTAATCAGTTACCATTGCAAACCAACAGCATCTAGACATCAAATAGGCATCTGATCACGACATTGCATGGGAATTTTCCAGCCCTATAATGAAGTGATCATGCTATTAATTCAAAGCATACGGTTCTTTCAAATTCTACAGATTAGTTACAGCTAATTAATCAAATTTGAACCCCTCTATGTTAATCCTCAAATCACAATTTGTAAGCAGTTTCTTTTGTTTTCAGATATATATGTATTATTTAAATGTGTAAATGTGAAAAAATATAAACAATTATAATTAAGTTAGCTTACGTTACCATTTATGGTTTTGGTAGGGTCACCTTCCTACCAATGGGACAATCTTTATAGGTAACTGATTGAATGGAAGAAAGCTTTTGACACCTTTTTCTGTTTTGTTTAAGTAAGTTTAAGATATGCCATATAGAGCTACTAGTATTGAACAATGTGGAAATTGTAAAGGAAAGTGAATAAGCCTGCATGGGTAATATATAGAATATAGAGTGTTAGTCGTCTCTATATTCCCTATGATAGCTTTGGGGAATATGGATTTATATTGTCATGTGATAAATACAACCAATAAGGAAACATTTTTTTTTAAATTTAGTCCTAATGGACAATTATCAACAGAAAAATAACCAATTCCCAGTAGAGGCAGTCTAAGGAAAAAGGCATGGATCATATTATCTGTCCTAGGTAGAACCCAGTGGTAAGAAGAACTAAAATGAGGGAGAAGGTGTTTCATCTGAGTGAGTGGTTACCTTTTCCACCTATGTTGAAACAATGTAACAAAAATGTCTTAGTAAGAGTTTATTTTGGCTAACAAAATTTCAGAGAGAGTCCTTAATCCCTGGAAGACATGGCAGCAGTCTGTTGGAGCAGGAAGATGAACTATATCTTATCTTCAGTTGGAAATATGAAGCAGAAGACACACTATATGTGGGGAGAGATTAAAAACTGTCAAAATCCTTCAGGAAGGATGTACTTCTAGCAAGGCTCCACCTTTTAAGGATTTCATGACTTCTCAAAACAAAGCCACCAACAGACCATCAAGTACTTAAATAAGTGAAAATAGAAGAAATGTTCTCATTCAAATCACTATTGCCAGTCTAGATAATCTGAACAGCATAATCACATTCCAACCGACATATATTTACTATGCCTGTTTGGGCGTTGTTACTGTGGCATGCCATTACATCATTATGGCTTGATTATAATTCATTAGCACCACCCCCTTTGATTTGGAAGAGAATTCTGACTGATATAAAAATTAGCAATGAATTTATTCTAGGTGTACAGAATCCTAACTTTGAGTTTACTTCAATGATTCTAGCTAATGTAGAAACGTTACTTTTATTTCCTTTGATCTAAAAATCCCATTAAGGTTGGGCCTTTGTAGATCACTGATGACTTGATTTCAATAAGGAGAGACTCTACTGTCACTGCTAAACACCTGAGAACAATTACTGTTTTATTCACCTTTATATCTGAAAAATACCTAAGTGCAATGCTGAACAAAGAAAAGCTTTACTTGTACTTATTGCTGCAAGAATTTTGGATTATGGTGTGTCAGTTCTATTGCTTGGGATCTCTGTTAGAACATTACTTCACAGTAGGAAATTCCTAAAGGGGCAATGGTGTTCCCTTTATTGTAGGAGAGAGGGGGATGGAGAGAGAGAAAAGGAGGGAAGGGCAGTGGGAAGCAAAAAGTGAAGGGAGAGAGGGAAAGAGGGAGAGAGGGAGAGAGAGAGAGAGAAGAGAGGAAGCACACAAAACCTAGGTCCTTATATCCCCTTCAAGGGTTCATTCATGAACATCTGTTTTCAGAACAGCTAACTCCTCAGTTTTCCATCACTTCTCCTAAGCTCAGGGCTCAAATGACCCAGCAATTGATGGATAGTCTTCTGTGAAGGTTAAGATTTAAAACGTTAACACCTGGGTTCATATTATGATTGAGAACTAGCCTTGCGTAAATGGAGTAAAACTGGCACTAAATGTTTTATAGTAAACAATGAGAATTACGGAGGAAGTGGTGGATAATTTCTAGATGTAGAACAGGAAGGAAAATCATGAGCTCAGAAATTTCATTCTCAACGTTACAGGGATGACTAAGTACCTAAGAAATTTCTGCATTTGTACCTAACAGTCCTTGGTTTTTGTAATGGCATGACAAATCCTTCTCAAAGTTTAAAATTGGAAACAAGCCTTTGACTTTATGAGAAAGACTTTCATAATTTTCTCTTCACTGGCCTCTCAAAACAAAAATCTAATCAGGGTGTGTTCACTTCTATAGAGACAATATGACGATTCAGTTATGGTACAGTTGACTAAAGTGGAAAGATGTCTAATGAAAACAAACAAATCCTATTCTATTTGTATTCTAGTATTTGTCATTTTAAAGCAATATTAGTTGCCAACATCTCCAAGCGACAGAATCAATTATAACACCTTTTCAAAGTGATGTACCTCTGTATTTGGTGTATTGCATTATATTGCCTCTGAGATTTAATCTGCCCTCTTGGGATATACATGTGCCTTATACAGGCAAACATACACAAAGAAACGTAGGATTTCCCTTTTGAATCTCTGGAGAAAGCAAAGGACATGATAGAAATGGTGAAAGAGTATTTCATTATCTCAATGTGACATTCTCTATGGAGACAAGCAGTATCCCAAATGTCAACTTGGGCTGAGGAGATACTCCCCACAATCCCCAAGGTAACATACTTATTTGAATATCTTAGAGTGGAGAAAAGCTTTTGGTTCATATTTGTTTAGAGTTAAATAAAGCCAAATAGGTTAAAAGCCTGACTCTCCTCAGACTCTGATGAAAGAGCAAAGGATGTCTTGGCCAAGTGTAATGAAGAAATGGGTGCCCAGGGGGAAACCCCAGTTTCCTCAAATGAGACAGCAAGAAAACCTGGCAGAGACACACAGGGGAAATATGCCAAGATAACATATTTTCTCTGAGGAAATACAGTCTATAAGGAAAAGCAAATTGAAATTGGAAAATAACTGAAAATAAAACCTGAAGCGGTCAAGAAACAAAAGGCAAGACACATGAGGTTGAGGAGTGAGAGGTCAGGTCCATAATGAGAAAGGCTTGGCTCCATCTGAAGGGATGCTGATTGCTACCCTAGGTTAATACTGGCAGCGGTAAGTTTTCTCAGTTCATGAGGAAAAGTTTATTTTAAAATGAGTTCTTGGTGATATGGATTAAATCATGTTTGTTGTTAGTCACAAATACCATTGTAATAATGTATATACTCCATGGTAGATTCTAGTACAGATTAACATGTTACAATGTCTACATGTCCTATGGTCCCAGAATTTCAAGATTGATGTTTGTCTTTGTTACACACAATTAGTGTATTACTATAAAGCATAATATCAAGGAAAAATCAAGAGATGAGATAGCCAAATTACAACGTGATTTTAAAATGTATCTGCTAACTTTACTGTTCAAACATTGAAGCTATATTTAGAGGTGTTTTGCCAAAATAGCAAAACCAATTCCCTACAAAGTATTGAATTCCCCCAAAAGGAATGGCTTCAGTGATTGCTTAGAGGACTATGTTTTTAGAAATGTAACAGAGTACATAGTTTCATGGGATAGTATTGTAATAAGACAAACAGAGCAAACTTCACTATGTTTATTAGAATTTGTGAAGCAATATAAAATGTATTTACATGTTTAAAGTAATAAATTTTATAAAGAATACTTCACTATAATAGTTGTGAAATTTAATAAACGTTCAGCATTTGACAATGATACCCAAATAAGCCACCGAGACATGTACAGAGGAGAGATTTTTACTAATACATAAGTTACTAGCTACTAAATAATAGCAATGATAACACTTTCTATTGAATAGGAAACGGTACATATTTAAAAATGTTAGATGAGAGAGCTTTTATTTTTAACTGAAAATGAGCAATATTTTTAGTTAGAATTAAAAACTATTTCTTTTATTGTGAATAATTACAAGAGCATAAAAAAGACAAAAAGTAGCCATATGTGAACTCGTTGTAATAAGTTCCAGCCTATTGATTACTTTATACCAAGGATTATTGTTGCTTAAACATAGTAGAAGGTACCTAACCTTTACAAATTGTACTTCTTTCCCGATATGTGATTTGAAATGACAAATGTTCTTTTGAAACACTAAAATCACCATGTCCTATGAGCTGGGTGAGGTCAGGCTGTGTGGCGAAGACACCTATATCTCTAATGTGCACCCTGAAGAGTGTATCAAAAGAAGCCCCAGGAAAGTCACTCACTAGCCTCCCCTTTTCGTAGGCTCTGGGTCATTTGCTTGTTCTCTAAAAGTGGCAGGATTAAGACAAAAATTCATCATTCCTTTTGTTTGTTTAAAATCTGTAACATAGAGATGCTTTCTTCTCTGTTTAATTTGTATCGGGAACAGCGGTGGAACCTTCCAAAGCCATTATCATTTTCTATAGCTTTTACATGTCAGCCACCGGGCTGGATATAATTGATGGCACACCAGCATTTTCAGGTTAGAAGTTTTGTGAAGAGGTTAACACCATAAGCCTTTTATTTCCATATCCCCTTCTTTCTATGCATTCCAGCTGTGAGTTTTAACATAAAGATTATAAAATAAGGTTAAAATCGATCTAACATGACCTGGATAGAATGAGCTCATATACTATAAAATTCCCCCTTGTTGTTCAACCTATGACAATGAACAATCTTAAATTAGAACACTGTATTGTGCTCCCACCCCGATTCGAAATATCTAAGCTATAGCCCTTGACACTTACTTGAGAGTGGCTGTTTTGGAAAAGAGTTCTTTAAGAGGTAGTCACTGATAAGTGGATATTAGCCCAAAAGTTCGGAATACCCAAGATTCAATTCACAGACCATATGAAGCCTAAGAAGAAGGAAGACCAAAGTGTGGATGCTTCAGTGTTTCTTAGAAGTGTTTCTAAATACTCACAGGAAGAAATATTGAGACAAAGTGTGGAGCAAAGACTCAAGGAAAGGTCATCCAAAGACTGCCCTATCTGGGAATACATCCCATATACAGCCACCAAACCCAGAGGTTCTTGTGGATGTTGGGAAGTGCTTGCTGATGGAAGCATGATAAGATGTCTCCAGAGAGGCTCAGGCAGAGCCTGACAAATACAGAGGCAGATGCTCACAGCCAACAGTTGGACTGAGCATGGGGTCCTGGATGGAGAAATTGGAGAAGGGACTGAAGGAGCTGAAGGGGTTTGCAGCCCCATGGAGGGAGCAAGAGTGTCAACTGGCCAGACCCCCCAGAGCTCCCGGAGACAGGACAACCAAACAAAGAATACACATGGAGGGACTCATGGTGCTGGCTATATATGTGGCAGAGGAGGGCCTTGTCAGCCATCAGTAGGAGGAGAGGCCCTTGGGCCTGAGAGTGTGAGATGCCTCAATGTAGGGGGAATGCTAGGGAGGGAAGACGTCGGGAGTGGGTTGGTGGGTGGGTTGGGGGGCACTCTCATAGAGGCAGAGGGAGGGTGGATGGGATAGGGGGTTTTCAAAGGGGAAAACATTTGAAATGTAAATAAAGTAAGTATCAAAAAAAAAAAAAAAGAGGTAATTAAGTTAAAATGTGACTGTTAGGAAAGACCATGGTACAGTGTCAGTGGCATCCTTACAGAAAGTGATTAGGACACAGAGACAAAGTGGCATAGCAGGAGCACACAGAAAATAACACAAAAGGACACAGTGAAAAGGCAGCTAATGTCAGCCACCTAGATCACCCCAGTAGAAAGGAAAGTAGCCAGAGAATTATCTCAATTTCTCCCCCAACCCCCAGTTTCCCTGCCTCCAAGGACTTGAACATGGAACTCAAAGCTAAGAAATCATTTTCTCCTTTAGTATGTTTTCATAAGGATTTTTAAAAATCACACCGACACAGAAGACACCAAGACAGACACATAATGTTATGATTGAATCACTTTTATTCTGAAATACGATTTTCTAAATCATTTAGTAGAAGTCTGAATTTGAAAGTCAAGTGTTGGTTTTGGTTTGATTTTTCAATTTTAAAAAATGAATTGACTAAGCAAGCGAGTAATACGTATTTCATTAAGTAAATAGTTATTAAGCAAATAATCTAACAAATAAATAAATAAATAAACCGATTTGGCCACTGAGTCATCTTATCTATAAACCATCTTTTACAAAAGAAATGTGAGGTCCATTGAGTCTTCCTGTGATGACAGGACTCACTGGGGAGTCACAAGGATTGACAAGGATGAGCTACTCACTGGGAAGAAAAAAGATCAGGGCTTTGTCAGCAATGTTTACTGACTCCCTGGAGAAATGTGCTGCTTGAAATAATTTCCCTAGAAACTATTGGTATACACATCACTGTTTAAATGGGACACATGATTTAGTGTTTCATGGCAGGCTTATCCCCTATCGAACACACTCAATTAGATATTTTATGCACAGAATCAAGAACTTCTACATAGAAAATGGAGAGCTCAGGTTGTGTGTGAGAGTGCATGTGTGTGGGTCCATGCATATAATGTTACTTTACAGGTGATTCTTAGATCTGGAGCATCATTGACAGTCCTGCTGTCAGCCCTTGTACATGCTCCTCCACTGTCAGCATATAAGAGTGATGCATCTGTATTTATTAAGAATTTGATTTTAATATCACCAAAATTTCAAAGTTTATATTGAGCTTCATTATTGATGGATCCTCTCTCAGGTTTGACAAATGCATAATGACATGTATTCCATATTTTTGTGTCATGTAAAACAATACCACAATGCTAAAAATCATCTATATTCTACTAGTATTTTCTCTTCTTTATATAATTCTAGGAAACTCTGATATTTTTGCTGCATTTGTCTTTTTTCCAGAAAGTAGAATAAATTAGTATATAACCTTTTCTAATTCGTCGCTCTCACCTAATTATATACAATTAAAGCTTTTGCAATAGAGACTACTCTTTTTTTTTTTTTTTTTTCTTTTGAGGTAAGTTGTCACTATGTAACACTGACTGCCATTGAATTTTATTTTTTTTTCTGGCTTTCACAAATACAGGGATCACAAGTATTCACTACCATGTTCTGTCGCCAATATTAGTGACCTGTTTCATGGATGCACTACTAATTATTTATTTTACTTACTAATTATTTACTTACCTAAATATATATTAGTTGCTCCTAAGTTTAAAAAAAATATGAAGAAAGATGATATAAATATCTGTGAATGAGTTTGGGTACAGATAAATTTTCAGTATACTTGAATAACTTACAAAAAGACCAATTGCTGTATAATAAAGTAATAATATTTTTATTTTGGAAGAAATATCCAAGCTGTAGTGTACCAGGGCTATATCACGCAGAAAGTCTGCTGGCAGGAGTGATAGCTTGGATTATTCTATTTCTTAGTTAGTTTTGCTCTATCATTGTCAGGGACGTTCAGCCTTCTGCTGGACAAATACTGGGGCATCTTTCTGAACATTCATAATTCTCCCATGACATAATTTTGAGCATTAATTTATCAAATATCTGCCACTTTTATGTCTTACATGGTAAACATTTATTTAAGTACTTAGCTTAGTTTTTTAAAAAAATGTAGTCTGTTTAGTTACCACTGAATTCCCAAGTTAATTTATAACTAATGGATAAGAACTGTATATCATAGATGTCTTGACAAATGCTTTTTTGTAGTTTTGTTTTGGTTGCTATTCTTTGGGTTTGTTTTTGTTGTTTCTGCTCTGAGTTTTGGGAAAGGTGAGACAGAAGGATCACCAATTAGTTCCAGGTGTGTCTGAATTAAACAGAAAGATACTTATCTCAAAATGATGTAATTTGAATCTATATGATGAATGGAACATTAATAAAGTGCATTCTGGTAGAGGTTCATATCTACAAGTGGAAGTTGTCTAATAGGTAACTCAGGTCCTAACACAGCCACGTGAAAAGACAGTCCGGACCATGGCTTTCCTCTAGGGATTCCTATTTAGAGTGAGCAACTGATGCAGTCTGATAAGAAGGATTGCATATTCTAATTCTAGAAATGGTAACCAAAAATATGGGCCTCTGTCTGACTGGATAGCAATGATGGGGCATTATAAATGCTGCAGTGAAAGAAAAATCTACATATTTCTTGACGCTATCTTAATCACATATAATATTTTTTCTGAGCAGGTAACCCCGCTATGTATCTTCCTAAGTCAATCAGGAATGAGGATCCGGAATTATCAACAATAGAGGAATTGTTAAACTGTGGATCTGTCATATTTTTTTTTTATTAAAACTTCTACATTAAACCATCCTCACTTGGGGAAGGAATAACTCTGGAAACCTGGAGAGTCTTGGGTTCACCTCTTCTAAAATACCTATGAATTTAGTCATATGAAAAAAGTCAGTCTGGTGAGAAGAGAGGATTGGGCTGAAGCACTATCAAGGAAATAAGAAACTGAGCATTAATTTGCACCACTTAGAAATGTTTCCAAAGCAAGGTATCCCTTAATGTCCTCTGTAGTGTATGGGGAAAACAGGTGACCCCTAGCCCATGTCAGTGTAACCTGTAAGTGCGTACCAATTTTGAGGTATAATGGGGGTTACTCTACAAATGCCTCCTAACGTCTCCAACCCCCAACTGCTGCCACTGAGCCAGGCAGTCCCTGCTTTAGACATTGTTTATTAATATGTAATTAAAATAATGAGTCATAGAATTTGGAACATGGCAATATGAGTCATATCAGAAAGACTACGTATGATACAAAGTTTTATGAAATGTTTTACCTAAATATTCTGTGTGGATTATCTCCAGATGGTATTACTAATATATTTATTGGATCTGTATTCATTATCCATCAAGGAAACACACACACACACACACACACACACACACACACACACACACACACACACACATACACACACATCTTCTTCACTAATTTGTTTCTATAATGATTGAAGGCCGAGCATTTCCTAGTGGAGTTATTATGTTTCATATCTCAGTGGCAAAAACCATAGCAAAGTTCATTGAAAACTAATCTGGACAAAAATGTCTCAAGTACTTCTGCAGAGTTTCCTGAATCTTCTAGGCCCACATCATATACATCATATAGATAACTTTTGACCATGTCATAACTATTTGAATTTTGGCATAAAATTTTTATTAGGATCCTTAAACTACTAAAGATTTAGGCTTCAGTGCCCATGGATACTAAGAAAAATACATTTTCCCCCCTGAATTCATATCAATATATGACAATGCATTGATGGTTAGTATTAACAGTCAAATGTTGGGCGTCATTGTTTGTAAACAACTACCATTCAATACAGACAGGCATATTGCTTGCCACATAGCTCAAACAACTTCCATTGCTACATATACTGTGTTTCCTTTGGAAAAAAATGCCTGCTTTCAAATGGGGCAAGTCCTTCAGAGCACCCAAGTGGTCTACCATAATGCTGTAATGTACAAGTTCTATAAAATAAACTAAGTTGAAAATGTTCCTGATCATAGATCATATCAATCTAATTCAGGAATCTACCTTACAAAGCATGGTGAGAGTCTCACATCTGTGATTTTAGCAATCAGGATGAAGAAGCAGGAGGATCTCAAGTTCAAGATGAGCCTGGAATGCCCAGATAGAACTTAGATGAAAGTTATAAATAAAGAAGGAAGGAAGGAAGGAAGGAAGGAAGGAAGGAAGGAAGGAAGGAAGGAAGGAAGGAAGGAAGGAAGGAAGGGGCAAGAAGGGAGCCAGAGGGATGGAGAAAGGAAGGATGAAAAGGAGGGGTAAACAAAAAGGAAAAAAAATGAGAAAGGGAGGGAAAGAGAGAAGAAAATCAAAAGGAGAAAGTGAGAAAGGAAGAAAGGAAGGAGGGATAGATGAAAGAAGGCAGAGAGGGAGTTAAGAAAGGAAGAGGGAAAATAAAGCAAAACATATAACTTTTATAAACTAAGTAGGGCTCTACATGTCAGCATGCACTCTAAAATAAGCAATCATATTTTAAAAGAAATAAATGTGCTAGCAAAATCGATCAAATATGTGTAGCTATCATCTCTAAAGTTGTCCAGTGCTGAAACTTGCCACAAACCTGGGCATGGGACAGCACTCCAGAGTCTGTAGTTAGATATTTACACAGCCTAGATCACTTATGAAAGCTGCCTGTAAAACCAAACACAACCAATAATAAAAAACCAACCAAACACGACAAGATACAAAATACCAAAAAGATTAAACTGTGAACATTTAATGGAAACTACAGTTCATTTCTCATTTG
This sequence comes from Uromys caudimaculatus, assembly GCA_028551405.1. Lineage (NCBI taxonomy): Eukaryota > Metazoa > Chordata > Mammalia > Rodentia > Muridae > Uromys > Uromys caudimaculatus. The sequence continues at coordinate 31,066,114 of CM052704.1, forward strand.
TGTCTGTTAAATGAATTAAAAATAGTCTAAGAGGAAGTAAATACTCTAGTATCACATTAAGGAAAGAACCATAGCACTGCACCTTAGATTAGCTGGACCAAGTGTGAGATCAGGTTTGAATCCCTACATCTCTCCCCATGTCTTCTGTCTGTCTGTAACTTATGGTTTATAACATTTCTGGATTTTGTTGTGTGCCTATGTTTCTTTGGCTGAAGTCTGTCTGCCCTCAACAAAGACTTTTGCTCTGCCTTTTTTGAACAGTACAGAAGTACCACATTAAGGAGGAATGGGGGATTTATTACTGAAATATTTAAGTGCGTTTTTCAAGTGTTTTAATCACTGACTCCAACTGATCACACTGACCCACAGAACAGTATTGTGACCAAACCATCAGTAAGCAATTTTCACATGCTATTTCCAGCATTTGTGATAAACATTTGTTCTATGAAGTCACTTTTGTCCTATTTGCTGTTTTTAAACGTTTGGTTTCCATAGCCCACATAGATACACACATGCATAGCATTTAGGGTGAAGAGCATGCAAGATTACAAAATTTAGGATTATAGTGGTTTGGGTTATAAAGATGATTATAAGGGAGAGCCAAGCACATAAAGTTGGCTTTTAAATTGTTCTCTTTCAGGAAGGTTAAACAGTATATACCACAACTTATCAGAATAAGTCTTAAGCCTTAAGTGATCTCAAGGTATAACATTAACTAGCTGTTAAGGTCTATCCAAAGTTCCCTCTTTTAAAATGTAAGATATTTCCATAAAATTCATTGCACACTCAACTTCCCCAGAAAAGTCTCGTGTATGATTGGCAGATTGTGTAATCAAACATTTATAAGTTATATCCAGCTACATCCATTGTGTCTCTATACTGCAGGGATTAAAAACTTGATTAGAGACACAATGGAGCCTTCACAGAACATACCTCTTTAAGAGAAGATGCTCCAACATGAAAGAAGGGCACATGCTCCACTATGTTCATAGCAGCCGTATTTATAATAGCCAGAAGCTGGAAACAACCCAGATGTCCCTCAACAAAGGGATGGATACAGAATGTCTTAGTCAGGGTTTCTATCCCTGCACAAACATCATGACCAAGAAGCAAGTTGGGGAGGAAAGGGTTTATTTGGCTTACACTTCTAATTGCTGTTCATCACAAAAGGAAGTCAGGACTGGAACTCAGGCAGGTCAAGGAGCAGGAGCTGATGCAGAGGCCATGGAGGGATGTTTCTTACTGGATTGCTTGGTTACTTCCTTATAGAACCCAAGACTCCCAGCCCACAGATGGTACCACTCACAAGGGGCCCTCTCCCCTGGATCACTAATTGAGAAAATGCCTTATAGCTGGATCTCATGGAGGCATTTTCTCAACTGAAACTCCTTTCTCTGTGATAACTCCAGTTTGTGTCAAGTTGACACACAAAACTAGTCAGTACACAGAGAATGTGGTACATTTACACAATGGAATACTACTTAGCTATTAAAAACAATGACTTCATGAAATTCGCAGGCAAATGGTTGGAACTTGAAAATATCATCCTGAATGAGGTAACTCAGTCACAAAAGAACAAACATGATATGTAGTCACTGATAAGTAGATATTAGCCCAAAAGTTCGGAATACCCAAGATTCAATTCACAGCAACTGTTGGACTGAGTGTGAGGTCCCAGATGGAGGAGCTGGAGAAGGGACTAAAGGAGCTGAGGGGGTTTGCAGCCCCATGGGGGGAGCAAGAGTGTCAACTGGCCAGACCCTCTGGAGTTCTCGGAGACTGGACAACCAACCAAAGAATACACATGGAGGCACTCATGGTGCTGGCCACATGTATGGAAGAAGAGGGCCTTGTTGGCCATCAGTGGGAGGAGAGGCCTTTGGGCCTGAGGATGTTAGGTGCCCCAGTATAGGGGAATGCCAGTCAGGGAAGAGGGGAGTGAGTGGGTGGGGTTATACCCTCATAGAGGCAGGGGAAGGGGCAATGGGATAGGGGGTTTTCAAAGGGGAGACCTGGAAAGGGGAAAACATTTGAAATGTAGAGTATCAAAAATAAATAAATCAAATACAATACAGAGAGAGACAGAGAGACAGAGAGAGACAGAGAGACAGAGACACAGAGAAGAACATATGAGGGCAAGCCTAGCTAAGACTTTTAGCACTCTTAGTCTTAGTAGGGGGATATGGTACCTGAAATGACAATTCTTCTGTAACCAGACAAGATTTCCAATGCAGGGAAGGGGACACCAACTCACCCACAAAACCTTTAATCATCAATCTGTCCTGCCTACATGATGTGCATGGATAAAGATGGAATGGAAATTGGGGGAATGGCCAAACGATGATTGGCCCAACTTGAGTCCCATGCCATGAGAGAGAACCTACACCTGACACTGCTAATGATACTCTCCTATACTTGCAGACAGGCCTAGCATAACAGTCCTCTGAGAAGCTTCACCCAGCAGCTGATTAAAACAGATACAGAGACCCACAACCAAATATTAGGCAGAGCTCAGGGAATCTTGGGGAAGATGGGCAAGAAGGATTGAAGAAGCAGAGGGGTCAAGGACATAAGAAAACCTACAAAATCAACTAACCTGGGACCATAGGAGCTCACAGAGGCTGATCCATCAAACAAGGAGCATTCATGGGAAAGACTTAGGCTCTATACATCAATGTAATAAGTATGCAGCTGGGTCTTCATGTAGGACCACCTAACAACTAGAACAGGAACTGTCTGACTCTGATACCTGACTTTGGTCTCTTTACGTCTAACTGGGCTGCCTTGTCTAGGCTTAATGTGAGAGGATGAACCTAGCCCTACTGCAACTTGATATGCAAAGATGGTTGATGTCCATGGGAGGCCTCCTATTGTCTGAAGAGAAAGGGAGAGGTGACAGCAGGAGTGGAGGTGAGAGGGAGAGACTAGAAGGAGAGGAGGAAAGGGAACCTTTGATTGGGATGTCAGGTAAATACATTAGTTAAGAGAGAGAGAGAGAGAGAGAGAGAGAGAGAGAGAGAGAGAGAGAGAGAGAGAGAGAGAGAGAGAGACCTCAGTTTTGAATGAAAGTTGATAAAGTGCTTTTCTGCCTCTATAGCCGAATGGACAGATCTGAATTTGTTCAAACTGAGGACATCTGAGTGGATACCATGTTATTGCCTCCTGGATTTACATATCTACCTTTATATGTCCCTGGAGATTGGTCTCTGGGATGTCTTTCACTGCAGAAAATACTGCAGACATTTGAGGACTCATAAGATGGCTGTCGTGTTGAAATGACTTGGGTATGGATATGACCTTTCCTAGAAGTTGAATAATTGCCTCTAGCTGCAGCTTTTATGAAGAAGACCTGTTAATCCCTGTCCTGATTAGGTTTTCTTGTTTACTCAAAACAACCTAGAGTAACTTTAGAAGAACATGTCAGTTGAGGTTTATTTTTTCAGATCAGATGACCTGTCGCCATGTCTCTCATGGTATCTTGATTGATGGTTGGTGTGGGTGATTCCAGCCCACTGTATATGGCTCCCCAACTTAGGAAAGTGGGCTTGGGCTACATATGAAAGCTAACTGAGCACAAGCCATATATCAACTAGTAATTAGTAGTCTTCCAATGTTTCTGCTTCTGTTCCTCCTTGAATTCCTGCCATGACTTTCCTCAATGATAGACTATTTCATGATGTCCTCTAAGTTATTTTGGTCAGTACTTTGCCATACAAACCAATCAAGAACAATTCTCCACAACAATTCTTATCCATTCACATATTAAAGTGTGACTTTCTGGGAGGCTTGACTTTACCTCCCAACTGACTTTAATCATATAAAATTCCTTCATTGTCTACCACACATTGACATTAATCAGGGTCTCTAAAAACAATTATATTTTATGGCCCTCTTCAAGAGTCTCAGGAAGACTGATGATGGCGAAGTACAGAGAGTCCAAGGAGCACATTCTCTTTTGTTCTGGTATCTTAGCTTTGGATGAAACAACTCAGAGGACAAGAATTGTGTGAATCACTCAAAATGAATAGCTTGAAATACAATTTTGAGAACTGAAATGTAAAATTTCTAGTTAATAGAGCCTTAAAAAGTATGATTTACAAACAAAAAATAGATTAAAATTGTTTTATCGTTTGCACCAGCCAACCAAATACAGATAGTTTTGTAATAATTGATTCTCAGAATGTCAAAGCATTTTTTTTTTTTTTTTAGCAAGAACAGACTACATTTGGGTGTACTCAGTATGCTATAATATGATAGTTTTGTAATTTTTTTATAAAACTATGCTGATATATGACATTTTGATATTGCATCCTCTGACATGATCATATGTTCACAGCTGTACACAATCGGAAAATAGATTGAAACCAAATCAGTAATTCTTCAGTAAATATACTTAGTATTACTTAGTATGCAAATCTCCATTATTTTTATTAAATGTACTTTGTGGAGCATACATAGAACTATCCTAGATATAATCTTCTGTAACTTTGTACACATAATCTCTAAAGTCATTAAGTTACTTTACAAGAAAGTTTCTCCTACAAAATTAGTAATTTTTTTTCTTAAAGCACATACATAGTATTTCAGATAAATTTTAAAATTTGTATGATATAATTTATTGTTGGACATCTTGAGTACTTGTAAATAATTCTTTTACAAATGATGCCATGAAGTAATGAGTGCGCCATCTTGTCACTCAGTCTTTTTTATTTGACATCAGAAATTATGGTAGTTTTTGAGTCTTTTTATTTATATTTTTCCTTCTCAGATTTGTAATGCTCCAATTTATGAGGATAATCCACTTCAATGTTCACAGATCTAAAAATAAAAAAAACTGATATTTGTACCTTGTATGCTATCTAGAAATTATTTAAGCATGTATTAGATGTCATTTGAAAGCTAATATTTCTAATAATGATTATCTGTGAATAATATTTTCAATCATTCCTCCACCAAGCACGTTTACGGGAAGTTAGAAATTGGTATTGTACTTGTATTTAATGTTTGTACTCAAAACTATGAATCCAGACTGTATTTTAAAACATTCATCTGAAGCTTACAGTGTAATCAGTTCTAAGAGCCAGATGTTCGTTCTTTGCAGTAAGGATATAATTGACAGTTAACTTGAAATCTTGTACTTATCCTCAATTGTTTCCCAAATCCACAGTGATAATGAGAGACAGGGCAACACCACCAATTTTCTGCTATGTGCCATATCACTTTCGGTAGAAGTCACAGCAAGAATTCAAAAACTGAAGCAATTATGGATTTACTGGCACAAACCTTCAGTATCTAGCCTTCACTTAAAAAGATCAGTGGGAATCCTAAATGAACTTAGTAAAGAACAGATCTTTGAACCATATCTTTAGGTCAAAATTAACATTATCCATTTCTGTGCTGACAGCTGTAATTGGAAATACTATCCTAACCAACATTCCTGAAGCCGTGTCATTTTCATTGTCTTTGGAAGACTCGTAGAAGACAGGTGCATCCACTGAAAACACGAAGCAAGAAATAATTTACCAGAATGATAACTGTCTGTCATAGAAGCAGAAACTTGTTATCGGGGAAAAATAAGTTGAACTTAGAGGATTTTCTTTTAATCTTTAACCCAGTGGAGATCAAAGGGGAAAAATTTCCCAGGGGCACCTTTAAAAATACAATTATCTTGACTTGGATTTTCTCTCGAACTATTCTGACATGTGTTATTATCCATTTACATAAAATATTTTTTTCTCCAACTTTAAAACAAAACAATCCATGTTAGTTTTAACAGGAAAATCATTTGAATCCTGAGGAGTCTGAAACTTACCATTGAGTATTAAGTAAAAATAACCATTAAATAAAATCTCTAATATAATGTAATGAACTCCTCTTAATTACATTAGTGAATGAATAAATATATTTCATAAGATACATCGCAAATACTTATTAGAAGCCAAATCCCTTTATAATTGGAAATAGGGCATAATGTACAAAAAAATTATTATATCTGATTTTTTTGTGTCTTGATTTAGGATATCTAATTATTCTTAGACATAATGCTGTACAGTGTTTTAGCCACAACATATGACTTGACTTTTGCATTGCTGTTAAATAAAATTTGGTTCTAGAAGTTTTACCACTCAGGGGTTAGTGATCTGTTATCAAGAACACTCAAGTTAATTGTGTACAACAATCTAACAGGACTTTATACTCAAAGGGATGCCTTGCCTAGACCCAAAAGGTAGCTATGGAACTGAAGAGAGGTAACTAGCCATGTGGCACACATAGAAGTGTGTAAATGAGTTAAATAAGTTATGAGCTAGTAGGAACAGGCCAGTTTATGGCCTAGACATTTAATTAATAAATAATAAGCCTCCAAGTCGTTGTTCGGGAACTGGTGGAAAAGCTCACATCACAACACTTTTTAACTACTCATGTCTGAACAACCACACTTTACACAGAATCCCTAGCAATATGCCACCGACCATTCAGGCTTTGATTTAAATTGTCCTAAATTTTTTAACAGTCTTTTCTATTCCAAATAAAACAGAATGTCAAGTATTAGGTATGGATCAACTAGATACTATCATCATTCAATCTTCAGAAAACAGAGGAAATGATTTATATAAATGTAATTTAGAGAACTGTAATATTTATTGTTATACCAATATTATTAATGTAAATTCTATGAGGATAATCTTTAAAATGTGAAACCTAGAATATTTCCCTTGGATATCTCTAAGGAAATTATACAAATGTACATGCACAAATATATCCCACTATATTAAAAAAAAAAGCTAAACAATGGAGAAGAGAGTAAATCTCAAAATGTAATGTAAGGAAGATGTTCATATAAACAAGACAACTACAAGCTGAAATATATCCAAGCAATAAAAAAAACCTGTTCGTATATGAAAATGGTTAAGGATTTAAAAAATACAAGGAGAGAAGACTTAATTTTTTATACTAGTTTTGATTATGATGCCTAAATTATCATTTATTTCTAAGTTATTTGAATAATTTCTATACTATTATAAAAGTCCAAAAATAAATTTTTTTAATATTTAAAAGTTCTGTCCCACCATCAACATTCAACAAAGGCAAACGTTTACAAAGTGCATTCACATTAATTTATTGTCTGTTTGGTTGTTTTTCTGATTTTTGTTTTTGGTTTTTTTCCCCCCCAATCCCTCATCCATGGGCAGTGCCTATCCACTAGATATGTTCTCTATGGGGTTTCTCTCTCCTTTGTTGGGTATTTCAACTAATGTTATTCTCGTTAGGTCCTGGGAGCCTCTGGCTTCCCTGGTATGTGGGACTTTCTAGTGGCCACCCACAGTTTTCCATCCCCCACTCTATATATTTCTGTTCAATTTTCTGACCTTCTGTACTTCTTTCTGTCTCTTTCCTTACCTGGACCTGTCCCCCCTTTTCCCCTCCCCCTCCTCTCTCCTTCCCAGGCCCCTCGCTTACCTCCCGTAATTATTTTGTTCCCCCTTCTAAGTAGGACTAAACATCTACACTTTGATCTTCCTTCTTCTTAAGCTTCATATGGTATTTGAGTTGTATTGTGCATAGTCTGAGCTTTTGGGCTCAGTGAGTACATACCATGTGCATTATTTTGTGACTGAGTTATATCATTCAGGATGATATTTTCTAGTTCCATCCATTTGTCTGAGAATTTCATGAAGTCATTGACTTTAATAGCTGAGTAGTACTCCATTGTGTAAATGTACCACATTTTCTGTATCCATTCCTCTGATGAGTGGCATCTGGCTGGTTTGCAGCTTTTGGCTATTATAAAAAAGCAGGTCCAGTGACAGGCCCAAGTAGGGATCCAGCTCAAGGGGAGGCCCCAAGGCCTGACACTATTACTGATGATATGGTCTGCTTAAAAACAGGGGCCTATCATGACTGCTCTGTGAAAGACCCAACAAACAGATGAAAGAGTCAGATGCAGATATTCACACCCAACTAATGGACAGAAGCTGGTGACCCCTGTGGTTGAATTAGGGGATAGCTGGAAGAAGCTGAAGAGGAGCGTAACCTTATAGGAAAACAAGCAGTCTCAACTAACTTGGACCCCCAAGATCTCTCAAACACTGAGCCACCAACCAGGCAGCATAGACCAGCTGATATGAGGCCCCCAAAACATATGCAGCAGAGGACTGAAGGGTGTGAACTCAGCCAGAGAAGATGAACTTAACCCTCAAGAGACTTGCTCCAGGGCATGGAGAGGTCTTTTGGGTGGGGAGTGGAGACATCCTCTTGAAGACAGGGGGAGGAGGTATGGGATGTGGAATAGTTAGAACGTGGGCCAGGAGGGGGATAAAGTCTGGATGGTAAAAAAAATAAAAATAAAAAAATAAAAAAATAAATTAAAAAATAAAAAAAATTAAAAAATTAAAGAATAAATTAAAATAAATAAATAAGGCTGTTATGAACATGTGTTCTTGTTATACATTGGAGCATCTTTTGGGTATATGCCCAGGAGTGATATAGCTGGGTCCTCAGGTAGAACTATTTCCAATTTTCTGAGGAACCACCAGACTGATTTCGAGAGAGGTTGTAGTAGCATGCAATCCCACCAACAATGGAGAAGTGCTCCTCTTTCTCCACATCCATGCCAGCATCTGCTGTCACCTGAGTTTTTGATCTTAGTCATTCTGACTGGTGTGAGGCAGAATCTCAGGGTCATTTTGATTTGGACTTCTCTCATGACTAAGGATGTTGAACATTTCTTTAGGTACCTCTAGTAGCATTTAGTGGTTAAAATTTTGGTGGAGAGTTGTACAAAAATCATTAAAAAAAAAAAAAAAACAAAGTCATGTTACCAGCTAGATATAGTGGATTCTACATAATAATTGTAGACTTTGATCACTTACAGCACCTTGGAGATATGCCTATAAATCTAGGAATAAGTATATTTGATTTTTCATCTTAAATATATTGATAATGCACAAACAAGAATATGTTTGGGCAAAACATAAGACAGTGATTTAAGGTGTATTTAAAATATAATTGGAGAAAACACTATAGGCTTTTGTCTACAGTCAAATGTTAGACTATACTTGCCAATTTTATAGGAGGGTTGATACATGAATAAATTTCCATTTTCATCATTTTGTGTTTTGAAGATTAATAATTTATTAATGTTTTAAAATTTCATAGATATGTTTTAATCACTCTTACCCCTCCATTTTCTGCTTGCTCTATTCCTACCTCCACTTAACCCTCCTAAATTTTGGGTTCTCTCTTTCTCTCCCTCTCCTTCTTCTCTGTTCTCTTCTTCCTTCCCCTTCATTTTCTCCCTCTCTCTACTAATTCATTTTATTTTCTGATTCCTAAGTTTTCTTGGGGTTGCAACCAAACTCTGGAGCTTGGTAGACCAACAAGTAGTCATACTTTAAACAAACTGACTTCCTTCTCCCAGTAGCAGTAAGTTGTCAACAGCTTTTAAACTAGGGGCAGGCCTTTGTGCCTATGGTATCCCTCAAATGCCAGGACTTTTATCTTGATGTAGATCATTCAACTATAATCTGTGCTGTCACAATTGCTGTGAATCCTTATGTGCAGTTGCTTTGCTGTATCAAGAAAATTATATATATTTGAATTCATCCACCATTTCTTACTCTTAGACTTTTTCAGCCATCTTTTTTTCCATGATCCCTGAGCCTTGGGAGGAAGGTTTGAGACATAGATGTTCCATATTGGTCTGAGAATTACACAGTCTTTCCTACTTCCAGTAGCTGCAAGTTGTCAATATCTCTTAAACTAGGGGGTGGCACTTCGTGCTTATGATACCCAAATTCCAGGACTTTGTCTGGATTGAGATTGTTCAATCCAGACAAATTGCTGCGTCTACAACATCATTGATACTGTCATTAATGAGCATGTCTTGTTGTGTTGGTCATTACTGAAGCTTTCAGAGTTCTCTGTTTGATAAGACTAATTATTTTTCTTTTCTGATAGTGTGTATAACATCAAATACCTCATGCCTACCGAACAAAGATGAGAGTTTCAAGTCAGTATCAAATTGCTTTCTCTACATTCTGTGACTCAAGTATATGGGCCTATTGTCAAGTTCTTGAGGGTAACCAAAACCACTGGCAATAGTCTATTATCTGTGTATCTATGGAATCTCAACAGCCAACAACTCAAAAGAGGTGATTCATTCAAGGCTCAATGGATTTTGTCAACCTTTGATATTTAGTAGAGATTTTGTTACTCCATCCTCCTCCTCCTCCTCCTCCTCCTCCTCCTCCTCCTCCTCCTCCTCCTGCTCATTATCATCCTCATCAAACACACTTTTTTATGTATGTACATGCTTTAGAAAGTTTCCATATTAATATGGTTTCATATGATCCTTTTGAGAGATCTTTATTGTCAGGTATCACTATTCTGCTAGGCATTAAGAGTGGTGTGGCTTTTCATATTATAAGTGCCATAAATGAATGTCTAAATGTAATAGAAATGGAGTATTTGAGGCTTCAGAGCCTCCTCATTGTGTAGTACATACCATATTGTGTGCATTCATATTAAATATATAACAATTAAGTCCTTTCAGAAAACAGTGTTATCAAATAGATGATGAAAGGACTCGATTTGCTTATCCAATTTTAAAATACAACAAAATACAATAGAAAGCCCCAGAAGTCCTCAAAGAAACTAATATTTAATTACATATAAGTTTCTAACAAAAATGACTATAAAACATTAAGATATAATCACTGAAATTTGAAAATGCCAAGTAAAAAAAATCTTAATCTTAAAATTTTTCTTTAATAAGGAAACATATAAACCATAGTTTATTAGCATTGCTCTTCTGTAATATTTGTAGCTAATCACTCTCATTATGTACAGAACCTGATGCATTCTCACAAATTGAATATAATTATGAGACTAAGATGGTTCAAAAAACAAAGCCTTGTGAGCAATCGCCACTGTGCTCAACATGCCTGACATGGGCAGAATTTGTCCAACTTCAGATTTGAGACAGGAAATCATTGCTTTATAATACAATAATTTATTTTGAAATGATTTTGATTATTTAGCAATTTAATTTTCAGTAAAATGCCATCATATCTGTCCCACTGAATGTCCTTATTTGTCAAACTGCCAAGTGTTCTTAATCTGTATCCTCCCTCCGGTCCATTTCTCCCTTTCATTTTCCTCCCCTCCGCTACGTTTTACTTAGGAAGCATTAACAAATGTGCACTAATGGATTTCAACTAAGTGACTCTTTATATTTATGTATATTTCCCATGCAGAAAGGCATTTTCCTATATAACAATAACATCATTATCCAAATACAGTAATTAACTTTGATATTGACAATAGTGTAAAAGCTCCCATTGGCTTCCAGACACTATCTACAAAGAATAGATGTGGATTCTCATGCTTTTTTATTGAAACTTATATGCTTATCTTTGCCTCTTGTGTTGCAGTGAGATTCCTACCTGAATTTAGTTGATACCATTTTCTTATACAGTATATACATTAATTTTGCATTTCTTGTCCTGTAAATACAGTCATATCAAAATTATTTTATATCGATTAATTGGGTTTCAGTTTTCTAGACAAGATAGACAATATCAACAGTTCTTTCTCATTACTCTGCTGGTTTATGGCGAAGCTTATACATTTTCAGGCAGGATTTCTACCCATATGAATGTAAGTTTTGAAAGAGAGAGTTTCTTCCTTATCTTTTAGATAGCTAAGCTTTTTTCAAACTGAGGGCTTCCATTCAGATATGTGATTCCTAGAGACCTGATTTAATGCTGGACTTTAATTTCCAATTCTCTATTTGGACAGGCCTAGGCCTTATCTATTCTCTGTCTCCTCTGACTGCATCAATCCCAAATTGAACCCAACTCAACAGTCTGCTATCCATTTCCTCTGTATGGCTGACTCATCTAGATTTCCTGCTTATCACTTCTGAACATAAATATATATAATAGAGAGTTTAGGTCATCAGCTGGCATTTCTCATTTTTTATAGCATCATGTATCACATTACATACTCTCTTTTGTTTCTTAATGTATTTATTGTAGACTATATAGCTCTCATCTTATAAAATAAAAGAAAATACTCAGAAAAAGCCAATTATATCCATATCAATGTTCTTTATAAAATATTTCTTAGAATGTTTGATGATTGCTGTACAACTAATATCTCTACTCCTTTTTAAACTCATAGTAACACAAATTTTAGATTATTTTTCAACATCCTCTATCAGCATTTTATAAGAAACTCCAGCCTTTTTTCATACATTCTGAGTAACCTTTTAGTATTGCAACAAAAAACAGTAATTCTTCATTATGCAAAAGAAATATTTCCTTCAGAAAATTATAATTGAGAAGCTAATAGAAGAGAAAGTGGGGAAAAGTCTCGAACACCTGGGTACAGGGGAAAAGTTCCTGAACAGAACTCCAATGGCTTGTGCTCTAAGATCAAGAATGGACAAATGGGACCTCATGAAATTGCAAAGATCTGTAAGGCAAAGGACACTGTGAATAGGACAAAACAGCAACCAACAGATTGGGAAAAGATCTTAACCAATCCTATATCCACTATATATTGGATATTAGCCCAAAAGTTCAGAATACCCAAGTTTCACTTTACAGTAACCGCTGAACTGAGAGTGAGGTCCCAGATGGAGGAGTTGGAGAAGGAACTGAAGGAGCTGAGGGAGTTCGCAGCCCCATGGAGGGAGCAACAGTGCCAATGGGCCTGACCCACCCACCCCTCCCCGGTCATCCTGAAGTTTGGACCACCAACCAAAGAATACACATCTATGGACCCATGGTTCGGACCACATATGAGGCAGAGGACGACCTCGATGGCCATCAGGGAGAGAGGAGAGGCCCTTGGGCCTGAGGGTGTTAGAGGCCCCAGTAAAGGGGAATGTCAAGGTGGGAATAGGGACATGGGTGGGCGGGTGGGTGGGAGGTGGAATTCCCTCATAGAGGTAAGGATGGGGAGGGGATAGGGGGCTTCCAAAGAGGAGACCCAGAAAAGGGGAAACATTGGAAATGTAAATAAAGTATCAAAAATAAAATTAAGAAAAAAAAAAGGGAGTGGGTGGGCTGGTGGGTGGGAGGTGTAATAACCTCATAGAGGTGGGGGAGGCATCAGGGGATAGGGGGTTTCCAAAGAGGAGACCTGGAAAGAGGGAAACATGGAAATGTAAATAAAGTATCAAAAAATAAATAAATAATTAAAAAAAAGAGAGTACAAAATTGAAAATAAAGAAAGACCACCCATAATATGTATTTTAGTAACTCATTCGCTCAGACACTACAGAGACATGATATGCACCTAAATTTACTTTCTTGCCTCACTAGAAAGTTGCCCAAAGGCCATCTTCATTCAATGTCCATAAATAACAGCAAAAGAATATAAGATAAATTATAATAAACCATGTGAGATGTATGAATATAATTTTATATAAACATATCAGGGATAGATTTGTTTAATTTAATAAGAAAAGAAAACAACACTCAAAATCTTGCTTATTCTGAACTGAGTTTTCCAGACAAGTGCTAGAAATATACAATAAAAGAGAACTATAAAAGGGAGATATGGGTGGAGTAACCATGTGGTGGGAGGACCTGTGTGATGGCAAACCTGTGTGATGGGGGACCTGCATATAAAGTGAATGAATGGGAGGGGCAGTGACCAGGATATAAAGTCAATGAATGAATGAATAATTAAATCGAGGGAAAAAGTAAAGGAACTGGAAAGCACTCTGAATTTTTCTGAATATTCAAACGAAATTTATTTTAATAAAATTTACGGTTAATTAATATTCTTATCAACAAACTGAACTTCCAAAAATGATCTTAAGAATGATATGGGTATAAATTTCAGTGAAAATGATTACTAGTGTGATGACATTCAATTTCTGATCATTTTTAAATTACCAAGGTTTCATATTAATCTCTTCCTGAACATATACATATGCATATGTTGTATAAATATTTATGTAAAGGGATTTATCTAATATTGTATCATCAAATGCATATATAACTATATATTATATATGTGTGATGTGTACATTTATAAAGGATTTGTATTTCTATTAAAGAGATTTATTATTCATTAAATTAATTCAGTAAATATTCTTTAAGTACAGTGAGCAAAAAAGAATAATTTCACATCTGACCTCAAAATTAAACATAACAGACTCAAATGCTAATATAATAACTCCCAGAATATTTGGATTAATGGTTGAAAAACCTTTCTCTTGAACAGTTTAAGAATTTTGAGAAAAACAGATACATAGTAAGGCCGCAGAGAAAACAAACAAACGAACAACCAAATCCCTGTGGATTCTTCCTGTTGAATAATTTCTTCTCAGAAATCCATGATTTTCTTGTCTCTGTCCCGCCTCACAACAACCCATAGGTGTAAACCTCCTCCTTGACTTCCAGTTCTGTTACCTGAGTATCACTCAAAAATGGATTCCATTAACATTTCATGTTCTCCATTGTGTTTTCTCAGATCTAGGACCTTTACAGTAATGGCCACATTAGGGTAGGTGTGCTCATTGTTCTCTTACCGACAATCTCTTTTCCTGCTTGCATCCTTGAAACCATACTAAACTGGCTGGCACCTTAGTTTAAGAGCCTGCAGCTGTGGGATACACATACATCTATCGTCTCTTTACGATGTCAGCATTACATATCCACAATACTCTTTTTTTTTTTTTTTTTACAGAAACAAAATGTGCTGATGACAAGGATACTAAACGTCTTGTGTCACTTTGAGCTAAATGCTCTAAGATGCCATCTGGTTCATCAAAATGTTTTTCCTACGCTCTTTTATAATGTAGTACCTGCACATTGAGCAACCATTGTTGTGTTCTTTTGAGCTTTTGAAAAGCGCACATATGTCTTTTGCTGTCCCTGTTTACATACCTGGGAGCATAACTCTTCCTCAAAACTATGCTGAGATCTATGCATAATTTTCTTGTCCCTATTTTTGGGCACTAAGCAAACATTGAAGAAGCAGTAACTATCCCTGAATAAACAAATCAACACAACTTACATACATCTCTCAACTCCTGAAAATCTTGTTCTTCCACTTTCCCCTGAAAGAGTATTTTTGTTTTCCTGATGTGGTGGAGATTTGGCCTTATACTACTATTTCTCTTGCTATTCATGTACTGTATGCTCACTGCCTTTTCACCTTCACCTTGTCTCAAAACTTTCTTATTAAAAACTACATCAACCTAAGAATATAGAAAATGTTGATTTAAAAAATTGCTACAGAAATCTATAGCTGCTTTGATTTGAGTATCTGGAGCCAACAGTTAGATAAGAAATGCATCTGGTGTATAGCCTTTGCCAGCTGGGAGAGAACTTTGCTTTCAAGAGTGATGGTGGCCAGCATCCAGCTGGTGGAGCGCAATGCAGAACAGCCCCAAATGCTCTGAAAACCAATGTGTCAGGCTGTGACAGGGCAAACTTGCAAGAGGCACCCACATCATGCCTTTGCTATTAGGTGCGTAGCTGCTGTTTCTTACACATGACCTGATTTTCTTCCATCGTGTTTTTAGTCAGACTCACTTCCTTGGATCTCTTAATTTTCCTTTCCTTTATTTTTTTCTCAGACTGTTTCTCTAGACATTCTAAATTTGGCTTGGTTGCTCAGCAGCCAGGTTTCAAACTAAACAAATTTTAACATTTATAGGTAAATTTTCACACATTTTTGGATGAGATACTCATACATTCTGGTCTTCAAGAGTCATCCTGTTTCCCACAGCTATATCTCCTAGGACAAGAATATTGATTCAGTCCACAGTAGGAACAAAGGAGTTCACTTAGACTCCTCAAATGTAACACAATCAGCCAATCCCAGACATAATTATGCTGGGACCCTCTTGAAACTGATGACTCCATAGCATCTGGAGCAGCCTGAGAATTTCAGGTGGTACTCAGGTCTCAGCTCTGGCCCCAACACCACATAACAGAACCACTGAAGAGGACATATGAGACAATTACAAAGGTGAGTCTCTGAGTTAAAGAGCAAATGCTATTTAAGCATACATTAGGAGTCCATGTGCTAGCTTAAGCACATCGTTGCACACGTATTTCCTTGTAAATGAAGTACCGTAATAAAACTATATTTTTATATATTGATGTTTTCCCACTTGTAAGGAAATCACCATTACATTTTTGCATCTGATTTTTGCCTTATTACTTATAATTGCAAATATTGCTATTTTAATAAGCCATGCATGAATAGACATGCAAGCCAACTTGCTGAATAATGGCAAACAGCTTATAAGTTTAAGTTAGCCCTCTGGATTTTAATTCAGGGTGAAGCGCCTTAAAATCTTTCCTATCTTTATATTTTTAATAAGGTAAAATTTAATATAATTTCACACAATATTGCAATAATGCCAGAAAGTTGTTTAGTCATAGAATCAAGTTATTGAATGCAGTGTAATGTGTTTACTTTTGTGGCCACAATACAAAATTTCCCTTATACATGAAATTTTTAGAATAAATTGAAATCTAATAAGAATTTTGAATGGATTTAGATATTTTTGTTTTAGATTGGATTTAGATTGTTTTGTTTTCTGTATTTTGTTGATGTTTATTATTTGGTTACCAAAACCAGGACAAATGGGAATTTGACATTCTATAATATATATAAGAATCAAAACCAAACCTAACCAAACATGTTTCATGCTGGCAATATTGTGTTACAGATGAGAATCATATTTTTTTATTTAATTTTATTATCTGCTTAAAGTGTTGAAATGTGTATAGGATTGGTCTTATCAGGAACTTTAGATCTAACCTTCTCCAGGGAGACCTTTATTGTTAGTAGAAAGCTTTGCAGATGTGTTGGCAAATTTGGGGTTAGGGAGGGATACACCCTTATGAGTTGAGCTAGGACAACAGCTGACATGCCAAGGTAGACGGGGAACTCATGAGGCTTCAACCTACACGAAGAAAAACAGCCAAATAAGAAAAGCTGAGAGTTGGAATAAGAGTCTTATTTAGGGAAGTGCACACCAATTTATTATTCAATACCAAATTGTTATCCCTGAAAACACTGATGTAAATAATATCATTCCGACTGAGTATGTTATATTAAGGACTCCTTGTATCTATACACGTGCATGTACACATGTAACAACAATTAGCGTTAATGGGGTCATGAATTTGGGAGAGAGCGAACAGTGATTGATATATGGGCTGGTTTGGGAGTACAAGAGAAGAAAAAGGGAATGATATAATCATAAAGATGAGAAATGAACTAATTAAAGGTTTTATATTTGAATTTCAAGTGTAAATATCTGCCAAAACAATCAAATGTAATCAGAATCTGGAACTTTATTTAAAAAAATCCATCGGCCAGATTTATAATATAATTTTTCCAGTCATTGTAATACATACTTAATTGTGATAAGGTATTTAAGTGAAAGATTCTGACCAGTTCATTTTGTAGGAATAGTTTACACTGATAAATATGTACTTCTTCTTTAGTATTTATGCTCTATGAAGGACAAAAATGATAGATTATTTTCCAATGTGTGCAATTTGCTTAGAGATGCCAATTTGTGCACATAGTCATTTGTAAAGGTAAGATATGCAAAGGACAACCTAAAAAATAAGCAAAGTGCAGGTTATATAATTTTTTATTTATTTTTATTGGATATTTTATGTATTTACATTTCAAATGTTATCCCCTTTCCCGTTCCCCCCCCCGAAACCCCTTATCCAATTCCCCCTCCCCCTGCCTCTATGAGGGTGTTCCCACTCCCACCAACCCACTCCCACCTCACTGCCCTGGCATTCCCCTACACGGGAAATTGAACTTTCACGGCTCAAGGGCCTCTTCTCCCACTGATGTCCCACAAGGCCATCGTCTGCCACATATGCAACTGGAGACATGGATCGCTCCATGTGAACTCTTTGGTTGATTTAGTCCCTGGGAGCTCTAAGAGGTCTGGTTGGTTGATATTTTCCTATGGGGTTGCAAACCCCTTCACCTCCTTCAGTCGTTTCTTTAACTCCTCCATTGGGGTCCCCTGCCCAGTCCAATGGTTGTCTTTGAGCATCCACCTCTGTATTTGTCAGACTCTGGCGGAGGCTCTTAGGAGACAGCTATAACAGGCTCCTTTCAGCAAGCAAGTCTTGCCATCCACAATAGTGTCTGGTTTGGTGTCTGTATTTGAGATGGCTCCCCAGGTGGGCAGTTTCTGGATTACCTTTCATGCAATCTCTGCTCCACACTTTGTCCCCGTATTTCCTTTAAATTTATAGTAAGCTTAATTAGAGAAATATAGGGTAGAAATACTATTTAAATCTACAGAACAATTTAGATATTCCAGTATAAGAAAATCAGAGTCTTTCTGTGAATATCAATCTGATAGGTATAATCAAACTTTCAAAAGTCAAAGACTAGAAGATTCAGAAAGCACTAAGAGAAGCAAATAAGGTATAAAACAGTTCTGGTGGAGTAAACCCCAGATATTTGAGCCCTACACTTCAGATTAGGAATTCTTCAAGCCAAGCCTCCTTCATACACACACACACACACACACACACACACACACACACGCACGCACGCACGCACGCACGCACGCGCGCGCTAAGAATAGTTGGATAGAAACTTAAGAGTGTATAGAAAAAAATTTACTGAAGGTGTTAGGAATATGTGTAAATCATTCCTGATTTTATGTGTGTTTGGCACTAAATGCCCCATGGTTGATAAAACCCTGTTGCCTCTTTTATTTTTGACAAGGTCTCTTGTAGCTAAGGCTGGTCTCAAATTGGAAAATAACCTTGAGCTTCTGATCCTCTTACACTGACCCAAAGTGCAGGGATTGTAAATATGTATAACCATACCTAGCTTTATGCAATGGTGGAGATGGACGCCAGATGGAAGTGGGTAAGCACTTCCAACTGAGATACATTATCACCTCCACTCCTGCCTTGTGATATGACGCACACAGTCTTTTCTCTAAGGTATCACGTGCCTTGCCCTTTCTGACCTGTAGCAAAATTTCTCTCACACACTGCACTGCCACTATGTCAGACTCTTCAGGGAGACTGAGGGAGGTTCCATCTGGATAGCTTGTCTCAGACCAGTAGGAGAACACATAATGTTCCAGAGTGTAGAAATTTCCATACTGGTCTTGAGCAGGTGTCCATCCCCTCCATGAACTTCTGTTTCTTTAGGACAAAGGAATTCCTGTTTTGTTTTGTTTCTTTTTTTGTTTGTTTGTTTGCTTTTGTTTCTGTTTTTTTTTTTCCTGCAAACTCCTCTTCATAAAAGCCCAGAGTGCATAGGGGATCAGCACTGCCTTTTGCAAGTGGGTACCTTTCTGCCCGGGTAGTACATGAGTTCCTCCCAGGTGTCTTGCTCTCCACCTACCCTAAGAGCATCAGAGTTAGGGCTCACAGCACAGCTCTGGTCCAGAGTCTCACCTGCCTCACTGATGATCACAGGTGATGTTGCTTCTCAGGCCCAGGGAGCTCACTCCTGATTTTGTTTGGAGCTCCATAATACTTGCCAAAAAACAAACAAACAAACAAACAAACAACAAAAAACCAACCAAACACAAACAAACAAACAAAAACCCAGAAACACATAAGTATGGTTATGGGGGTTTCAGTACTAATAAAATCACATGTGGAAATAATCTGAAACATGTAGAAGATATTGTGAAAAGGTAAGAATCAAAATTAAGCATATTACGAAGAACTCAAGTAGTTAGACTCCAAAAAACCAAATAACCCCATTAAAAAATGGGGAGCAGAGCTAAACA
>CM052704.1:31085990-31110223 GCA_028551405.1 Uromys caudimaculatus
AGAAAATGAGGTACATCTACACAATGGAGTACTACTCAGCTATTAAAAACAATGACTTAATGAAATTTGCAGGCAAATGGATGGAACTTGAAAATATCATCCTGAGTGAGGTAACTCAGTCACAAAAGAAGGAACATGGTATGTACTCACTGATAAGCGGATATTAGCCCAAAAGTTCAGAATGCCCAAGTTTCACTTTACAGTAACTGCTGGACTGAGAGTGAGGTCCCAGATGGAGGAGTTGGAGAAAGGACTGAAGGAGCTGAGGGAGTTTGCAGCCCCATGGAGGGCACAACAGCATCAACGGGATGGACCCCCCCCCCCGGTCGTCCTGGAGTTTGGACCCCCAACCAAAGAATACACATTGAAGGACTCATGGTTCAGACCACATATGTGGCAGAGGATGGCCTCATTGGCCATCAGGGAGAGTAGAGGCCCTTGGGCCTGAGGGTGTTAGAGACCCCAGTAAAGGGAAATGTCAAGGTGGGAATATGGGAATGGGTGGGCGGGTGGGTGGGAGGTAGAATTCCCTCATAGAGGCGGGGAGGGGGAGGGGATAGGGGGTTTCCGAAGAGGGGACCTAGAAAAGGGGAAACATTGGAAATGTAAATAAAGTATCAAAAATAAATAAATAAATTAATTAATTAAAAAAACAAAGTGCACAGCACTGTAAAAAAAATTTAAGCATATTTATCAATGTATCCATGAATGTTCAATGTAGAAATAAGGTGCAGGTCCAAAATATAACCATATTTGCATAGCAGCCTAATGTTATAATACAATTATATTTTTATAAAAAATAATACCTTAGCACATAGTGCTTCCCTATTGCCAAGTGTTCTGTTAATGTCTGAAAAAACAATTGGAGTGTATTTAATCAATCAGACCACAAAACAAGTTTTACATTCATAGATAAGTTTGACTTGTTATTGCAATATTTTTATATTCCAGCCTACAGTTCCTGAATGTGGTTATTACGGGTGTGTTATGTAATTCATTTGCAATTTAATGAAATGAAATAGTTTTTCCTTTTGATATTTGCCTTAAAATCTGCACTTAAACAATAAAGAGACCAGAATTAGAACAGTTGCTATGGTAAGTAGAGGTGATTGAAGTCATTTATAATAGGAAGTTAAACATAATCCCTGTAAAACACAAGGTAAGGTAGCTCAAACCCGTAATTCTAAGACTCAAAATCTTGAGGCAGTAGGACCTGTCTGGAGTTACACAATAAAAGCTCCTCTCAAAGTGATATAAGAATAATTATGATGCAAAGTTGCAGCAATAATAAGTTATATGAAATTGTTTCAAAAATAACATAGAAATGAATTATTTTATTACTTATTTGTTTGTTTATTTTTGTGATTGACACACCTATTGCTTTTTCTATACCTAGTCCTTAGTTACATCTGCCCTTCAAGTAGTATATACCTAATAGTATGTAAGTACCACATGCTCATGAGCAGCAAGACATGGATTATTCTAGTGAACAAATTCATTCATGGGAATCTAGAAAGCTACACACAAATAAGGAAACTGAAAGATCTTGACAGTGGACTCACTTGCAACTTTCAACAAAATAGTGTGGGTATGATCATTAATGAATTCCTGATGAATTGATTTCAAGGAAGTTGATTTCAGAATAAATTGTGTTTTGCATTTGGAGAATGAGCTGGTTATTGGGTGATATTCAAATACAATGCATAAAAGTATAAAAAGTGTTTATATTAACTAAAATGCTTACGCTACTTAGTATACATGATATAAAATAAAACATGCTAGTCATTATTTATTCAGTGTAATTTTAAATGTCAGGTAATTATTAAAATACTTCATTTAATTTGAACAATTTTGTTTTAGTTTGAGTAACATCATAACTTTAATTTAGCAGTTTCTTATATTTCAATAAAGTAAATGCAGAAAATATGAAGTTGCACCAACATCAGTTCTAAAATATACATGTAACAAAAGTAAGATACATCTTCTTTCTCATACAACCAAAAAGCATCTCACAAACTTTTTTCCCAGTCTGGTTTATTCTATGTAAATTTCTATTACTAAAAGGTTAATGAAAATCTAGTTTTCTTTGTAAAGGAAAATAGGCATGGTTATTTATTCCTGCATCTCAAGCATTTAAGAGCATTATGTAAGAGGGTCATACATTTGGATGACTCTGCCTACATACTGAAATTCTATTTTAAGAGAGAAAATGAAAACAACAAAAAAATTAAGCAAGTTCACGAAGCTCAGAAATCATATATCTGACTGCTAGATGTGTTTGATTTGAAAAACTACACTAAAATTGCACATTGAATATTTCCCAAATCTTCAGGAGTTAAGATGTACAAACTGATGTTGATCTGGTTTGGTTTTGGACTTTATCTTAAGGTAACTGATTAGGGACAAATTATGTTCTTTTAGTGGAGCTAAACAGAACTGACTAGGCATGGTGCAAAACTAGTAATTGTCTTTCAACTCTACATGTCACAAGACAATTAACATCAATATCAAATTAGTCATTGTGGCAGCTGAAGTGATGCATTTACACAATCACCTGAAGTTTTCTAATGCTAGCTTACATTTCCTGCTCTACCTTCTGACCGATATTAAATTACTGTCAGAGCCATGGTATACAGAGCCCATTCACTAGACTCTGCAAATAGAAAGGCAACAGTATGTTCCACAAGGTGCCATTGTCAGGTTTTACAGCCAAAATACTACAGTTATTTAAATTCTGGAAATACTGTTATCTTAAATTGATTTTAAAGATTTTGATGATAATCCAATAGTAAAACTGTGGTTTTATCTCGTATTTACACTGACATACACGACCTATCAAATTTGCAACATCATTATCTGCTCTACTACATAACGATGAACATGCTTCATAAAACACTCATGATATACCTGATATTCAGACATGCACTGCTGGAACTCAAGTCTGCTGTTTAAGCAAAGGTAACCATTCTTTGGTTTGATTTTGTTTGGTTTTTGTAAATAACACCATCTTCTCTCTTCTCTTGATGATTTATGTTCAATAAGTAGATTATTTTTAAACCGAGGTGTAATTATGCATTATCTCACTTGGAAATTCATTGAAATAAGAGATTCATGATTTATTTTATGAGAAGGGAACACACACACACACACACACACACACACACACACACACACACACACACATCACATCACACAACCACACACCATATCACACAAACAGCAAGGCATGCAGTAGAAACATTAACTATCTTTCACCATCCAAATCTCAACAAGAATAATTTTAAAAGTGAGAAATTTTTTAACCAAACAAGTACATGTGGATCAACTAATGGGAAATATTAGTTATTATTAAGGCCATATTAGTGGGGACTTTCTAGTGACTATTTTGAGTACTAGAGATTCAGTACAATTTTCATCCTCTATCTGACTGTTCTTAAACCAACAATGCTAAAATGTTTTGGTTTAATAATGCAAGCTCCAAGCCAGGCAGTGGTGGTGCACGCCTTTAATCCCAGCACTTGGGAGGCAGAGGCAGGTGGATTTCAGAGTTCGAGGCCAGAGTGGTCTACAGAGTGAGTTACAGGACAGCCAGGGCTACACAGAGAAACCCTGTCTCGAAAAACCAAAAAAACAAAAACAAAAACAAAAACAAACAAAAAAATAATGCAAGCTCCACTCTATAAGCAGTTCTCTTCTGCTTTGTACATATATTGTTCCCATATTAATTATGTATATGAACAAGTCACATTTTCTAAACCTAAAAAAGACTAAATAAATAAGAAATCTCCAAAGAGATTAATTTGAAATTTAACCTCAAAACAAAGGAACTACAATTAACTTAAGTCATATTTTTATTTAGTGTATTCTCTGAAAGGATTTTGGAATTTAAGATAAAAAAAAAAAAGAAAGCATTCTGATAAATTTAGCCAGATCGGAAGGGATAGAGGCTATTCAAGCAAATTTTAGAGATGGCTTAAATAATGTATTTAATTTTATTTCAAAAATCCTATAAAATAAACTGTAACAATTAACATTGACAAAACACTTCCAAAACTAATATGTACTGAGTGCTTTTGGTGTTTCATTCAATGAACTTATGCATTATTAGGAAATTATTTTAAAGAATCAATTACAACCCACAGGACTCCATCACCTTGCCATATACAAAGGCACAACAGAAGACACCCAGAGGCTCAGGTGCTACTAAGATGAGCATGTACATTGTAGGGAGATGAGAGAGACAGAGAAGCAGAAAGGTGTGTCCACAATAAAGACAGGAGATGTGAAGGTAATGTGGAACAGCCTGATTCAAGCAGCCTGCTCTGTCACCAGAGGTCATGGTGAAGTCCTGGCTTAGGCTGCTGCTGAGCAACATGTCTGGGTCCATAGTCATGCAGCTGGAGCAATCTGTGTCATAGTCAGGCAGATGTTCTTGGTTTGGGCTCCCACTTGGGTTGATTTAGATATCCAAGTGCTGTGGAAAGCTAGCCTCATCCCTAGTTGGCTGCAACACTAGTAAGAGTGTCTGTAATTCAGAGCTTACCCATCATGGCCATGCATAGTGCTGGACCATCTACAGAAAATGCACTTGCCTGTATCCTTGCCTAGATGGTTCCTGACAGGTAATGTAAATCCTACAAATATGAACATTGGAGATCTTTTCTTTCTTCAATGCCTTAACATTATTTTCATATAAGTGTTTCTCTTGTTTGGTTAGAGTTACCCAAGGATATTTCTTTATTAGGCAGTTTGTCATTTGTATATAGACCAGATACAGTGTGTGTGTGTGTGTGTGTGTGTGTGTGTGTGTGTGTGTGTGTGTGTGTGTGTGTGTGTTGTCTTGAGAGTTAATTTCCTGGCCTGAATGTGGAATAAAAACGCTCATCCATTTCTGGTGAGAGTGCAAATGTGCACAGCCAATGCAAAACTATGACATTTTCTCAGAAAGGTCTAGCTATGCCACTCTTGGGCATATACCCCAAAGGATACCTCATCCTACACAAAGGACACTTATTCAACTGTGTTTACTGCTGTTCTATTTATAACAGTCAGAAATTATAAGGAACCTAGATGATCCTCAAAGGAAGAATGTAAAAATAAAGTATGATACTTTTACACAATAAAGTATCACTTAGCTGTTAAACAAAATAACAGCATGATATTTTGCAAGCAAATGGATGGAACTAAAAAGGAAGAAAAAAATCACACTGTGGAGTGACGTAAGCCAGAACCAGAGAGACAGATGCACTATGTACTTACTTATATGTGGTTATTAGTCACTGAACAAATGTTAACTAAACTATAATTCATAGATCCAGAGAGGTGAAGTATAGAGATAGAGACTAGTGGGGAACATATGTATCTCTCTGGAATGGGAAAATTAGAATAGATTTCTTGGCTGGAACAGGAATGAGGGTTTGGAATGGTATAATTATGTATGAAGGGAGAGGAGAGATGTTTGAAGGAGCCAGCAAGAATTGAGGGATATTTGATGGGTGGGTATGTAAACCTAGTGCATTAAAAGCTTCCAAAATTTATGAAGAAAATCTTAATGAAGTCTCCATAAGGGATGGAGTCCCAACTGGCCATTTCTTGTCACCAAAGGCTCTTTTAGTTCTGGGACCACATTAAATCCAAATGAGTGGTTGGCCACAGGGATCCTATGGAAATAACTAAACAACCCAGGCTGCTGGCAAGACAATAAGTTGCTCTCCACAAAATGATAGCCAGACCCCATTGCTGTAGACAACACCCACGCAAATCATTCAACATGGAGATGTCAAGCTGGTGTCTACATAGAACCTTCACTCCTTCCTTCATTCTACTGTCATTGTATGGAAGAGTACTTTGCAGGTTACCAAAAGAGAGGAATAAATACCAATGCAACCAGAAAAGCTTTGGTCTATAATCTGTCCTGCCAACAAAATATGCTAGGGTAATGGTGGCACAAACCTGACACTGCTTGGGTGACCAAGAAGCAGAGAACAAATAACCGAGAGACCTAGGGGAACACCAAGTACTATTGTTCTTTCAAAAATATAGTGATAAAGTGATTCCTAACAATATTCTGCTTTACTCAGATCGGTAGCTTGTTCAGCAATCATCGAAGAAGTTTCTGTGTCAGATGAAAAAACACAGAGATACACAGCAAAACATTACTTACAGAGAGAAACTGAGACTTTGCGATACCTATCTCGGAATAGCATGATTCAGTTAAATGTCGCCTCTCCTAGCTCAGGGAACCCCACATAAAAGGAGGCAGAAAAAGGTTAAGAGCCAGAGTAGACAGAGGGGATCAAGGAAACATGCCTTCTGCATATATAAGTATAGCTTTCAATTTAGTATTTCTGTGGTACTCTGGAGTGTGAGAATGAATGGTTCTCTGATTCTTACCCCTTTTCTTGGGACTTTCTTTTTGTTGGTTTTCATCATCCAACCTTGATGTGATGGTTTTGTTTTATCTTACTCTATTTTGTTTTGTTATGTTTTGTTGCCATATCTTAAAAGTCTGAGCGTTTGTTTGTTTGTTTGTCTGTTTATAAGAACAGATAGAATGGGATTGGATCCAGGAGAGGGGAGGAAGTTAAATGGGAGTAGTGGAAGGAAGGAAACTGTGATCATAAAAGAATCTATTTTTAAATAAAAGTGGAAAATAATTAAAAGATAGTAACTATTACACAGTGAAGGAATTGTATAGCTTTGTAGTGAGTATTTTGCCTACAAGAGAATGAGGTAAGTTATTTTGCAATTCATTAGTATCATTTGTATTCATGTGGGTGTTCGATTTTTGAAAAACTTTAAACTTTCCAAAAGGAATATGTAATCAAGCACTTTCAATTTTGACAGTATAAATGCTCAGTCAGTCATTCTAGTTGCAAGATTCCCATTTCCACAAAATTAAGACATGTTGAAAATCAAGTAATTAATACTAACTGAAAGTTCACTCAAAATTAGTTTTAAGTGCAATAAAAAAGAAACAAAAACAAAGCAACAACAAAAAATCCAATCAATTAAATCTTCAGAGAATGTATTCCAATTCATATCCATGCTTAGTGTTTAATATAGTACTGTTTTTTTTTTTTTCTCCCTGCAAAGAACCAGGCAGCCTGCATAAAAGGCAAAAAATGAGACAATTTGCATGCAGTTGTGTTAAGAATCTCTGGGCAATCTGACAAAAGCAGTAAAGGAGATGTTTCCCATCTGCTAAGTTACAGATTTTCCTTGCTCCATAAGCATGTGGTCTTACTAATCTGACACTAGAAAAGCAAAACTAAACACAGGTAATGCTTCCTCTTTCCACAAGAGCAGAGATAAATGATTACCCAAAAAAGGGTGCCGACTGTGAATTCTCATGTCTTAAATCTTGATGTCATGGTAATTACTATGAGAACATCTACATGATAATGTCTGGTAGTGGTAAAGAAAGAAAGACCTTCAAATCCCAGTGTTCTGGGTGTTATGAAAACTAAGGGATTCCTTTGGAAAGCAAAGTTTCAACGAAATATCTGCTTTGAATAAGCCATATTTAGTAAACAGAAAACAATATGAGTAAGAACTAAATAAAATGGACACCAGTTTCAAGAGCCTTTTTGAAATCAAGAAGATGAGGTTTAGTGTTTAAAGCCCAGAATGACATGTAAAAAAGAAAAAAGAAGCTGCACCTGTGAGGATAAAACTGTAATGATTATAGCTTCTGCACATATATCTTGAATGGATAAGCAATGATTAATATTTGGATTTATAATTTCTCAATAACCATCAAGATGATTATATAGATTTGTTTCATTTATACTCATTAGTGCAATTTCAATGGTATATTGATCCAGCTGGACAGCAGTTACATATGAAATACAAGGAAAAGAGGCAACAAGCATGCAATTAATGCAGAAGAGGTAAATTCACACTTTGAAAGTTAAATGAGCAAACATTCTCAAATCATTAAAGTTTTATTTTATTTTTAACTTTTTGTATTTTAGCCTTTTAGATTTTAGTGACTTCAATTTAATGTGCTATCCATTACAACAGTAAGATTAATAAACGTTATGGGTTTACATATTAATTATTTTGCTGTAAGATATTCTGGAATCTGATGGAGTCCAGTTAAACATGAAAATGATAAAGTAAATAAAGGACTTGACTTTCAGAGTACGTGACAGTTTATATCACTCACTAAAACTTCAAACAAATAAACGAATTAAACACTTTCAGTCTAAACAATCAACTGATAGACTTGATGAGGTTATTATCATAGTGTATTAGAAACAGAACAGGGAAATAATGGTTAACTCAACTAAATTCGGTACTATAATTTTCATTGGCATGAGGTTTATGAAGAAGAAACTTGCATTGATTTGCCTATATTTGTTATCGATTATAATATTTTATATTGCATTATATTAGGACAATCCCAAAAACTTACAATCTGTGATATATTCCTTCCATTTTTAATGTAGCTGAATTTCTTCTTTTCTTTACAACCTGATACTACCAAAATATTGTTTTGCCAACAAATCACTTAAGGAAAAAGTTAAGACTCAGAGGCATGTTTTATACAGTTGCCACGGTTTTAATTTGAAAGCATTGACAAGGGTCTTGCTCCAAACACTTATTCATAAGATGGTGATCCTCCTTGAGGAGTCTGAAACACTCAGACCTGGCTTCTGGCATTAGATCTGTAGAGGCCATATGTAACTATTCTCCACAGTACCTGAGGTTTCTTTTCTTAAGTCCTACAATACCACCACTCAAAGCATGTTTCTCTCCTAAAGAAAATGTATATTAAGCATTATGGTTTAAATTATCATATGTATCATCCATTAGTCAGAGTTTCAATGAGCATTGCAATAAACTGTTTCAATTGTAAGAACACAATACTATCTGTATTTTGCCTTACAGATCTCTCTTCTGGGTATGTACTCAACTCTATCCTGGAGCTGATTCTTCTAGAAGTATGAGTTTCCTTCCTCTCAAAACAGGGTTTATTTTTATTATCCTCCTTTACTTTTAAGATTGGAGTTACTGCCTTTTCCGTATGCTTGCAAATTGTCCTCTGCATATGTTTATCTTATTGAATAATGCTTCATAATGACCTGTGTAGTACACACTGCATCTAATGTAGATGGTCTGAACACATGGCATCTTGGGATACCTTTATTGAGACAAGTCTGTCCTTTCTTTGCAAGGAACAAATGTGTACTGAGTGATCTGTGATGATTTCCTAGTTTCTCCCTAACTAAAGGGACAAAATAATACTACTCTTGATACATTTCAATTATACACAAATGCAAACTCAAAAGTAAACAGCCAGAAAGGTGAACAGTCTGAAGTTTATGTGGTTCTGAATCTGAAGTAAAGTCTAATTGTCATTGTCACTGTCCTCATTTTCAAGAGAAAATTATTCTATTCAAGGATTGATATGGAAAAACAATAAATGATATGCTTATTGTATGCAAACCTGTTCAACTACTGTCAATAGTTAAGTAGTTATCGAAGTAATAGTATCAATTATAAGTGTGTGATTTTTCGTAGTGTCTTAGTGAAATCCATATAAAGATTTTCAAAATATTGAACATTTGAAACTTCCTGAATCAATGATTGAAAATAGTAATGCTGAAATTATTAAGCATTTATATTAAAATATGCTGTAATGTTGTATACATTACATATATGTTTTAATTAACATTTTGATAGCCCAGGCTTGCCTGGAATTTGATATGTTCCTGCTTCACCCTTCTTTGTTTGAAATTACAAATGTCTATAACTGTATTCAGCTGTAACACACACACACTTTCTCACACACACACACACATAAATACATAAACACCCAGATACAGACACACACACACACAAACACACCAAAAAAACATAATACCGATATGAAAGAGGCTCATGAACTTACATAGTATTTTTGTCATTTGAGTAGAAAACTGTAGGAATTTTAGATGTAGTTTAATTTAATTTAATTTTTTACTCATCAGTATTTACTGTGTATTTGTATGTTATTTCGAACATTTACTTTATAAAATTAATAAATAAGTTTTTCTCTGCATGTAGAGACTTAAGTTTTACTCTGCTTCTTTCCAATTGGATAGCTATGTGGTTTTGTTTATTTACTTGTTTTTTGTTTCCTCTGAGACATTCCCAGGGATATTTTCAACAATATAATTAGGAGAATAGAGGGCTAACATTTGGTTCACTTACAGAAAACTTGCTTCTTTCATGTACTGCTTGGAATGGAGGATATGGCATAGCCCATCATCTAAAGGATAATGTATTGTCTAAGAGAAGCAACTTGGCAACAGAGACCTGGTTACAAGGTATAAAACTACTTCCTAGTAGACATATGGGAAAATATTAAAAGTATATGAGAAAATGTTTGTCTGTTTGTTTGTTTGCATCCCAAGTTTTGCCCCTCTCCCTGTGACCCCTTTCAAATTTCCTTCCCCTACCCCCTCCCCTTAGCCTTTGAGAGGGCGCCCCCCCCCCCCCCAGTAACCCTTCACACTGGTGCATCAAGTCTCTGCAGGATTAGGCATATCTTGTTCCACTGAGGCCAGACAAGGGAGCCCTTTGCAAAATATGTGCCCAGGGCCTCGGACTAGATCATACATTCTCTTTGGTTGGTGGCTGTCTCTGGGAACCCAGGGGTCCAAGTCAGTTGATTCCTGGACTTCCTGTGGGATTACCGTCTCCTTGAGCACCATCGATTTTTTTCCCCTAACTCTTCTATAGGGATCCCTGACCTATGTCCACACTTTTGTCTGTGGATATCTGCATCTGTCTAGTCAGGTGCTGGGTACAGCCGCTCGGAGGGCTCTTATGCTAGCCTCCTGTCTCCAAGCACAACATAGCATTTTTAATAGTGTGAGGGATTGGTCCCTGTTCATGGATAGATCTCAAAATGGGCTTGCCACTGGATGGCCATTCCTTCTGTCTCTGCTCCATAATTGTCCCTGCATTTCTTTTAGAGAGGACCAATTTGGGGTCAAAAGCTTTGTAGGTTGGTTGATGTCCATATCGCTCCACTGGGGCTCTTGTTTGGCTTCTGGAGGTGGTCTATTCAGGTTCTATATCCCCAATCTAGGGCATTTTCTCTAAGGTCACCGGTATTAACTCCTGGGAATCTCCCTTATCCCAGTCACTGAGACTTCCTAGAGGTGCCTCCCAATCCCCACCACTGCCAGGTACATATTTCCATTTATTTTTCCTGGCCCTCTCGGCCTCCCTCCTGTCTCTCTCCATGTCCTATTCTGCCTCCATATTTTCCTCCCCCTCCCCCTCTTACTCAGGTTCCTCCTTTCCCCTCCCTCCCATGACTATTTTGTTGAACATTCTAAGTGAGATTTAAGCATTTCGCTTGGGCCTTACTTCTTGTTTAACTTATTTTGGTTTGTGGGGTGTATCGTGAGTATTTTGTACTTTAGGCTAATCCACTTATCAGTGAGTATACATTCCATGCATGTCATTTTGGGTATGGGTTACCTCACATAGGATGATATTTTCTAGTTCCATCTATTTGCCTACAAAATTCATGAAATCTTGTTTTTAATAGTTGAATAATATTTCATTGGGTAAATATACTGCAATGTCTGTATCCATGCTTAAGTTGAGGGACATCTGGGTTGCTTCCAGTTTCTGGCTATTATAAATAAAGCTGCTATGAGCATAGTGGTGCATGTGTCCTTGTGGTAAGGTGGAGTATCTTTTGCGTATATGCCCACAAGCAGTATAGTTGTGTCTTCAGGTAGAATTATTTCCAATTTTTTGAGGAACCACCAGATTGATTTCTACAGTAGTTTTACAAGTTTTCAATTCCACCAGCAATGGAGGAGTATTCCCTTTTCTTCACATTCTTGCCAGTCCCTTGAGATTTTGTCTTAATCATTCCGCTTGGTGTAAGGTAGAATCTCAAGGTCATTTTGATTTGCATTTCTCTGTTGACTAAGGATGTTGAACATTTCTTTATGAGCTTCTTGGCCATTCAAGATTTAGTTCTGTACCCCATTTTCTTATTGGGTTTTTTAGTTTTTTGGAGTTTAACTTCTTGAATTCTTTATATATTTTGGATTTTAGCCCTTTGTCAGATGAAGGGTTAGCGAAAGTCTTTTCTCAATAGGAAGCCTGCTATTTTGTCGTTTTGACAGAGGGTACATGAGTTTATTTGTTGAGTCTTTGTTTGGTTTAGGTATCAGAGTGAATGTGACCTCATAGAAGGCATTTGGTAGTGTTCACTCTGTTTCTGTCTTATGGAATTACTTGAGGAGTATTGGCATTAGCTCTTTGAAAATCTGTTAGACTCCTGCATAAACCCATCTGGGATTGCTTTTGTTGGAAGATTTTTAATGTCTCCTTCTATTTCAGTTAGGGATTATAGGACTATTTAGATAGTTTACTTGATCTTGAATTAGTTTTGGTAATTAGAATCTGTCCAGGAAATCATCTATTTCATTTACATTTTCCAATTTTGTAGAGCATAGGCTTTTGAAGTTAGAACTAACAGTTCATTTTCTCAGTTTCCAAAGCCTCCCTTTTCATTTCTTATTTTGTTAATGTGGGTACTGACTCTCTACCTTTTAGTTATGTTTGCTAAGGGTTTGTCTATCTTCTTGATTTTTCTCAAAGAACAAACTCTTTTTTTTTTTTTCATGAATTCTTTCTATTGTTCTCTTTGTTTCCATTTGTTTGATTTCATCCCTGAGTTGATTATTAATTCCTTTTGTCTGCTACTCCTAGGTGTGTTTGCCTCTTCTTTCTTTTTGTGTCCCTAGAGCCTTCAGATGTACTTTTAATTCATTAGTATGAGACCTCTTCAATTTCATTATGTGGGTACTTAATGCTATGAATTTTCCTCTTAGCACTGTTTTCATAGTGTCTCATAAGTTTGGGTATTTAGTACACTCATTTTCATTAAATTCTAGAAGCCTTTAGTATCTTTCTTTAATTCTTCCCTGACCCAGTGATCACTGAGTTCTGTTTCCACAAATATGTAGACTTTCTGTTGTTTCTGTTGTTGGTGATGTCTAGCTTTAATCCATGGTGATTTGATAATATTCATGGGATTATTTCAATTTTCTTGTATCTGTGGAGGTTTACTTGTGTCTGATTATATATTCAGTTTTGGAGCCAGTTCTTTGAGGTGCTAAGAAAGTATTATTCTTTTGTGTTTGGGTGAAGTGTTCTAAGTTCCGTTAGTTTTATTTCTCTGTTTAGATCATCTGTCTATTGATGAGAGTGGGGTGTTGAGTTCTCCCCCTCTTACTGTGAGGGGAGCGATGGGAGATTTAAGCTTTAGTAATATTTCTGTCATGAATGTGGGTGCCTTTGCATTTGAGGCGTAGTTGTTCAGAATTGAATGCCCTCTTAGTGGATTTTTCCTTTGATGAGGATGAACTGTCCTTCCTTGTCTATTTTGATTACTTTTGGTTAGAAGTCTATTTTACTAGATATTAGAATGGCTACTTTGCTTGTTTCTTGGGTCCATTTGCTTAAAATAAATCTTTTCTAGCTCTTTATATTGAGATAATGACTGTCTTTGTCACTGAGTTGTATTTCTTGTGTGCAGCAGAAAGATAGATCTGTTTTCACATCCATTCTGTTAGTCTGAGTTGCTTTAATGGGGAAAGGAATCCATTGATGTTGAGAGATGTTCATGACCAGCGATTGTTACTTCCTGGTATTTTGATGTGGTTTGTGGTTGAATGAATGAATGAATGAGTGTGTGTGTGTGTGTGTGTGTGTGTGTGTGTGTGTGTGTATTTCTCTTCTATTAGTTTTAATGGTGTATAATTATTTATTTATTCATTGTGCTTTCTTGCATCTAGCTAGCTCCATTGGATTGGAATTTTCCTTGTAGTTTTCTCTGTAGGGCTGGGTTAGTGGAAAGATATTGTTTGAATTTGGTTTTTTCTTGGAATATCTTGTTTTGTCCATCTATGGTAACTGAAAGTTTTGTTGGGTATAATAGGCTGAGATGACATCTGTGGTCTCTTAGGATCTTCAAGTTCTCTTCCCAGGCACTTCTAGATTTTAGATCTCAGATGAGAAATCAGGTGTAGTTCTGATAAGTCTGCATTTTTATGTTACTTAGCCTTTTTCCCTTGCTGCTTTTAAAATGATTTCCTTGTTATGTATATTTAGCGTTTTGATTACTATGTGACAGGTGGATTTTATTTTCTCATCCAATATGTTTGGTGTTCTGTAAGCTTCTTGTATTGTTACAGGTATCTTTTTTTTTTAGGTTAGGGACAATTTCTTCTACAGTTTTGTTGAAGATGTTTACTGGGCCGTTGACCTGGGAATCTTTTTCTTCTATTTCTATTGTTTTTGGGTTTGGTCTTTTCATGGTGTCCCAGATCTTGGACGTTTTGTGTCATCAACTTTTTATATTTTGCATTTTCTTCGAATGATATATTGATTTCTTCTATCATATATTCTACATCTGAAATTCTCTTTCATCTCATGTATTTTGTTCACTTTCCTAGGTTTTCCATCCCCAGGAATGCTGCAGTTCGTGTTTTCTGTGTTGCTTCCATTTCACTTTTCAGGTCTTGGACAGTTTTATTCATATGCTTCACCTGTTTGACTGTATTTCTTTTTATTTATTTGGTTCCTCTTTTAATGTCTCTACCTATTTGAATGTATTTTCCTGTATTTCCTTACGGAATTTATTCATGTCCTCTTTAGAGGTCGCTGTCCTCTTTGTAAAATTGAATCTAAGATACTCTTCTTGAATTTCAGTTTCATTAGGATATCCAGGGCTTGTTGTAGCAGGCTAGCTGGGCTCTGGTGGTGCTATAATGCCCTAGATCTTGTTGATTGTGTTGTTAAGCTGTTATTTAGGCACATGTTTTCCTCTGGTGTTGACTGGATGATCCTGATAGCAGCAGGACTTCTCAGGAAGATGGGGTGAGCCAAGGGCTGGACAATGGTAATCAGGATACCCCACCCTGTTGGCTGTGCCTCAGGCAGAAACCCCATTCTAAGGCTGTGTGACAGGTGGAGTGTACTCTGCAGGTTGTGTCCCAGTCAGACCTAACTTTAGTGCTTGAAGGATCCACTCTGGATGAGTGGTCAGGCAGGGCTCCAAGCTAGTTAGTTTTGGGGCCCCAAATTATGCAATATCAGATGTTGTATGGGAAGGCAGGTTGCACTTGGAGTCCTGCAAGCCTCCTCTGGACCAGGGACAAGGCCAGAGCTGAACAACTGGTAAAATGTTTTATCAGTTATTTATTTATTTGTTTTTATAATTGATGAAACAAATTAATAAATGCATTGACATATGAATTCCTTCACACTCTAACCTTTGGAATCACCACTTTCTTCTGTTTCAATAGCATTCTGATAGTTTAGCTTCTTGTTAACAACACAAACTTAAATAACATCATTTTTTCCTCACTTAACATTGACCAGTAGAATGTTTGCCTTGATAGACACAATTACTGGATGTTTGACTATAGAAAGCTCCAGTATTAAAAGTTAAGGATGACTAGTTTGAACTTTCATAGACTTTGGGATGATTACACATTTATTTCACTTTCATAAGATTGATACATGTTCCTAAGATTGATACATGTACCTTGGTTGACTGCAAGTTCTGTCAATGCAGTGTAAATGTATTCATGGCATAGAGTACTTTTGATACTAAGAGTATTTTCACAGTTAAAAAATATGTTGTATCCTAAATGTATTTATTCATTTATTTTATGACAGTTGCCTCCTCTAACAACTGTGCCCCGTTTTCTGATTTTGTGATGTGATAGTTACTGCTACTAATTTTAAAATTTGACAGAAGTCATTGCCAAGTGGCTTGTATACACATTTGGAATCAGGGTGTGAAGTCAGCTTCCAGTTATAGTTTGACCTCAATTTAGAAGACACATAATTTTTAACTTTAAAATTTTCATGTTTTATGATACCTCATTCACATGTATGATTATATTCCAGGTGAGTTGATATCATGCATAGCTTGTTATTATGTAATATCATATGTTGTATTATATGCAGATTTGGTTTACATGTTTTTAAATTTACGGTGGTGGGTTTGTCCCAGCACCAGAAATTAATTTAAAGATAATGTATCATTAATTGTTTTCTGACTCTATACAATTGTCTTTCTGTTATTTTATTACTGTTCTTCAGCTATATATCAGAGAGAAAGAGAGATGTAAGTTTAGGGTAATACCAAAAAGAATAAATATTAAAAATAAATTACTAGTACAGACAATTTTATTTGCACACTAAATAGGCTATAAATACCAGCTAAAGCAGGAATATATCTACTGATGATAATTAATTTACCTATAATTTGGTTGATACTTTGAACCTTAAGTTTTTATGTTGTAATTATTTAGTTTTAAAGTGATAATGTAGACACATTTTTAAAAATCAGAATCATTGCCTTCTAATCATCCTTTTCTTTATTTCTTTATTTTCCCTCCCTAACCTGCTCACTGATTTATGCAACTCTCTGACCACCTAACCTTATTCTCATTGTCTCATACTCTATGAATCGATCTATCTTCTTCATCATCTATCTCTATTTCTATCTCTGTTAATCAAACTTCCCTAATTGTGAAACTATTTGCAATTGATACCTGCTGGGAAAGGGAATCAATTTTCTTCAGTCGAATGTCACACTCCAGGCACTTCAGTGCCCAGAGGTGATCAACCAAAGTGGATTCCATGGTCCTGGAAGGGCTGGTGCTTTTGCTTTCATTCTGTTTTGCTGATTTTGTCTTGTTGGTCTTTTTTGTTCATTTCATTTGAAAACCTTTAAACTTGAAAGATATATGTAGTGTTACCTTATAAAGAGTAAGAAATCAATATATTCTCATCAATTCCATCTCCCTTTAACATAGATAGCTTCTCCAATATTAGGTGTGGATATATGTGGAGGAGCTGACCATTCACATATCCTTGTAGCTGGGCATACACCCTTGCAGCAGCATACTACTGTTGTAGTAAGAATAACCCTGCTGAGGCCAGCTCTTCTTTATATGATGAGAAGCACGCCACAGTTTCAAACTATAGTAATAATGGTTTTCTATTGGTCTTTATAGTAAATATGAATGTCCATAGCGATGAAGGAGCTGATTACCAAGATATTTTTGGCTTTCTGTAGTGGATCTCAGAGCATTCCGGTTTGACAGATGACTTATTTTAATTGCATCACACTGCATTCTTCTGTCTTCACTATTTCTAGTGCAAAAGTAAAGACAAGTAAAGTAACTTTTACTGTTTGTGGGTATAAAGTGTAAAATTGTTGAGTATCAGCTCTAAATAACATGCCATGTACATAAAACAGGACAAACTAGTTATGACAAATTGCATTTCTTCTGTAGCCATACATGAAATGTGGTCATTTGAGCATTTTTTAAAATAGTGGTATATATTTGGTCTGGCTTTTATGTGGGCTTTACACCAAAAGACAACTAATTCTTATAACCATTTAATAACATCAATAGAAAGGAAACGATGTAATTCATCACTAAAATACTGCATCTAAGAGTAAGAAGGGAAGTCAGAGAAACCAGAACTAAAATGTCAGAGAGGCTTAATGAAGATGATGCTATGTTGGCAGTGATATATGCTGGATTTTTTTTATCACCATAGTTACAGAAATCAGATATCCTTTTATTTAGAATGTTATTAAAGATGCAATGTTATTAGAGCAGTTTTTAATTCTACTTGCAAGTCTACAATATTGCAGATAAAAGTTATGTTCCATGATTCTATAGCTTTTTCTACAGCTTGCTTAAAGTAAAGCATCATTAAAAGACTATGTATAGTTCAACTTGTATCAATACCTGTCAGAATCAGAGTTGGTATGTAATATTTACATTATTTTGAACTTGTGAAGTTACATTGGAATTTCAAAAATATAAATGTCCTTTAAGTTTTTGTTTATCTTATTTTTATTAGTCAAGCATGGCTGAAATTATTCTAGTTTCATATCTATTATTGCATGTTCTTGAGATATTAAGACAATGGGTCACTAGATTTGTACCTGCTGAATGGGGAACCTTAGCACTTTGTGTCTTTAATCACTAATTTAAATTATAATATAAACAAATGCCAGTTTATTAATTATAAAAACTGGAAATATTGGAATATTGGTGAACTATTTGACAGTGTGGGCTTTCCTAATCTTCAATCATGGTAACTGTCATCCAATATTTTTAAAGTATCTCCTCTTTCTTTTTTTCTTTCTTTCTTTTTTTGGTGGGCAAAGAAGACAATTAGCTTTGTATCTACTGTTTAAAGTTGTCTCTCCCTTTTAACATTGTATTTGGTATTTAAAATCTTTTGTATACAGACATATGTCATGATGTATGGGATCTGGGTTCTAAAACCTCCTAGAGGCACACACATACAAAAAAAAATGTGCAGATTTTCAGACACTTATATAAATAGCTTCATAGAATTTTGGCATATCTTGCTAGAAATTATACATTTTTCCTAAGTTACTTATACAAATCAAAAATTATATGGAAAGATATGACATGGATAATGGCAAACTGAGCTGTCCCATTAAAATGTCATAGATATAAGAAGTTCTGAGTTCTGGGGGAGTTTAGAGGGCTAAAGAGCCAGGGCATAGTCTCATATTTTTAGAAGATAAAACCTTCCAAAGAATGGATTTGCTTTCAGCAGAGAAGCAGACTGTTTCATTAGATACTTGTAAGATTATTTTTTAATGTGGTAGAAATCTGAAGAAATAATGTGGAGTGTTATATCTCCAGCATATCAAGAGCTTGAGGATCGACCTTCCGGTTCCCATCTGTGGTGGGAGAACTGTGCCTGGGCCACCAGGGTTCCATAGCCAAGTAGTACCAGGAGAAAGCTACCCACCCAGGAGCATGGAAAAGCTGTGAGTGGGGTTAAGACGAGCACAACTGCTCACCAGGACCCACCCGGAACCCACGGGACACAGGGACAGAGGTAAAGTCGGGCATAGGAACCTTCTGGGTTCCATCTGTGCCTGGGGACCTCAGCCTGGGCCACCAGGGTTCCTTAGCCAAGCAATGCCAGAAAAACTTACCCTCACAGGAGTGTGGAAAAGCCATGAGTGGGGATAAGAAAAGAACCACTGCTCATCGGGACCTGGGTACCTCAGCCTGAACCACAGGGCTCCAGGAGAGAGCTGGTATCCCAGGAGTGCTGACATACCTTCGAGCACAGGCAAAACCACCACTTATGTTCAAACTCACTGGATCAAAGGGATCCTTGAAGAGCCATCAGGACATAGAATCCAAGGGACAGCTGGGGACAAGATCTTTCTGGTTTCTGTCTGCACCCCAGAGCTCACCCTATGCCACAGCACTCTAAACCCAAACAGCTGGTCTTCAAGGACTATTGATACAGAGGCCTGCAGGAGGGACAATCCACAGCCAGACTGAGTAAGATCAGCTAAAATCAGAGTTAGCAAGATGCAAAAGCCAAGGACAAGAACATAAGGAACAGAAACAAAGACTACTTGGCATCATCAGAACCCAGCTCTCCCACCACAGCAAGCACTGGATACCCCAACACACCAGAAAAGCAAGACTCAGATTTAACATCATTTCTCATGATGATGATAGAAGACTTTAAGAAAGAAAGAAATAACACCCTTAAAGAAATACAAGAGAACACAGGTAAACAGTTAGAAGCCCTTAAAGAGGAAACACAAAAATCCATTAAAGAATTACAGGAAAACACAATCAAACACAAGAAGGAAATGAACAAAAGTATCCAGGAGCTAAAAACAGAAATAGAAACAATAAAGAAATCACAAAGGGAGACAACCCTGGAGTTAAAAAACCTAGGAAAGAGACCAGGAGTCATAGATGCAAGCATAACCAACAGAACACAAGAGATAGAAGAGAGAATCTCAGGAGCAGAAGATAACATAGACAACATTGACACAACAGTAAAAGAACATACAAAATGCAAAAAGCTCCTAACCCAAAACATCCATGAAATCCAGGACAAAATGAGAAGCCAGAACCTAAGGGTAATAAGTACCGAAGAGAGTGAAGATTCCCAACTTAAAGGACCAGTAAATATCTTCAACAAAATTATAGAAAACTTCCCTAATCTAAAGAAAGATATGAACATAAACATAAAAGAAGCTTACAGAACTCCAAATAGATTGGAACAGAAAAGAAATTCGCCCCATCACATTATAGTAAAAACACAAAATACACAAAACAAGGGAAGAATATTAAAAGGAGTAAGGGGAAAAGGTCAAGTAACATATAAAGGCAGACCTAGCAGAATTACACCAGACTTCTCACTAGAGACTATGAAAGCTAGAAGATCCTGGGCAGAACTCATACAGACCCTAAGAGAACACAACTGCCAGCCCAGGCTGTTATACCCAGCAAAACTCTCAATTAATATAGATGGTGACATCAAAATATTCCATGACACAATATGTTTCCACAAACCCAGCCCTTCAAAGGATAATAGATGGTAAACATCAACTCAAGCAGAGAAACTACACCCTAGAAAAAGCAAGAAAGTAATTTTTCAACAAACTGAAAAGAAGATAGCCACACAAACATAAAAGTAACATCAAAAATAACAGAAACTAACAATCACTATTCCTTAATATCTCTTAACATCAATGGATTCAATTCCCCAATAAAAAGACATAGACTGACAGACTGGATATATAAAGAGGACCCAGCATTTTGCTGCATTCAGGAAACACACCTCCAGGATAAAGACAAACACTACACTACCTCAGAGTAAAGGGCTGGAAAACAATTTTCCAGGCAAATGGCCCCAAAAAACAGGATGGAGTAGCCATTCTAATATCGGATAAAATCGACTTTCACCCAAAAGTCATCAAAAAAGATAAGGAAGGACACTTCATACTCATCAAAGGAAAAAATCCACCGAGGAGAACTTTCAATTCTGAACATCTGTGCTCCAAATGCAAGGGCACCCACATTCATAAAAGAACTTACTAAAGCTCAAAGCACACATTACACCTCACACAATAATAGTAGGAGACTTCAACAACCCCATTATCATCAGTGGACAGATCTTGGAATCACAAACTAAACAGAGACACGGTGAAACTAAGAGATGTTATGAACCAAATGGATTTAACAGATATCTATAGAACATTTAATCCTAATCAAAAGAATATACCTTCTTCTCAGCATCTCATGGTACCTTCTCCAAAATTGACCATATAATTGGTCACAACAACCTCAACAGAAACAAGAAGATTGAAATAATCCCATGCCTCCTATCAGATCACTATGGATTAAGGCTGGTCTTCATGGCAACAATAACAACAGAAAGCCCACATTTACATGGAAGCTGAACAATGTTCTGCTCAATGATAACTTGGTCAAGGAAGAAATAAAGAAAGAAATTAAAGACTTCCTAGAATTTAATGAAAATGAAAATACAACAAACCCAAACTTATGTGGCACAATAAAAGCAGTGTTAAGAGGAAAACTCATAGCTCTGAGTGCCTCCAAAAAGAAAATGGAGAGAGCATACACTAGGAGTTTAACAGCAAACCTAAAAGCTCTCGAAAAAAAAGAAGCTAAGGCACCCAAGAGGAGTAGAAGGCAAGAAATAATCAAACTCAGGGCTGAAATAAACCAAGTAGAAACAAAAAGAACTATACAAAGAATCAACAAAACCAGGAACGCATTCTTTGAGAAAATCAACAAGATAGAAAAAACTCTTAACCAGACTAACCAGAGGGCACAGAGACAGTATCCAAATTAGCAAAGTTAGAAATGAAAAGGGAGACATAACAACAGATTCTGAGGAAATTAAAAAAATCATCAGATTCTACTACAAAAGCCTATACTCAAAAAAAATGCAAAATCTGGATGAAATGGACAATTTTCTAGACAGATATCAAATACCAAAGTTAAGTCAGGATCAGATAAACCATCTAAACAGTCCCATAATGTCTAAAGAAATAGAAGCCATCATAAAAGGTCTCCCAACCAAAAAAAGCCCAGGACCAAGTGGGTTCACTGGAGAATTCTATCAGACTTTCAAAGAAGACCTAATACCAATACTCTTCAAACCATTCCACAAAATAGAAACAGAAGGAACACTACCCAGTTCCTTCTATGAGGCCACAATCACACTGATACCAAAACCTCACAAAGACCCAACAAAGAAAGAAAACATCTGACCAATTTCCTTTATGAATATCGATGCAAAAATACTCAATACAATTCTCGCAAACCGAATCCAAGAACACATCATAACGATCATTCATCATGATCAAGTAGGCTTCATCCCAGGGATGCAGGGATGGTTCAGTACCTGGAAATCCATCAATATAATCCACTACATAAACAAACTTAAAGATAAATCCACATGGTCATTCCATTAGATGCTGAAAAAGCATTTGACAAAATTCAGCATCCCTTCATGATAAAAGTCTTGGAAAGATCAGGAATTCAAGGCCCATACCTAAACATAGTAAAACCAATATACAGCAAACCGGTAGCCAACATCAAACTAAATGGAGAGAAACTCAAAGCAATCCCACTAAAATCAGGGACTAGGCAAGGCTGCCCTCTTTCTCTCTATCTATTCAATATAGTAATTGATGTTCTAGCTAGAGCAATTAGACAACAAAGGAGTTCAAAGGGACACAAACTGGAAAGGAAGAAATCAATATATCACTATTTGCAAATGATATAATCTTACACTCAAATGACCCAAAATACTGCTGTAGAGAAATGCTACAGCTGATAAACAACTTCAGCAAAGTGGCTGGATATAAAATTAGCTCAAACCGATCAGTAGCCTTCCTATACTTGAAGGATGAACAGGCTGAGAAAGAAATTAGGGAAATGACACCCCTCACAATAGTCACAAACATAAAGTATCTTGCTGTGACTCTAACCAAGCAAGTGAAAGATCTGTATGACAAGAACTTCAAGTCTCTGAAGAAAGAAATCGAAGAAGACCTCAGAAGGTGGAAGCTCATGGATTGGGAGGGTTAATATAGTAAAAATGGCCATCCTGCCAAAAGCAATCTACAGATTCAGTGCAATCCCCATCAAATTTCCATCTCAATTCTTCTTAGACTTAGAAAGAGCAATTCTCAAATTCATCTAGAACAAAAAAATACCTAGCATAGCAAAAGCTATTCTCAACAACAAAAGAACTTCTGGGGGAATCAGCATTCCTATCCTTAAGCTGTACTACAGAGCAGTAGTGATAGAAACTGCATGATATTGGTACAGTGACAGGCAGGTAGATCAATGGAATAGAATTGAAGACCCAGAAATGAACCCACACACTTAGGGTCACTTGGTTTTTGACAAAGGAGCTAAAACCACCCATTGGAAAAAAGACAGCATTTTCAACAAATGGTGCTGGTTCAACTGGCAGTCTACATGTAGAAGAATGGGAATTGATCCATTCCTATCTCCCTGTACAAAGCTCAAGTTCAAGTGGATCAAGGACCTCCACATAAACCCGATACACTGAATGTAATAGAAGAGAAAGTGGGGGAAAGTCTCGAACACCTGAGTATAGGGGAACAGTTCCTTAAAGGAACACCAATGGCTTATGCTCTAAGATCAAGAACGGACAAATGGAACCTCATGAAATTGCAAAGCTTCTGTAAGGCAAAGGACACTTTCAATAGGACATAATGGCAACCAACAG
This sequence comes from Uromys caudimaculatus, assembly GCA_028551405.1. Lineage (NCBI taxonomy): Eukaryota > Metazoa > Chordata > Mammalia > Rodentia > Muridae > Uromys > Uromys caudimaculatus. The sequence continues at coordinate 31,109,640 of CM052704.1, forward strand.
ATTGGGAAAAGATCTTAACCAATCCTAAGTCTGATAGAGGGCTAATATCCAATATATACAAAGAACTCAAGAAGTTAGACTCCAAAAAACCAAATAACCCTATCAAAAAATGGGGAACAGAGCTAAACAGAGAATTCTCAATTGAGGAAATTCGAAGGGCTGAGAAGCACCTAAAAAAATGCTCAACATCCTTAGTCATCAGGGAAACGCAAATCAAAACAAGTCTGAGATTCCACCTCACACCATTCAGAATGGCTAAGATCAAAAACTCAGGTGACAGCAGATACTGGTGAGGATGTGGAGAAAGAGGAACACTCTTCCACTGTTGGTGGGATTGCAAGCTGGTACAACCACTCTGGAAATCAGTTTGGTGGACCCTCGGAAAAATGGACATAATACTCCCTGAGGACCCAGCTATACCTCTCTTGGGCATATACCCAGAAGATGCTCAACACGTAATAAAGATATATGTTCCACTATGTTCATAGCAGCCATATTTATAATAGCCAGAAGCTGGAAATAACCCAGATGCCCCTCATCAGAGGAATGGATACAGAAAATGTGGCATATTTACACAATGGAGT
>CM052704.1:31117916-31187191 GCA_028551405.1 Uromys caudimaculatus
AATCTCCAAAATAATAAATGAATCTTGTTTTAAAAAGGGGGAAGGAGGGGAGGAAGGAAGGAAGGAAGGAAGAAAGGAAGGAAGGGAGGGAGGGAGGGAAAAGGGAGGGGAGGGGAGGGGAGGGGAGGGGAGGGGAGGGGAAGGGAAGGGAAGGGAAGGGAAGGGAAGGGAAGGGAAGGGAAGGGAAGGGAAGGGAAGGGAAGGGAAGGGAAGGGAAGGGAAGGGAAGGGAAGGGAAGGGAAGGGGAGAAGTGGTGAAGGATTTCATCAGTCCTGGTAAGCAACATTCAATTCTTAGTACCTACACAGAGGAAGGAGAGCACCAAACCAGTCATTATCCTTTGAGCAGTGCATGCACTTCTTGACATAAATGCTTGTATGAAAAGGCACAAGAACATACACACAAAAATGAAGAAAAAAGAATATTAAAATTATTTATTCTTTAATTTATCATAAAATTTAGAACATGAGTTGAGCTTCTCATTCATCTGAAGCACCATGGCTTTCTGTTTAACACAGAGAGAGTGTGATGTATAGTGATAGCCTGCAGCGAGCCTCCTATGAGCTTTCAGTCTTGACAAGATGCTTGTGATCAAGGCCTGATTTTGAAGATCAGGTACTCACTGCAGCACAAATCTGCTGTTTCATTCTTCTGTGAGAATCCTTTGTGGCTTTAGTTGTTCACTTGATAGAAAAGCATGCAGTGAGAATTTAATGTTTAAATGACACTAGTTTTAAATTAAAGATTTCCTGAAATTTTAAAGTGAAATGTGTCTGTGAAGCCATTGGGAGTAGCATGTGTTTGAAGACAATAGCCCCTGGGCAGAGAAAAATAATTCTTTGCCTGCTTGCCAAATCATATTATTGTCAAAACCTGAATGGAATTAGAAGCCCATTCACTCGGTTGCGATGGATTATATATGCGGTGTGAATAGTTGCATGATTTTAGCTTGCCTCACATGTGGTGGGATTCTTAAATAAGAATGTCTTATTGACATTGTTATATAAGTCTATTCTCTATGTTCCTCATAATAATTTTATACCAGATAATGAAGATCATTTTGATTCGTAAACAATCATATTTTGTTAACATTTTATATTTGTATTTAAGTATTCTTTTATAGTAATTCAGTGATTAATTACAAAGTTACAAGTATAATAAAGAAGGCTCAGCCATTGTCTTAGTCAGGGTTTCTTTTCCTGCACAAACATCATGACTGAGAAGCAAGCTGGGGAGGAAAGGGTTTATTGAGCTTATACTTCCACACTGCTGTTCATCACTAAAGGAAGTCAGGACTGGAACTAAGCAGGTCAGGAAGCAGGAGCTGATGCAGAGGTCATGGAGGGATGTTTCTTACTGGCTTGCTTCCCCTGGCTTGCTCAGTTTGCTTTCTTATACAACCCAAGACTCCCAGCCTACAGATGATACCACCCACAATGTGCCCTCCCCCCCTTGATCACTAATTGAGAAAATGCCTTACCGCTGGATCTCATGGAGGCATTTTCTCAACTGAAGCTCCTTTCTCTGTGACAACTCCAGCTTGTGTCAAGTTGACATATAAAACTAGCCAGTACAGTCATGGAGGCTCTGCTATTGAAGTGAGCTCTACAGGAAATTCCTAATGACTATGGCAAGAGGCTTCCCAGTTGGTTTTTGTTACATGTTTTTGAATCAAAAGTTCATGATGTTTGACTGTCTGTCTGCCTGTTTATTCAACAATTTGTCTACCTATCTACTTGCTATTTATTCTTTTTTGATAGTTGTGTTTATTTGATAGTTGTGTTTATTAAGCTTAATCATTGAAACTGAAAGTATGTCTATCATAGTGAATTCTCTAGACTATACAGAATAGCTGATAATACATAAGAATTGAGCATCAAACCAGTGATATCACATATTGGGAGTTATTCAATACATCTTAAAATTCAGTTGATAAAATATATATAGTTAATGCCACATAAATATTATATTACAATATGATGGTCTTACTTTTCTATATAGACATTTGAAAAATATTGGTTTTTCAATAAGGGCTTCAGTGACACTATGCTGATAATTTTAAAAATTAATTGATGAACAATTGATATAACATATTTATAGTGCACCACACAATTCACTTTATAAAATATCATCGATACACATTGGTTATCATGAGTTTCTATTTTCATTTGTAGGCTGATCAATTTTTTTATGTCAGAAAATCAAATATCTATGTGGATGCCCTGAAGTAGGTTCAACTCTAATATCTACTTCTTACTGATCAAAGTAGTTGGCAGTAAATAAAACTGAATATTTCCTCCCTGAAATATAGATTAGAAAAGAAAATCATATTATTATATTAATAATATAAGCATTTCGTATTCAACTGAGAAACATTGCAAGTTAAGTTATTGAAATCTAACCTGGAACATTGGCATTTACTAACACAAACCAATTCCACATTTCATCTTGGAGGGGAAATGTTTTAGTACATTTATTCATGTATACTGCAATTTATCTGCAGTCCTTGGCTTCAAACCCAGGGCCCCACACATGCTAAGTTCTAATATGGAATCACACTCTAATCCAATAAATATTGTTGTTTTGATAAAAATTAATTTCTACCTTAGAGTAGTCTCCCTTTGGTTTGTTTTTATTTATAAAACTTCTGCCATTGTTTTAATTTCAGTTGTAAATCTCTTTTGTGTTGACGAAAGTATTAGGAGTGCTTTGGAAGTCAGAAGCTTTGGTGCCTTCCAGCTGAGCATACCACATCTGCAATAGAAAATGCAAGTGGCATGAAGTGAGGAGGGTGAATCTGAAGGAGAGACAACAGGGAGGAGGAGGTATGGAGAGTGGGAAAACTGCAGTCTTGTATGAGAGAAGAGTAAAACATCATGAAAACAAAAATAAAATTAAATCAGAAAGGGAAAAAGAAAACAGAGATGAGTAAATGTTAGTGTTTGGCTTACTTTCTTCATTTATACAATATAACATCCTAACCCAGATATGGTCTGACCCATATTTAAATGAGTCCCACTGCAAAAATTGACATAATCAAGGTAATATCTCATGGACATGTGCAAAAGTCCTACCTACAAGTGATTTTAGATCCTGTCAAATTACCAATCTCTAGTAACCATCACTCTTATTGATTCATATTTATATATCTTTGCATATATTTATATGATGAATGGTTATGGAGAAAGTATGGTTGAATGGATTTCAAAATGCATTCAGAATTTTAACATTCTTTATTGTAAGTAAATTTGTGCACATGTATATATTGGGGTATGATAAAAGAATTATATAAACAAAAAATGAGGGAAATAGAAAATGCAATATGAATTTTACATGCATCATCTGGGTGAAAAGCCTCTCCTCAGTAGATGTGACAGTGTAGTTGCACATTTTGCTCATGATTGCTTACGTGCAACAAAGATTATCAGCTCTATCTACATGTAAATTGGTAATATATTATCAAGAATGATTACTGTTCCAATTGTATCACCTTTTAGAGCTCATATACAATTTATTTAAAAAAACACAATAGTTTCTTCTAGCTGCCCTTTTCAAAAGAGAGAGTCATAGGCTCATTATTAGAAATTAGCACAGATGTTGCAACTTCACCAATTCAAATCACAAATTTGCCAACTTTGACCTTAACCTGAGTATGGCCTCTGCCCAGGCAAAACTGGAAGAAGAATAAATGATCCTTCAAATATATCTAAGTTTCTAAGTTAGTAATATACAGTAATAAAAAAATAATCACAAAGAGTTATTCTGTGACAATGTTTGGCACATATATAGTTTATAGTGTGTTGTATAAGTTAATATATTAATTTAATATGTAACACTAACTAATCATAATTTATTTTCAACTGTCTTGAGAGGATATTAGAATTTTCTTCTTATTATAGTTTGATATTTGGAAGTTATGAACACTAAAGGAAGTACTTCTTATCATAGACTGTATTAGGGTTCTCTAGAGTCACAGAACTTATAGATAGTCTCTGTATAGTAAGGGAATTTGTTAATGACTTACAGTCTGTAGTCAAACTCCCCAACAATGGTCAGCAGTAGCTGTGAATGAAAAACCTGAGGATCTAGCAGTCACTTAGTCCCATAAGGCTCGCAGGCGAAGAAGATTGAATCTTCCTCCTTCCAATGTCCTTATGTAGATCTCCAGCAGCAGGTGTGGCCCAGATTAGAGGTGTGTGTACACCACACCTGAAACTTGTGTCTTCCAGTCTCACGATCTAGATCATAGGTGAGCCTTCTAATTCTGGATTGTAATTCACTCCAGATATAGTCAAGTTGACAATCAGAAATAGCCACTACAATCCACCCCTTGTCAACTTGACACAAATAATATCTCATATCTACATGAAACAATAACAAGGTCATAAATACCCCTAACATGATATAACTATTCCTTGTACAATCGCAAACACATTTATAAACTTACAATGGGGTAGTGTCCCTTGGGAACATTCCTTTAGTATCTCAAATACCAACTGATGTTAAAGAAATTGGAAGACAAATATGTTCTTAACAAAATACAACAGAAGCATTCATATTACTTATAATCCTGGTTTCTGCAGCTGGTTACATGGTCTTAGCTGGTATTTATAACACCTTTCTCTACTACCCATTCTGTATTTCCTCCACCCTCTGTAAGCACCTCAGCAGGTCTTGGCTCTTTTCCTGGAGGAGTGACCCATACCTTCATTCCTGATGGGTCTGCATCCTTTGTCATCCTGCTTGAATTAGGCTGTTGTAGTTTCCCATTGACTTTAATCACAGGACATAGTAGTACTAAGAGATGCCCTAAGGGATCTCCTGCACTCCAGACATAATCCTTCTTACCTCTATTGTGGAGAGGCAATCCAATTTCCCCATGGTAATCTGGGTCTATCAACCATCCTAACACTGTTACTCCTTTCTTAGCCTGTTGGTTTAAGGGCATTAGAAGCCCAAAATGACCAGGGGGAAGTTTGAACTTCCAGTTCAATGAAATGTTTGTTGTAGTTCCTGTTAGGAGCACTCCCCCATCTGTTCTAGACCAGCAGAACCTAGAGCTGTGGGGACAGGAAGCAGAAATTTTCCTAGAGGGTCACAAGGAGGGATAGTGATTGGAACTATTCCATTTTCCACCCCTTGATTCCTGGACCCATGGATCCTGGCTATGGGAGAAACTGTACCATATATTGGATGCTGATTCAAAGCATATACTGCCTCCTGAAGAACTCTGCCCCAACCCTCCATGCTGCTGCCACATAATTTGCACTGTAACTGTGTCTTCAAAAGGCCATTCCATCTTTCTATCAGACCAGCTGCTTCAGGATGATGGGGAACATACATAGTAAGACCAGTGAATTCCGTGATCGTGGGCCCACTATCGCAATTCTCTGGCTGTGAAATGAGTCCCTTGGTCAGAAGCAATACTGTGTGGAATACCATGACAATGAATAAGGCATTCTGTAAGTCCACAGATGGTGGTTTTGGTAGAAGCATTACGTGCAAGAAAGGCAAATCCATAACCAGAATAAGTATCTACCTCAGTAAGAACAAAACGTTGTCCTTTCCAGGGAGGAAGTGGTCCAATGTAGTCAACCTGCCATCAGGTTGTTGGCTGGTCACCTCGAGGAATGGTGCCATATCTGGGGCTCAGTGTTGGTCTCTGCTGTTGGCATATCTGGCATTCAGCAGCAGCTGTAGCCAGGTCAGCCTTGGTGAGTGGAAGCCCATGTTGTTGAGCCCAAGCATAACCTCCATCTCGGCCATCATAGCCACTTTGTTCCTGTGCCCACTGAGCAATGACAGGGATGGCTGAAGAAAGAGGCTGATGGTCCACAGAATGGGTCATCTTATCCATTTGATTATTGAACACCTCCTCGGCTGAAGTCACCTTTTGGTGAGCATTTACATGGGTCACAAATATCTTCACATCCTTTGCCCATTTGAAGAGATCTATCCACATACTTCTTCAGATGTCTTTCTCACCAATTTTCCAATCATGATCTTTCCAAGTCCCTGACCATCCAGCCAATCCATTGGCTACAGTCCATGAGTCAGTGAACAATCGTACATCTGGCCATTTCTTCTTCGAAACAAACTGTAATACCATGTGTACTGTCCGAAGTTCTGCCCACTGTGAAGATTTTCCTTTACCTGTATTTTTCAGGGTTGTCCCAGAAAGGGATTGTAATGCTGCAGCTGTCCACTTCTGGGTGGTGCCTGCATAATGTGCAGAGCCATCAGTAAACCAGGTCCTAGTCTTCTCTTCTTCTGTCAGCCGATCATAGGGAACACCCCATGAGGCTATAGACATATACTTGGCAGCAGATGGCATTGTTACAGGAGTAGAAACCATAGTCATTTGAGCAACTTCTTCATGTAACTAGCTTGAGCCTTCAGGACCTGCTCGGGCTCAATCACGGATGAACTACTTCCATTTGATAATAGACTTGGAGGGTCTTATAACACCTAGCTCATGATGGGCAGTTCAGGTTGAATAGTAACTTGGTGTCCTGTTGTCAAATGTTCAGTTTCCACTAAGGCCCAATAGCAGGCCAAGAGCTGTTTTACAAAGGGGAAATAGTTGTCTGCAGATGATGGTAGAGATTTGCTCCAAAATCCCAAAAGTGCCTTCTTTGATTCACCTACAGGAGCCTGCCAGAGGCTCCAAACAGCATCTCTATCTGCCACCTATCTATCATCTCTATCTATCCACCTCAAGTACCATCGGGTCTGCTGGGTCATATGGTCCAAGTGGTAGAGCAGCCTGCACAGCAGCCTGGACCTGTTGAAGAGCCTTCTCCTGTTCCAGACCCCACACAAAGCTAGCAGGTTTCCAAGTCACTTGGTAAATGGGCCTGAGCAACACACCCAAGTGAGGAATATGCTGTCTCCAGAATCCAAATAGACCCATAAACTCTGTGTGTCTTTCTTGGTGATAGGAGGGGCCAGGTACAATAATTTATCTTTCACCTTAGATGGAATATCTCTACATGCTCCACACCACTGGACTCCTAAAAATTTCACTCAGGTAGATGATCCTTGAATTTTGATTGGATTTATTTCCCATCCTCTGATAAGCATATGCGTTACCAATGAGTCCAAAGTGGTTGCTACTTCCTACTCACATGGTCCAATCAGCATGTGTCATCAATATAGTGCACAAATGTGATATTTTGTGGAAGAGACAAACGATCAAGATCCCTTCTAACTAAGTTATGACACAGGGCAGGAGAGTTAATATATCCTTGAGGCAAAACTGTAAAGGTATACTGCTGGCCTTGCCAACTAAAAGCAAATTGCTTCTGGTGATCATTATTGACAGGTACTGAGAAGAAGGCATTTGCTAGATCAATAGCTGCATACCAGGTACTAGGAAATGTGTTAATTTGCTCAAGTAATGAAACTACATCTGGTACAGCAGCTGACTTAGTTTTCGATAGTCAACTGTCATTCTCCATGATCCATCTGTCTTCTGCACTGGCCAGATAGGAGAGTTAAAGGGAGATGAGGTGGGAACCACCACCCCTGCATCTCTCAAGTCCTTGATAGTGGCAGTAATTTCTGCAATTCCTCCAGGAATATGGTACTGTTTTCGATTCACTATTTTCTTTGGCAGAGGCAACTCTAACGGCTTCCATTTAGCCTTTCCAACCATAATAGTTCCACATGTCAGGGAACCAATATGAGAATTCTGCCAATTTCTAAGTATATCTATCCCAATTATACATTCTGGAACTGGGGAAATGACCACAGGATGTGTTTGGGGACCTACTGGACCTACTGTAAATCAGACATCAGTCAAGACTCCATTAATCACCTGTCCTCCATAAGCCCCTACTTTAACAGGAGGGCCACAATGTTGGCATCTCCTGGGGTCAACATCAATTCAGAGCCGGTATCCAATAGGCCCCTGAAAGTCTGGTTATTTCCTTTCCCCCAGTGTACAGTCACCCTTGTAAAAGGCCGTATGTCCCTCTGGGAAGGGCGGGAGAAAGGCTAACAGCAAAACTTTTAGGTATCTTATCAAATGTAAGGTACAAATCCTTGAATCTATGAATATAGAACCACTAAGTAGTCTCATCAATGTAGTTCAGCATACTCAAGAAATTATTGACAAAATACTGGAAATTTCTACTTGGATTCTATCATCATTCTCCTTTCTTTGCATGTATCCATATGTAGCAAAAATAATGATGCTAATCAGTGCCCACTGTTATCCTCAGCACAGTGTGCCTTTTTAAATAAATCAGAAGATATATAATAAATAATACATGTATTATATATAGTAATTTTAGGTTACTAGAAACTGAGAAAGTGTGTGTTTCTGTGTACACACACATGCACTATCTTCAGTGAATACAGGTTCTTATGCAGTTCAGAACAGAAATAGATCCTCTGGAGCAGAAGTTACAAGCATTTTTGAACTTCTGATATTGGTATATGAAACTTAACTTGGTCTTCTGGAAGAGCACTTCACTGCTTCACTGCTGTGCTATATCTACCTCCTATCAGTGCAATTTAATTATCTGAAAAAAAATTCAATACGAAATGGAAAACAGCTGAATTAAACTGAAAAAGTTATAATTTTTAAATAATAACAAAATGATTTGTCAGTCAAATGATTAATTTCAGTGCAAAGCATAGCACTTAGAAGATGTTTGGTATATTTGAAAAAATTCATCCAGCTTTTCAAAGACACTGGAAACTGAACAAATAATTCTATTTGTCTAAAAATTAGTTGTAATCGGAAAGATCTATAATCACTTTAAAAGGTATTTAATTATTGTAAGAATGAGTTCAAAAACTGCTGGAAGCCACATCAAAAAGCCATTTTGTGCCTTAAGCTGTGCTTATACCACTATCAGACAAATGATTATAATACATAATTTTTATTAGGCCCCACAGGCAACAAAATATTTATTGAACATGACAGAGAAAGACTGAATTTTTTAAGTGACATAATTTACATAATACATCTTTCAGCTATGTTGTTCAGGAATTTAAAACATCATAAATTATTAAGTATAAATTAATTCATAAATTTATTAATATTGTTCACATACTCAATATTTTTCATATATTTGTATGAACTGCATAGTTCAAAGACTGAATTTGCTGCCTTGTATTCATTTGGTTAAATATCAATTATTGCTGGAAGATTATGGTCTCACCAATGAGCTACGCTGGAACAAAAAATACATTATGATAGTTTTTCACATAGAAGTTATTTCCTGAAATGAAAGAGAAAGGCAGGATGAAAACATAGAATCAAAACAACTCTAACCAGGATTTAATGTAAACCCTGTCTCTGTTCTGCACTGACTCTAAGTTACTGGTATTATTTCACTTTTTTGAATATTCAATACTCTTAGTATTGTAATATGTAGAAATAAAAAAAAAACTTGACCTATATCAATGAAGGGGTCGACATTATTTAGAGACCCTTGTTTTTGATAATCTGCAAGTCATATTTATAGATCACACAAATCAAGTCAGTGTCAGGAGCACAGGGAAGAGGATGTCTGCAGGGGAGAGGATGTCTCCTGCTCTGTTGCAGTTATCAGACATTGGAAGCATCTGTCAGAATGTTCCTGTAAGGATCAGGGAGTAGAGACTGCCTGTTTATAAATCCTTGTCTGAGAGACTGAAACTTGATCAGTAAGGTTTATAAATATAAATTCACTTTGAAAACAATGTTGCTGTTGTTTTTTTTTCTCTCATCTGATAGCATTGTCCATCTATTCAATACTCTGTATTAAGAGGCAATCTAATTCCCTAACATAGAGTCATTCAAGCAAAGCACTAATGAGCATCTCTCAGAAATAGAATAAAAGACATTTTTCATGGAGTGGGCGTTGGACTAAATGTTCTGTACAACCCTTTCCAAACATAACAGTTTGAAAATTTAATAACCACCAAATTATTTCTAAAATAATTACTCTGGCCACTGCGTATTCTAAATTATCTTTGGGAAGATGAAATTGAGCTCCATTATTTATATAATATTCTGAGTTTAAAAAGTCAGAAAACTTTTTATAAAACACTAACACTAAATATTTTAAGATTCGCAAAGTATAATATCTAGTGAATACCCATCGTACTGCTGAAAAACAGCTGTAGAAAATAGGTCACGCATTAAGCAGTAACTAGCATGCCTGTTCTCGACGAAAACTATGCATGAATTCATGCAAATTTGGTTTATGGACACTAGTTTTTGTGAATCATGGAGTAATACACTTCTTTCATTATGATACTAAGTATTCAGAACTGGTCTCTTAAGAAAACTTGATATAATCTTGTTTCTTGTGTGTTGAAACTTTGACTCATTTATCAGAAATATTTTTTGATTTAAGAAATTTCCTTTTTTAAAATTATACCTCTAAACTTTCTCTATTACCAAGGTCTCATAATAGACTAGCATTTATTTCTAATTATTTGTATTTTTCCATCCATGCTATCTCCTAAAACAAAGTTTTGAAGTGATTTGAGCAGCCTGAGATTAGAGTCAACAAACATTTCAATACCATTATAAAGTTAAGTCTGAGTTTTGAGCAGTATAATGTATCTGCTGGTCATAAGGAGCAAAATTAAACATCTGGAGCAGCAGTAGATGTTCTCGGAGAAACAGCAGACTCTGGAGCAGAGGCACATCTGGTTATAGGTCCTCAGAGCTCCACTCCAGGGAAAAGCAGTCATCTGAAGTAGAGCGTGAAGACTCACAACTTTTATTGGTCTCATTTTGTCCATGCTGAGTAAGTAAGGCTATCCTTAAATACTTGCACTTTCTTCCTCGGGACTACAAAATAGGATGGCTATCATCCAAGTGTTTGCTTGCACAACTGCATCTGCATCTGATTTTTTTTTTTTTTTGTCTTGGAGATTTTTGCAAAATATGAGTGTGGAAAGATTGATCCATACTTGACATAGAGTTGTAGCTTCTAATGTCATTCTGGAACCTACTTTCTTCAACAATGCATTGAATCCTTTTCAAAGATACTGCTTTGGTTGCCGGGAATGGTTTCCAGCTCTGTAAAATTGCATTGTTAATAGTTAGCTTCTAGGGAAATAAACAAGTAGAAAGGCTTCCTCAACAACCAAATGTGTGTCCAAATTCCACTCATTCTTTGATTCTCAGCTTAAGTATCGTTTATTCAAAATAGCCTCTTGTTCTAGTTACTTCATTCACGAAATGTGATGGATAAGCTGACAAAAGCAGCCGGAGGAAGGAATGATAACAATCCTCTCTCCTAACCTTCCCTCCCCTTCTCCTTTAAGTGGGTGGGACCCTCCTGGGTATCCACACCAACCAAAGAGCATACACGGGTGGAGGTAGGCCTCCCCACACATATGTAGCACATGTGCAGCTCAGTCTTCAGGGGGTTACGAACAACTGGACTGGTTGCTATTCCAAAAGCTGTTGCCCTTATGTGAGACATGTTCTAGCTGGGTTTCCTTGTCTGACTTCAGTGGGAGAGGATGCACCTATGGTAGTTCTTAAGAAAGCTGGGCAGGGAGAATAGGCAGTTGGAACTGGGGTCCTGCTAGCTTTTTCCAGGGTAGAGTTCAATCATGCAGACAGTCATTCAGCTGTCTCTCCTCTTTTAAAACACTTGGGAAATCCCAGCCCTAAAATCTGTTAAATTGATTGGCAGAGTATTGCACCTTCTGAAATAAAATGTACAACCAACCTTCACGAATCATCCTATGTGTTGTAACTCATGCTTTGTTTAATATGCATATTCTTTTTCATTATGTACACTCATTTGGTTCTATTCCTTGTGGAAAAATATGCTTCAAAATTTTTTAACAAGCAAAAACCTAGTACTTTTAAAGTACCTCCTAGTACATAGTAGGTTCTCAATCAATAATTATTTGACGTGCAAATATGTAATTAAGCAGATGATGATTAACAAACCGTGAGCAGAAATAACTTCATTTTCATATTCTTTAGTGATTGCTAGAGAAATTACTTGTGCAATTATTTCAATGTGTCTGATCAAATCATTACTCAGAGAGTAGATTGGTATGATAAACAAAGTACATTTTTAATGAATCATTTTATAGTCAGAAAATGAGGCTGATGTAATTCTGATGATAACCATGACTGTCTGTTGGAAAATAGGGTTGAGAGGCACTATTGCATGAGGTGGGCCTTTATTTTCTGACTCTGAAGCTTACAAGTGTTTCTGATAAATTTCCTCCTGTGTGCCCAGGGTTTGAAGTTTCCAATTCAGATTGCACTGGGTGCTTGGGGTCAAGGTTTATATTAGTAAGTGGTGAATGCATTTACTTTTACTATTTCATAAAATGATCCATTTTGGCTTTTAATCTCTTGCTTATCAGTAACACCTGTGATCAATATATGTCTCCTTCCTGATTATTGGCTTATCTTCAGGGAATGAGGAGAATTAGTAAGCGATTTTGAGAAGAGGTAAGATCAGGGAGTCAGTTCCCCACTCCAAAGGATATTTTAGGATATTCTTACAAGTTATAATCCAGCCTAGACAAATGACTTCAAGAGATTTGACAATTTAGCCAGATAGGAGTTAATTTATATAATCTAAAGCCGATCAAACCCCACATTTTAAACAGGCTATTGGGTGACCAGCAGTAAAAGTACTAAAATTCAGTTATGAGGAGTGGATGCGGCCTGGTGATTACTCAGGAGTAAGGTAATACAGTACTCTGATTAAGTGTAGTTTTCATCGCAAATGGCAGTTAAGTTTGAGGATAAAGATGAAAAGAAGTGAGGCTAGAGAAGACCTCCTGCCCAGAATGGAGAGGAGATGAGCAATGGATGAAGAAGGCTCACCATCTGCTTTTGAAAATAACACCTCTCTCTTTCAGGGACTTCCTGGGACCTTACACATAACTAGTTATCACTTCTACCATTACTAATCTTAATATTTTATAAATGAATTAACCACGAGAAGATAACATTCACTTCATGGGCATACTGATATTTTCATTTATAATAATACTGTCAGTAATAAGATTTGCTTTATATATTTATGATTAAGTGCTCATTAGTTAATTCATGTAGGATAACACAAAGAGGCTTATGATATGATTTTAATTTTATAACTTTATCCTGGGGTATGCCTAGATAGACATGAGTTATTTAGGGTTACTATATTGTAAGTTCTAGACCATCTTTTTCCCTTTACCACATTATAAATAAAATAAAGTTCTGTATTTAAAAATTACTAGCAATTTCCAGAATATTTAAATTATTCATATGCAATGAATGATGAGCCAAAATTATAAACTGAAAAGAGACCCCAATAGAAAACTTCAACATAACACATTTCATTTACCATTATTTATGAAACACTTGTAGATGCAAAGCAATCATACAGCTGATATGTCCCTGATAATTTAAGATTATATAGTCATTACATAAGAGTGAAAAAGATGAGCCAAAATTCCACTAATTTTAAACATTATTTTCTTTAGTCTTTTTGAAAATTGCATGTGGTATGTATATTTTTAAACTTTTAATTATATGTGTGTGTGTGTGTGTGTGTGTGTGTGTGTGTGTGTACCTCTATGCGATTATGTGCACCTGAATCTGGAGGGCCAGGTGTCCAGAGGCTTCAGGCTCTTTTGGAGGCAGTTGTGGTCCTCCTGAAATGGTCTGGCCACTTAAACTTGGGTCCTTTGCAAGAGTAGCAAGGACTCTTGACTGAGCATCTCTGATTCCAATATCTGGATTTTATTGAATATTAAATTAAATATCAAGAAAATCTTATGTATTCAGAAGCCAAACAATTAATCATTGTGACCAATCAAAGTAGCTGTCAGAATTTATATGTAAGATACTTACACTTCAGTAACAAAAGTTGATGTTTTGTATTATGATCCAAAGGTTAAAATATTTTAAGTACCCAATTATATGTATTGTATATATATGACATAATAACAAGAAATAAGATTTAAATGACTATATAATGTAAGTGAGTAGTTTGTAGAGGAAATGAAATGTACTCCAGCCTTTTAAATAAAATTTTATGGGTGAAAAATCTTCACTGTATAAGTAAGTTATGAATAATAAATACAAAGCACTTCTTCTAGCATATCATTTTATAACTTTGAAAAGTAAATCTGTCAAAAATGAGCGTTTTCTAAAAGGTTAAATAAATTGTACTTCCACTGAATTAAAGCTGTTGAAATCTTTTAAAGGTCACTTTTCATGGGATCTCACTTATTTACAAGCTATACTGCTCATCAAAGAACTGTAAGATGGGCTCCATAGATTGGTGAAAATTCCAAATCCATACGGAAAATATGCCTCTTAGGACTCAGCCTGGCATGTAATATTGCTATCTTAAAATTATCAAATTAATCAACAGGAAAATAAGATTTGGCATGAAAACAAATAACATTTGTCTAATATTTAGCTTACCATAGGGTTGCATATAGGGCCCTTTCAGTGACACACATAAAGATAAGCTGCTTCCAACTGAAAGTGCAAGGCTCAGTGTCTAATGCCAATTTATCCATTTACCTACAGGACCCATTGCTGCTCTTCTAGTTACACATTTTCTAGATAATTGCCTTGACTGTCTAGTCACAAATTATTAGCATATTATCTCAATTGATTACATTTTACATTGTATCCTTTAGGAAGCTAACAGAGTAATAACTACTCTTAAAAAGAGGAAAGACTTAGAGCCCTGGTAATAAAAATTCATTGTCTGTTTTTTAAAAATATTAAAACATTAAACCAAGGTGATATAATATAATTAGTTTTTGTCTTGGATTAGACAAAATCTTTGGGACTAATGAAGAATTGAACAATCCTTCACTGCTCGTGTCCTACATGACACCAATCATTTTATACTTCTTGTTATTCTGAGGAGTTCTTGAAAAGTCTTTTGAACATTTCCTGGAATTTATAGACTGATTGATAAAAATGTATTTAATAACTGAATTAACCAGAATATTAGCTGTTATCATCTACATACATCATTATTATGACTTCAGAAACTAAACAAACAAACAAACAAACAAACAAACAAACAAAAAACCCACAAAGCTTTTATTTTGTGAAGTAGCCTAATACTGAGAGCCCAAATCCTTGCTAGATTAAAATCAGAAACATAAAATGATCTATGACTTGGCATTCCTAAGGGAAATCTGTATCAGGAGACACAGAGGAATGAAGAATACTTCTCAGGAACGTTCTGGCACTGCTGTTCTTTATTCTCTTTCTCATGCAATGCAATGCAAACTTATGAAGCGTCTTTCATATGAATGTAGACTCTTTAGGGCTGGGAGGTGGTTCAGTGGTGAAGCATTTGCTCCTCAAGCCTGATGTGTCCGAGTCTGTTTTTCTGGAATTCACACAATAAAAAAGCATGATGTTGTCACTTAAGTGTTTATAGTCCTAGCATATCACTACTGGGTGGTGGGAAAAGGAGGTGGTGAGTTACTGTGAAGGAAAGAACCATGTGAATTCATCAGTGAACGAGCGAGACACCAAGTCAAAACACAATGGAAGGTGAGGGTCAGACACTCTGTCATTCTCTGTCCTACATACATGTGTGCTCATATCCACACCCAGGAACATTTGAGATCTGTCTGTCTCTCTCCGTGTTTCTCTTTATCTCTGTCTCTCTATCTCTCTGTCTGCCTCCCTGTGTCTCTTTCTGATTCTTTGTCTCTCTCACTCTTCATAAAGATTGATATCTCAGTTCTTCTGTCTTACTATTTATAAATACAAACATGCATTACTAAGAAATATTTAACAATGATTGCCATTCCTAAGAGAAACATAACAACTCTGTGTTAAGGTGAGCAAATATTTAACTTTAGGTTTTAAAATGAATTTTGCTGTAGACATTATACTTAAAGCTGAACATAGATCCTTTCAGTATTCATTCACCTGAATAGTAAACTATATACATGTGTGCATGTGTGCATTGTGTATGCGTGCATGTGTGTGTGCACAGGTGTGTGCATGTGTGTGTATAATTATTCATTTATTTACACATGTATATGACACATACGTGGGCATGTGTGTAGGTGATTCACATATGGCTAAGATTGATATCTGGATATGTACCACTGTTGCTGTCTACTTTACATTCTTTTTGAGTCATGGTCTCCCACAGAAACTGGAGCTAGTGGTTTCAGCGAGTCACCCTGGTCAATTAGCCCTTGGCGTGCCTCTTCATGCACTCGTCACCCACTCATGCTTGGCTTATAGGTATGTGCACCTTGTATACCTACTATAAGAACTCTGGTGATCCAGACTCTGTTCTTCACACTTCTGTTACAGGAACTTTGCAAACTGAGCCATCTTTTCAGTCAGAATACTTTAAATGTTAAATTGTAACCATTTGTGAACTTCTAAAGTTCCAGTGAGCCTTGTTGCAAATTATCTTGTGAATGTGTTACAAAATATATTATGGACAGTTTCCTTGATTCATCTTTGCAAAAATATTCAAATAAGTTTATGATAATATAAAAATATTTTCGATTGATTATGTTCACTTTATTCTCTACTATTAACCATAGATATTTTCTGACATAAATGTGCAAACACGATTAACTCAGTATTTATTTCTTCTCAAAATTACTTAAAACCTATATTAGGTAAAATTTAAATTTGAGCAGAAAAATAGCACTGAAATGGAACTAAGTAGAGTTTTTGACTAATGATTTCACAAGATTAGGTATATGAATATATTTTTATTTGAATTTTCGTTTGAAAAACCTACGTTTTATTACATGGAGTAGAAAAGGTAGTATTCCTTAAAATAGCAAGACTATGTGCATGTGCTATGGATATTTAGAACTGTGACTTATTTTGTTAATTCAGCTGATGATCTTAAATACAAAAGGAGAAGCTTACATGCTTATATTCATCCTAGTAATGGGTTAAAACTTTACAGCAGTGGTATGTTCATAGAGACAGGATAATGTTTCTATAATCACATTGTTCTGTGTTGAACAAAACTGAAATTTTGTTTTCAGTTGCCTGCAATTATCATTGACCATTTTAATTGCTGGTGTTGCCTAGGGGTGGCTTTCCTTCTTTGCAGTCTCTGAAATGTTTTGCATAATAGTAAGTTATGAAGGTATTTCCTTTAAAACCCATTAGTGTAAAGGAAAGTGTATTGGAGAAGACACTTGGCAGCAAGTACTGGTACCTAAGCACAACCAAAAGGAAGATGCTTTGCTCATGCCCACCCAGAGTCTCTGAGGCTGATTTAATCTGTATCTGGAATTGTTTCCATTGAAAGGGTAAAGTTTAAGTGGTCTCACCTCATCTACCAGACATTTGTAAAGTATTCATAGTTAGGAACTATATTCCTGACTATAACTGTAAGACGAATCTGACTTTTCACAAGCACAGACAAAACACTCAACTCATGACTTTGAGGAATTAAAACACACTGGGAAGGAGCATTCAGTTTAAACAGAAAGACTTCCCAAAGCACAGTCCCAGAATACCAGGATACTTTGATACCTAATTTAATAATTTCAGCATTCAAGAAGCTAACAGCTCATGGGAAAAAAATACATAAAGCTACATGTGCTTTGAACAAATATTTCTCCATGTTAAATAAAATTTTTATTGAGATTCAGTCACACCTAAATAGAAGAAAGTTAAAATTCAAAAGGTACAATGGCTTTCTACTCTAGCATATTGTTTGTTTTATAAAAATTTTACGTGTTTCTGAGTCTTTATAAAACCTTTTCATTGATTCATTGTTTCACATCATGCAAACCAGTCCCACTCATCTTCCCACCTGTCATCTCTGCCCTTCACCCTTGCAACCTACCCCCAAATAACACACACACACACACACACACACACCAAACAACAAAAACAAAGCATAGAAAATATCTCATTGCCGAAACTGTAATGTGTCACAGTGTGTCCCACAATATATCTCTCTGTCTACACATCTTCACTTGCAAATGTCAATTGCAATGAGTCATTGGTCTAGTTTGAGATCTCTGGCTTTTGTGACACCATCAATATCGGATCCTTATAAGAATTCCTCTGGCTATCCTGTTGGTACCATGTGTCATGGAGATCCTGCAACTTTGAGACAGCAGGTCTAGCCCTTCCAAACATTTTCAGATTTTATAGGTTTTGGACTGGACCAATTCAGAGCCCTTGGTCTGGACCTGGGTTGAAGCTGGTCAGCTCTTGGCACCACCAGGGTGAACTCTCCAGTATTGCTATGGCTAGGCCACCCAATATCACCATCAACAGGAGGCAGGATCAGTTCTCTTGCTCTCATGCCCGTGGGACCAGATCACTATCACCCACAAAGCCAGCTCCACTGTGCTGCCCAGTCAAAGTGCAGGACCCACTATCTCAAGTACTGTGAGGGGCTCAGCCAGCTCTTTTGCTCTTGTACCCTTTGGGCTGGCTCACCAGTGCCTTACCGTCACACCAGTTGTGTTGCCCAAGCACAGTGCAGGACCCACTCTCATAAGTGCTATAGACATTGAGGGTAGGGCAGGGCTAGTCCTCGCACTTTCATACCCCAGGGCCAGCTCTTTCAGCTACTAACAGTGGAGAGAGTTCGGGGGGGGGACATCACCCCAGCATATTTGGACCTAGCTCACCCTGCCACCAGACTCGGCTCTGCTGTGCTGTCCGGGGAAGTCCAGGGTCACTATCTTGAGTGTTTTTCTGACTCCTGGACAGGGTGGAAGGAATGGGGACTGGCATCACTTCTATACCCTCAAGTCTCCCACACTCATGCCCTGGAGGCTGATTCACTCACACCTTGTCACCAGAGCCAGCGCCACTGTGCTGCCTGGGCTACATGTAGGAATTGCTATCCCAAATGCTGCCCATGGTGAGAGATGAGGCTAGCTTATCAGAGTACTGCATCCAGTGAGGGGTGGCAAGTTATGCACAACTCCTGGACATCCAAATAGGCCCAGAAGCCCCATGTCCCATAGTGATAATGTGAGGCACAGACATCAACATCAGTCTCTACTGCTGCATATCCATGGTCCCAGACATTGCCCTCAGCAGCAGCTTGGACTGGGACCTCACCATGGATCCAGGTGGCAAGGAGAGTTTCCGGTTCTTTCTTCATAATGCTCAAGATATTTCCCCCTTTTCCCCATCATACCACACATATTCTCACATTGGGGTGGCTCCTGCTTCAGGCTGGCCACTTGGCTGTCAGGACCCTGGGTGACATCCTCCATCTGTGCTATACGGTGTGCCAGCCTGTGGATGTATATGGCTCACCTTTGCCATGTGTTGGGGGGAAGGTCTGTGGGCGATATGATGGTGGGTAGGTCTTTGTCTGTCTTTCTACTCCTGCAATGTGCTTCCTGGATTTGATTTGATTTTTATGTATCCTACGCATAAGACAGATTTGGCCACCATGTCACGCATCAAGCATAAGAAAGGACTGCCATTTGCTCTGTCACTGACTAATATAAGGTAACTACCACCAACAAGGTGACTCTTAGCCCAATGTGGGGAGAGGAGTGGGAGGGTGCAGTGGACAGGACAGGGGGGATGGGACCAGACTCTTAATAAAATGACCCCATATATTATTTTATGGTAACCAATTTCTGTAAAAATAGGGAGTAAATAAAAAGAGTGGTTTTTAAAAGGGCTCTGTATGTTTAACGCTTTCGTTGTATTGTTCTTATTGATATGCTTACTGTCCAGGCATGAAAACCTATATTGCTTTCTGGACACAGTGTAAATGAATGTGTAGAGCCCTCTCTTAAAAGCAAGTCAAAGCAAAACATCAAACCACCATAATCACTATTACAAAACAACAGTTTGTACTGAATGCCAGAAAAAATATCATGTTTACATTTTATGTTAAATACCCAAGGTTATACTTTAGCTATCCTGGTGACACTGTTGCTGTTGTCGCTGTTGTTATTGTTGCTGTTGCTTGATGATGATGATGATGATGATGATGATGATGATGATGATGATATGTATCCTTTGTCAAATGTTGATTACTGCAATTTATGAATCTTTCACTTTTTCCTAAGTTTTCAAATAATATGATCTTGGACATCCATTCATGTTTTGCCTGAGAAGTTTTGAATTTTAGGAAATAATTCCTAAACAAATAATTTTTGTTTTAAAAGAGTAGACTAACACATGTAAAGATGATTAGTAACAAATAGTTCTGATACATTTGTGTTGAGCATAGGATAATTGAGTCCTAAGATATTCCTTGAATTTCTGTAGAAAGCAAAATATAGTCCTGGTTAACTTCTTGTATGATAGGCCCTTAAATCTGAACAGTTCCAGCTGTACAGTCCTTTGTTGGGTAAATGTTCTCCTAAGTGAAGTATCAGTAAAAGTAGAGAATGACATATACACAAGATAGTGTGGAGAGTAATAGGACTTTTCTGTTATGTTCTTCAAAGGAAAAAAATCATTTTTACGAAGAACAAATGTTTAAAATTTATATTTTGATTAATTACAGATGGCTTGTATTATCCTACTTTCACAAAGGGGTCTAGTGAACGCTATGGTAATGTATGAGAGAGATCTGTAGGCAGATGTAATCAATTAGAATACATTTGAAAAAGCACTCATATAATTTGATAAATGGACATAAGGATGCACTTGACCTTGACTTACAAGAGCAAAATTAAAATCCAGCACAAATAGAAAACAATCCAAGTAGTTTTCAAAATTATTGAAGGACAGAATTTTATTTCATTAGATCTATCAAATTCATAGGTGAAGATACCGACAAAATATAAAGAAATTATTTCATATGATTTACAGGTATATTGGACTCAAACTCACCAGTTTTATATTAAAAGCTGGGAGAAAGTAACATTATAATTATAGAAGCCCCACAAAGTGTAATGATGGTAGATATTGTTTTATGTTACAATATTGTATTTAGCCTTGTAGAAATTTAATTCAGCAGCTTTTTTGATATTTTCATCCTATAGATGATGTTTAGTGTCACCAACTATAAGCACTGTTCAAGGGCGCCATGGAGAGCAACATGGTTCTGAGATTCAAATGACAGTCTGCAAAGAACATATTCTCTGAAGGTCAAATAAACCCATCAACTTCACTTTATCATGTTCTTTTTAATAGATAATGACTACTTATTCTAATCCTTCTCGGTTCAGAGCATCCTTTATAGAAATAAAAATACACTCCAATTTGAATGATTGGAATTTGAAATTAACAATGTTATTATCATATAACTAATCCTTTCATTAACAGTTTAAGTTCCTGGAAAGTGAGGAGGGAGAATTTCAAACTGAGACTTTCTTAGACTTAGAATGTGTCCCCATGTAGTTTAATTTATGATATGTACTGTAGGTTAAATAAGAATACTTCATCCTAAATGTGGAATTTTAAAATATCCTTTTAATTATGTGCAAAGAGAGAAGTGAAACAAAAATTATAAAAAGCAGCTAATGCTCACATTGGAAGAAACAATGACTATTGGACTGTATCAATGACTCTAGATCAATTCAAATTATAATATAGTATTAGCAAAACTTAGCTCTTCTGCAGCAGAATTCTGGTTATTTGATCAGATGTGAAAGAGAAAAGTAAATGTATAAGTACTGACATATCAGTTCTAAAACACAATTGTAAAACCTGAAATCACATGGTGAACAAAGACATTAAGTATCTGTCATACCCATGTCCATATCTGTTACTGGCCTGCCTATCTATCTATCTATCTATCTATCTATCTATCTATCTATCTATCTATCTATGACCTAACTATCATCTATCACCTATCTATCATCTATCTTTCATCTATCTATCTATCTGTCTATCTATATCTAGATCAAGATAAATATATAGACACACAGACATATATATATATATATATATATGAATTTAAAGTACAATAAAGTTATAGATAATTTATAGATTAATAATATGTAACAACTGTTTTATCCATTCTTTTTCTTTACAACAACTGGTGTTTGCCTGTCTTCAATATATCCTTTTCTTGTGAGGGCTTTTAGCAGCTACTGCTCCTGAAGCATCTCTTTCAGCCTTTGCCTGACTACTTATCCTTGACTGTTCAACACAGCTATTATTGCTCTAGTCAATTTTTCCAGCTTATAACCTTTCAAATATAGTTTTGTTTCCTTTCCTTGTAGCTCTTATTCTCTTCACATAAAATTTCCTGTTTATTTTTCTGGTGTTTTTATTAAACTATCAGTTCCCTAAAGCGAGAGATGATACTTATTGTAGAAAATTATATGATTAGTATCAGGTAAATGCACACATACACATTAAAGTAGTTGTAAATAAAGACTGAATTTCTGTAAGCTACACATCATGTTCATTAAGCAACACATTTACTTCAGAAAAAGTGTCATAGCCTTACTCACATAAGAATACATGTAAACTGATATATATATATATATATATATATATATATATATATATATATATATATATGTTGAATTTCCCATTCTTTAGCATTTAAAGGCTTAAATACATAAACTGGTTATACATTCGATTTAGTTATTTGTAGTTCAGGTCAAAAAATACTTGACAGACATCTTTGAATGGCTGAAAAAGTTGTTCTGTAGCTTAATTAAAGCAGTAATAAAATTATAACTTTAATATGTATGAAGAAATGATCCAATCTGTATTTGTATTCAATTTTTTTGAACATCTAACTCCATTTACAATCTTTAAACAAAATTATGGAACAACAGATTTTATAACATGAAATAGTAATTCCCTCATGTTTAGAGTACCACTGAGACCAATTCCTGTACCTTTTAAATTTCTTTAAATCGATTCTTTATTATTCAATTTAGCATGAAAATTAAAGGGATTCTTCATGGAATGTCCATAAGCTTTGCCTGATGAATTCCACTAACCTTTCTCCGGGCTCTCACATGCACTCTTCTGGCTGGTTCAGTTTCTTTCAAAAATATTACACTTTTTGCTTTGTCATTCCATGTATTATAATATGCTCTCTTTAACATCCCTTAAAATTTATTGTCCTCCTCACATACACACACACACACACACACACACACACACACACACACACACACACATGCAAACACTTATGTTCATACACATACAAATACATACATACATGTAAAGGCACACTTACACATACAAGGCTATGATCCACATATAAGAAAAAATTTAGAGTTTGTGTTCTCCACTCTGGCTTATTTTGGTTATCACAATGATTTTCTGTTCCATCCATTTTCCTAAAAATGTCTTTATTGCATGTAGTTTCCAAGTAAATAATATCCCAGTGTCCAGATACCTGTTTCTTTGTGTAATCTATGGTTCCATTCTGGACTCTTTGCTATAATAAATAGTTTTACAACTGTCTCTTCATATGATGACACAAAATCTTTTGTTTATCTATCAAGAGTGGTGCAGCTAATTTCTATGGTAGTTCTAAAAGGACTGAGTTACTCAGAGCCAGGCTGACTCCATGACAGACTACAAACTGGCAGTTTGGGAGTATAGGCCTAAGTTTCTGTTTCCCAGAAATGAAAACTCACATCTAGGAGCCTATGGTCAGCCAACCACAGCCACACACAGCCACTCTGAGGACATCTTGTCATCTGGCCTGCAGTAATAATAGGTATCTAAAATGAATAAGCAACATCCTGGAAAGTCTCCTGAGTAAAACCAATTGTAGAATCAAGACCCCTAAAGATAGAGCTAACCAGCTAAGGTAAAAGGGCACATAATTTCTCACTGGAACTCCCCTGAAATAAAAGTTGGGCCTGCAAGTTCATCAATGGTCTTCATTCCCAAATAGAGAGACAACTGCATGCAGGAAATTCAGTTGAATGTGCCCTTTGCTTTTGCATACTATTTGAGTCTGGGGTATCATTCTTCAGCTATTCTTGGACTCTAACTGTTCTAGTTGCTGCTTCTGAGAAACCTTCATACTGATTACCACAAAAGCTGAGCAGTTTAGCACTGAATAAGTCTTCTTTACTCAAATCAACATTATCATTTATTTTCATTCTTATTATTTATGATAATCATTAGGGATGAGATCTCAAAGCAATTTTTAATTTCTAATGCCTGATAGGCTAAGTGTCTTCCAGCTTAACCTGGGATTAATACTCTGATATCTGTATTACAATAAATTGATGATTAAAGGTACCTCTGAACTGAAATCTTTTTAGTAGATACTGATATATAAATCTATTACCTCAAAACTTGACTAACAGCTCTGCTTGTGAGTCTAGGCTTGAAATGTCTTTAACCCATGTACTACAGTAGTTTGGAAGCAGAGCATATCTACATGTGAATAATAATAAGGACTAAAGTTATTTGCATCGAAAAACAATGAATAACCAGCAAATTTACCAGTTGTCTTTAGTTTTTTACCTGACAAACCTTGTATGTGGGTGTGTGGCTGTGTGGGTGTGGGTGTGGTATGTTACAACAAATAAGCTTTACTCTTATTGATCAAATTCTGCATGTTAATATAATTTCAGAATATTTTACTCTTTATGTGTAGATCTTTCACAAATACTAGTGTTGGATATGAAATACAGTTTAGTACATTGAATCTAATTGACACAAATGTTTACAAATGATTTTTAAAAAATATAATCTATAGAAGAAAATAAAAATTTAGAGATAGGAGTGAGATTTCTCGTAATAGCACATTTGCTTAGCATGGGGCAAGCAGTGAGTTTCATTTCTAACAATGCACAAAAAAAAAAGAAAGGGAAGGGGGTGTGTATTCACTGTGCACCATGTCAAAATATCACCTGTCAATAAAAAGCTGATTGGCCAATGAGTTGAGACAACAGAAAATAGGACATCTAACAGAGAACAGAGAAAGAAAGGATTCTGGGAAAGAGTCAACAGGGAGATTTTTACCCTAGACTTGGAGGAGACTGATACATCAAAGTGGGAAGAGGTAAATAGCCATGTGGCTGAACTAAGGTTAGAATAAACAGGTTAAATAAGTTATGAGCTAGTCGAGAAACAAGCCAAAGTTTATGACCTATGCATTTATTCGTATACAATTAAGTTGCAGAGTCATTATTGTCAGAACAAAGAGTCCAGGTCGAAAAGCTCCTGGCTACACAAGAATAGAAGGAAAGAAGGAAGGAAGGAAGAAAGGAAGGAAAGAAGGAAGGAAGATTGAAAGAGTGTGATGATTGAGTACAATTGACTGTATTCTCATCTTGCTTCTTGCTCTGTATCTTCTGGTTTCTTCTGTTATCTTGACCACTGTTCAATGATAATAATCTACATTTCATTCCTGCTTTAAAGGATGAACCTTCTAAACTCCTTTACTGTCTAGCAAAGCCTCAAAAGTGAACATTTACTCTGTGCACAAGACATACAAGCTGAGATGAAATCACCTCTGAGCTACATTGCACACTAATATGTAACTGAATAAAACAGAAATGTTCGTTTTTCCTGCACAACAATGTCCCCCCTTTAATTTTAGCTTTATCTGTGTATCTATGTATCTATGTACTTGCGTATCTATCGATCAATCCATCTATCATCTATCTATCTACTATCTATCTATCTATCTATCTATCTATCTATCTATCTATCTTCTTATATTCTCTCAGTTTTGAGATTCAGACTTCGGGTCTTTTGCCTTGTTTCTAATTTGTATCTTCACTGCAGCACAGCTTCTTTCCATTCACTATGACCAATTACAGTAACACACTTGAGAAAATAAGCTCTTGTTTGGGACCAGATTCACAGACCTTCAGTAACAGACTCACATAACTTTAATGGCTATGTCCTCATCCCTAATCCATGAGTTTATTAATTAAACTCTATGCTTTTATTTCAGGCATTCATGTCCAGTCTTATTTTCCTGATTTTAAACCCTGGCTCTGCCCTTGTCAAATGATACTTGCAAAAGTAACAGCAGAAGTTTAGAGTCAGTAAAAACCACAGAGTTCAGAGTTCTGTATTAGATAGTACTCCCTTAGGACAGATTTGAGCAAAATACTTCCACATCTATATTATTTAAGTGAAAGTTTAGTGAGAAAGGAAATGACAAGAATGAGCCTTTAATGAAAATATTGCAATATGAATTTATTAACTGAAGACCTTTATATTAAACTCCAGTTAGCAGATGCTTAAATGAACAAATTGATGTGAAAGCATTGAAATGGGTAAGAGTTTCTCTATTTCTTTGTATTTGCACACAAACCACATTTGCCAACATATTTTATTTTACTCTTTATGTTGAAAGGTGTGTTTTGTTGAGCTTTATATTCTTAATCATATGAAAGGACAATGAATAGGAACAAAATTTCTTAGCCTACTTTAGCACATGTCTTCTAATTAATTTTTCTCTAAAGAAAGCAAAAATACATATTAAACAAACCTAGTCTGTTAGTAATCCAAAGTTTCTGGTTAATCCTGAAATATTCCATTTGCATTTCTTTCCCTGAACTGGGATGCTTTGTCTAGCCTCAAGAGAAGTCCCCAGTCTTACTGCAACTTGATATACCAAGGTAATTGATATCTATGAAAGGGATAAAGGAAAAGGTGTTGAGAAATTGGAGGTGAGAATGTTGGATTGGGAAAATAGAGGGAAGGGGAAGCAATAATCAGGTTGCAAGGCAAGTCATTATAAATTTCAAAATAAATAAAAAAGTCCAAAATGTTCAAGATAGAGCCAAAGACAAATGAATGTCATCTAGGTCATTTATTTCACCGTAAGCTCATCTCTATGACTTCTCAGAAAATAACTCAGCACTTTCCATCACTACAAAAACATTTCTCTTTCTCTAATATTCAAACAAGTTCATTTTAATGGACAGTTACAAGTTCCTCCTGATTAAAAGTTTTCTTATAGAGAATATCATCTTCTTGGAGGGCCACAATTCTCATCCCTGCTGCTAGATACAAAAGTACCCTGGAACTTATATAATATCAGTTTGCTCAACTTTCAACTGGAAGTAAATTAGCTTTTTATTTCTTTACAAAGAGAAGATAGACATGTGTAGATTTTTCAACATGGCTCCAATTGATTTGGACTTACAGCATCACCTCTTATTGGAATAGTAGTAGTTGTTGTTGTTGTTGTTGTTGTTGTTGTTTATTTGTGTCCTACCTAAAGTGCTGTTCCCTTTTGCTGTTCTTGATGCTCTTCAAAATTTTCTCCTTTGCTCTCCTAGGAGAGAGATTACAGCTACAGATAAATGGCTGAAATTGATCCCTTTATTGAAATACCTGCTGAAATGCACTTAAAAGGTTCATTTCTTTGCTTCACATAATTTTTGTTTCACTTGGTGACTAGAGATTTCAGTAGAAATTGTTCCTTCCTGAAACTCAAATAACTATTCCTGATCATTGTTTCTTCATTCCAATTAAGAAACTAGTATGGACCAAACACAGAGCAAAAATGTTACATCATGCACTGAGAAGATGAAAAAAGAAATAAGTGAATGGCTAGGAGTTTGTCTTCTGGGTACTTATCTAAGCTATTGGTTTAAAGAAAGAATTGATATAATGGTCATGGTTAGCTTATAACTTTTCTTAAGGTATTTTTCTACTTGCCATTTTATTGAATATTTTCTATAAGGTGGCCCAATAGGTTTGTAGTTTATTAATAATAAGAGGAGTCGATCTAATTTTTATGAGATGCCCTAATCTGAGACAGAACCTCTCCACCATAGACAACTGATCTTATCTTGATCATATCCTATCCAATAGAAATTCCTGTTCCTGGAATCTCAGGTGACCACACGTTCACAGCACTGACTATCTTTGTATTTAGCCATAAATATATTAAATGAGTTAAGTTGACAGAGACATATTGATGATTATCATGTAGAATAATAGCCTCTAAAGGTGGTAAGTTGGCTCAATGCATAAAGTTCTTGTTACTTACCCGTGAGGGCATGGTTTTGAATTCCTAGTATCCACATAAAACCACAGTGTGTTGACGTGCATCTCTAGCTCCTGTGCTGGGGATGACGAGAGAATCCCTGAGGCTTGCTGGTTTTCAAGTCTAACTAATTTCACAAACTTCAGGTTCAATAAGAGACTGTATCTAAAAGGCATTCAAACACACTTGAGAATGATAGACAAAGGGCATGGACATTCAGTTTCAGCTTCCACAGAAGCAAGTATAAGTGAGTGCATATGCATAAGAAAGCACTGCTCACACATACACCACACACACAGATCCATGTGTATCAGGAGTAGTGTGACCCAAGTAAAAGGGAAACAAAAATGGAAAGCAGACATTCTAGCTTTATTTCTCTTATGAACTCAAATGAAGAGTCATGGGTTTTTTTTTTTGTTTGTTTTTGTTTTTTTTGTTTTTATCAGAAGCAGCTTTAAATGCCTCTTTTTTAACATTCATTTTTTATTGTGATTTATTTTTCATTATGTGACTAATGTAATATTTTTTATTTATTTTCTTTTATTTTTGATGCTTTATTTACATTTCAAATGTTTTCCCCTTTTCAGGTCTCCCCTTGGGAAACTCCCTATCCCATCCCCCCTCCCACTGCCTCTATGAGGGTGTTCCCCCACCCACCCACCCACCCACTCCCGTCTTCCCTCCCTGGCCTCTTAAACCGCCATGCTTCCTTTTACTCACAGTACATACTGAGTTAGAACCAAATTTTTAATTCTAATTGTTTTATCTACTTGTAGTATAAAACAGCACATAGTAATATAGCATAATATAATAAGTGAATGCATAACAGTGAATTTACTGGGCCTATAAAATAATTACTTCCCTTTAGATTATACTTCATCCATATTGCATGTTATTTAAGTGATCTGTCATTCTAAAACAGAAATTGGACAACAGAAACTTAAAATTATTTTACCCAAAAAGTTACATATTCATGATCATCTTTTCTTGCATCCACTCTTTATGCCTAGATCTCTCTAGATCTATCCCAAGAGCCCCAGAGCCCCCAAATTCTTTTATTAAATAAGAAGCCAAGCACAATTTTCCTTATCCATATTCTCAGGGGTGTGGAATCACCCACTCAAATATGGGTGACATACCAGGGCCTATCTCTTTAAAGAATACCAACTATGTCTCTGTTCACAGCTATCAAATATCAATAGCATCTCAGCTAAAGATGTAGCCTCTTGTAGATAATTTATTTTTAAGCATACAATTGTGGAAGTCAAAGAAACTGCCTCTGAGAAATATTTTTCTGAGACACTGCCTGCATTTTTCAGTACTTATTTCCAGGTATGGTGCCATGGACTATTTTGGATTTTCTCTTGTTCAAAGGTTTAAGAATACATGTACCAGAATTCTGAGGCCTTTCTTATCTTCTTGACTTGCCAGGATACAAAGAATAATGACTGTAATTCATATAGGAGAAAATTCCTTAAAAAATTAAATACCCAAATTCAAAATTAATGGAAAAATTTTAAAGGGGAAATGGACAGTAAATCACATTAATTTTTAATATTCTAATTTCTGACAACTTACAAAACATTTTTCATAGCCAAAGTAGCCAAGGAAAAGGAACGGACTTCTAGGTCTGGGATCATGGCAGCACGTCCACTCAAGAGAAAGGCTTGTACTCAGAAGGTAGCATTCCAAGGCTGAACTTTGCTAGACACTTGAAGATCTCAGAGGCAAAAAACCTCCATTCTATTTATTGTAAGAGGATCACTCATGACAGAAAACAAGACTGCTAATCAATCTGTGGCCCGAGTGGCCATCAGCTGACAATTAGAATTTGAGGTCCATCTGTCTGGTCTCAGTTCGTTGTGGATTGTGGAAGAGTGAGCGTTTAGCAAATGTTTGATGGATAAATGAGTATCATTCAAAATGATTGATTGAAGCAAAAAGGAAAAGCTAAATCGTATTCGCCATACTATAAAATGAGTCAGAAAAGTATGTCATAAGTTATTGAAGGTTTCTCAGCTAATAGTCATAATGGAAGTTTCAGTTAGCTGCAGGGAGAATTTCAGTTATTTAGATAAAACGTATTTGTGACTCTGTTCATTTGTCGGGTAAATGAAGCTGAATTACTGCAGTAATCAAATAAATATTCTCAAGGTCATAAATAATTATTTACTTTTTTTTCTCTTTCAGCCTCAAATCTTTACATTTTTCTCCATTATTTTACTTGTGAAAAATAAAAGCTGTGGTTACCCATGGAGTGAACGATGTGGTATTTCTCTTCTTGTAAATGACACATGATTGATAAGGGAACCAGATACTAAACCACATTGTTTATAGCACTTCTAGCTACAGATGATGATTGTTCTCGTGAGTATTTATTATTTCTATATTCCTGAAGTGAACTGTTCTTTATACATCCTGTGCGACATCAGTGAAATGGCTGACTAGGAAAGGGATTTGCTGTCAAAACCAACGACCTCAGCTCAAGTCCTGGTACTCACCTCATGAAAGGAGACAACTGGCTTCCACAAACTCTCCTCTGACCTTGACATGTCTGCACCTGTGTGTATGTGCCAACTACACAGGCACGTACAAATAAATGAAGAACAATTAAATGCCAAAAATGGTCCCAATAAACACCAGTGCTCTTGTTAACCCTTTACTATAAATCACGTATACTTAAAACTTATTTGTCTTCTTATCTGGGCCTCTAAAACAATTTTTAAAATAACTATTTTAAGCCAATTATTTTTCAGTTATCTAAGTTGTATTGATTTTGACACAATTCACATTATATAACCTAGAATATGTTTGAAGGCGAAAACCACTGCTGAGTTTTTTTTTTTTTTTTTTTTTTTTTAGCGTGCTATATTTATTTCATATTTGTGAGACTGTGTTGCTTAAATGAAACTTACAACTTAATGCTGATCTTTACATATATGTTATAATATAATTTGCAATTGTTACACATTCTCTCTGCATAGTAAGTAAATTAATTTATTACAGCAGTTTCTGCATATTCATGGTGTATGGATCCCGAAACCCTCTCATATTTCAAAATGCCAGCTGCTGAAGTGACCAGTGTAACGCTGTGGTGTACACACTATTGTATGCAGATGACATGTCAATAGTATTTCCAGTGCATTGTGAGGGAGTTATAAGGAGGAAGCTTAGTTAATACTCTATGCTAAGTACAGACTGAAATTATTTTTTCAACTTTTTTGCTTTTGCAGTTGATTAATATGGGAATGTAGAACTCGGCATGAAGATAAAACACAGAAAGAAAAATTGCTCTGCTTCCAAAATGGATCCCTAGATAAGAAAGTAAAATATGTGAATCCAATTCTCCAATTTGTGTTGAGTATTAGGAAATTGTCATCTGCATAGAAACTAAACTTTAAGGCTTTGATGGTCAATTCAGTTGACAGCATGTTGTTGGCTATATTTTCACTAAAAATGGTGTATTCTTCAATTTTACTGAAATAAATACAACATATGGTTTTCTGTATGTATGTGTTAAGTATGATTATTTATTGCATTAACTGATAAAACATGTTCTCAGATTCCTCACACCTACTCATTTAAAACTTATCTCCCCAATTTTTCAATTATACAATGAGTGATAAATGCCTACTCAGCTATCTGATAGTTTCAAGTAGAAGAATTCTATTTAAAATTGCCTATGAAATAGTTGATTCATTAATTACTTGCATACATGAATGACTTACACTAATCCTTCACAATTCTGTCGAGTTTGGTAAAATGCTTTCATATTTTCATCTCTCTGGGGAGTAGTGATTCAATGAGAGATGCTCAGCATAGAAATCTGTAACTTCTTGCTGCCTGGACGAGTGGACATCTGGTACAGCCTGTTGTCTGCTTGAGTTGTTTCCTCCGCATTTCTATTTAAGCCTGTCAAGGATTGTAGGAATATTGCTTTGCCCTGATGCCCCAGGCTAGAGGTTATTTCAATCAACTGATAATTTACATGCGATCAGTAGAAAAATTTATACTTAAAATTTGTATGTTTTTTTCTGTATCTAATTTTATTTCTAACAGGTGCAATTGAAAGTCATCAAAGTATACTTAAGATATTTTGCAGTGATACCCATATATTACTTCAAATATGCATCAATTAACCAAGAGATGTCATGCTACAGCATTCACGAGAATCTTAATATTATGGCTAATTATTAATTATACAAACATATAAATAAATGCAAATAATTACATTTCTTATTTTTAGCTGTTATTATGGACACTGTTTTCAAAATGTAAAAGCAAAGGTATATGGACATATGGACAGGCCAACATATATATTTTTTTCACTTTATATGTATGTGTGTTTTCCTGTATGAATGCTTTTGCATTCTTTCATACCTGGTATCAATGGAGGCCAGAAGAGTGTGTAAGGTCCTCTACAGATGGCTGTGATCTGCCCAGTGGGTTTTATAAGCAAAATCTGAGTCCCCTGGAAGAACAATCGATCCTCTTAACAGCTGAGCCACAAATATTTTTGTCTTAACAAGATCTTTTCTTATTCCTTGCTCTTTGCTATTCCTGTGACCTTCACACTTTCCGTTTGTCCTCATGACATGAGATGGTCTGCAAGAATGCAACAGATAATTCATTCTGTTAGGTAAGCTGTATAATCTTGCTAATGTCTGTGAGTTCTTTTCATTTATTAAGTAAAAATGTATAGCACTTATTTTTAATTTTGTATAACAAGTCAGACGCACAACCTGATGTGTTTGTATTCTTAGCAGCTGCTGCAAGCAAGAACCTGGTGGATTTGATTTGTATGATTTGCAGAGGACAGTGTATCTATAATAAGTACGTTCATACATGAGTGAAATAAGCATCTGAAAGTAACTGGGGATAATGATTTAATTATCTAAAGTAGTAAGAGTGTGTGTGTGTGTGTGTGTGTGTGTGTGTGTGTGTGTGTGTGTTTGTGTGTGTGTGTCTGTTTGTGTATGAGTTTCCTTGGTATTGACCATCATACAAAGGTCAGTTTGTTCTGGGACGTCACAGACCTTGTATATCCTTCATCATTCATTTTATTGATGACAAAAGGAAAAGCTCCAAGGAACATATCTTCCAGAGCTGCAAGTGCTGATGTAGCTGCTATCTGTGAAAAGAAGAGTGCTTCAGTCAGCTTCAGGAATATTCTGGCTCACATTTGTTTGCATATTAATGCCATCACACTGTGACATGTCCCTTTTTGGGACCGAATTCACAGCACTTCTGATTTCATCAAATAACATGATAAAGGAATACTTTAACCATCTTTTCATCGTTCCTGGCACATAACATTAAGTAGTTCAGTGAAGCACAACTTTTTTCACTTTCTGCTGATGTGGAAAACTCTAAAAATCTCAATAAGCAAGATACATGACATGTAACAATTAATTAGGTAGAAGGAACATTGCAGATTCCTGGTGACATTAACTTAGTGATATTCTCCATATATAAGAAAGAAAAACATTAGCTGTTGGTCATTTAAGATCATTACCTTATCACAAGTAGCTTTATGTGCTGACCATAGTTTATGTTTTCAAATTCTTATTTTATGAACTTTCCCCTTGTTATAAAATGTGGATGTCTGTTAGGACATATCTGTTTAATTACACTCAGTATTTTCCTTTCTTGCACATGCTAAAGCAAAAAATTTTGATCCCCAAATTTCTAGGGTTCTGAGTTATAAAACATGTTGATGATATGTCCGGAAGTAGATGTCAGAACGGGGAAATATTGATAGCTAACAGTGATGACGGAGACATAGTTCGTTGTGTACTTGCTGTATATCTGTTTTTAAAGTGGTGAGAGACTTGAAGCTCTTGTCATACAGATCTTTCACTTGTTTAGTTAGAGTTACATTCTTTCTGACTATTGTGAAGGGTGCAGTTTCCCTATTTTCTTTCTCAGCCCATTTATCATTTGTATAAAGGAAGGCTCCGGATTTGTTTCAGTCAATTTTTCATCCAGTCACTTTGCTGAAGTTGTTTATCAGCGGTAGAAGTTCTCTGGTAGAATTTGGGGGGTCACTAATGTATACTATCATATCTTCTGCAAATAGTGATACCTTGACTTCTTCTTTGCCAATTTGTATCCCCTTTATGTCTTTTTATTGTCTTTTTGCTTTAGCTAGAACTTCGAGTACTATATTGAATAGATGCAGGGAGAGTGGGCAGCCTTGTCTTGTTCCTGATTTTAGTGGAATTGTATCAAGTATCTCTACATTTAGTTTGATATTGGCTGTTGGTTTGCTGTATATTGCTTTTATTGTGTTTAGGTATGGGCTTTGAATTCATGAACTCATCAATACTTTTAACATGAAGGGTTGTTTTATTTTGTTAAATCCTTTTTCAGCATCTAAGGAGATGATCATGTTTGTTTTTTTTCCTTTGAGTTTGTTTATATAATAGATTACGTTAATGGATTTTTGTTTATTGAACCAACATTGCATCCCTGGGCTGAAGCGTACTTGATCATGGTGAATGATCATTTTGAAGTTCTTTTCATACAGATCTTTCACTTGTTTAGTTAGAGTTACATTCTTTCTGACTATTGTGAAGGGTGTTGTTTCCCTATTTTCTTTCTCAGCCCATTTATCATTTGTATAAAGGAAGGCTACTTATTTGTTTATTGAACCAACATTGCATCCCTGGGATGAAGCCTACTTGATCATGGTGAATGATCATTTTGATGTGTTCTTGGATTAGTTTCCTAGAATTTTATTGAATATTTTTGCATCAATATTCATAAGCGAAACTGATCTTTAGTTCTCTTTCTGTGTTAGGACCTTGTGTGGTTTAGTTATCATAGTAGTTGTGGCTTCATAGAATGAATTAGATAATGTTCCTTCTGTTTCTGTTTTATGAAACAATTTCAGAAGTGTTGATATTAGCTCTTTTATAAAGGTGTGGTAGAATTCTGCTATGAAGCCATCTGGCCCTGGGCTTTTTTTGGTTGGGAGGTTTTTAATGAATTCTTCTATTTCCTTAAGGGATATAAGACTCTTTAGATAGTTTACCTGCTCTTGATTTAACTTTGGTATATGGTATCTGTCTAGAAATCATCCTTTTCATCCAGATTTTCCAGTTTTCTTTAGTATAGACTTTTGTAATAGGATCTGATAATTTTTTGAATTTCCTCAGCTTCTGTTGTTACGTCTGCCTTTTCATTTCTGATTTTGTTAAATTGGATACTGTCTCTGGGCTCTTTAGTTAGTTTGACTAGCGGTTTAACTATCTTGTTGATTTTCTCAAAGAACCAGCTTTTGGTTTTGTTGATTCTTTATATCATTCTTTGTTTCTATTTGGTTGATTTGGGCCCTGATTATGACTATTTCTTGCTATACTCCTCTTGTGTATGTTTGCTTCTTTTTCTTCTAGGGCTTTCAGGCAAATGCATGTTTTGAGTTGTAGTAATGTTGTCTTTGTGAATGTGGGTGCCCTTGCATTTAGGGCATTGAGGGCTGGGAGGGGGAATGACTGGATTGTAAAAAATAAAAATAATAAAAAATGAAATTGTACATTTAATGGATACACCAACAAAATTATATTTTGTAGCCTCAAAATATGTTATACTTGATGCCTTCTGCCATGACAAACTAAATGTAGAACATAAAAAATAAGTTGTGTGAGGCTATAGATCAGGAAAAAAGTTAATTCATGGTCATAAACTTTACGAATTCATTGTTTAAATGATAACTAACTTCAGAGACATTTAAAAGAACAGTTAGGTATTGAGTACTGAGTTGCCATAGAACAGACCCAATATCTTTACAACCATGAACATCTATTTAATAAGTAGAGAATAACTTTTTAAATATAACTAGAAAATAATGCCAGCAAGATGAGTAAAAACATAAAATACTAGGGCTGTAGAGTTAGTGCTTTTCTTTAATGCACAGACTATTCTTTGGTAGGAGCTGATTTCAGTTTCCAGTATCTAAGCCAGGTGCTTAAAGCCCATTGCTACTCTAAGACCAGGAGATCATAAGCCCTCTCCAGCCCTCGGCAGACACATACTCATACTCACACTCACTCCCCACATACATACTCACTCTCCATCTTCCATCACTCCCTTCACCTCTGAGATGGGGGAAGTCGCTCCTGAGTACCAACCTACCCTGGCACCTTAAGTTACTACAAGACTAGGTACATTCTTCCCCACTGAAGCCAGACAAGACAAACCTGCCTACAAGAAGGACATAGACGGTGACAGAGCAGAGACTGAGGAAATGGCCAAGCAATGACTAGCCCAACTTGAGATCCATAAATCACTGGCTTCTTAATCAGACAACAGAGAAGAAAGATGAATGTCAAGATCTCAAAATAACCATTCAAATAGAGTCTTCAAAGATTAAAACTTTAGAAAGGCACAGAATACTTAATTAGTGATATGTTAGGAATCTAAACTTTAACATATGGACTTGAAGTAGACAAATATTTAATGGATAACAACACTACTTAAAATATTGAGCGTTGGGCCAATGGTTGTACTTAATTTGGTAGAGTTCTTGATTCAGATGCTTCAGGTGCTGAGTTTAATCACCATCACCACAATAATAAGGAATGGTGGTAGTTATCTGCAATCCTGACACTTAGAAGATTGAAGCAGAAGAAGCAGTTTGGAAGGTCTTCATTATTATGTAGCAATTTTGTGGTTAATCTGGGATGACACTTTACCACCCTTCTATAAACCGTACAAATCACAGAGAATTCTCTGCATTAAATATGTCCCTAGTCAAGGGGTTGATGTAGGTAGGGTCTGATGGCAGTGATTGCACCAGACGGTCGTCCCTTGGTAATGAGTACTGTCATGTTTGGCATCATGCATTAGTTACTACAAGTGCAATATTCTGCAATGCTATAGGGTAATGATATAGCAGTTTTAATCATTAAACAGTACCATTGGGAAGGAGAAACCACTTCCTGCCCATCTTTATAGATACTGCATGTAGATTCTATGGGAAGGTAAGATAAGAAGGAATAGTCCTCCAGTGTCAGGGGAAAAATTTTTTTTTGAAAGATAAGATTTTTTCTTACTTTTGATTCTTCCTCTTTTTCACTACAGGTTTATGAAGAAAGTAGTTCTGCCACTCACATTTTCCTCCTTTCCCATGACTCTATAATCCAGGGGAGCCTTGGCTCAAGTTCTAGTAGCTTGTTAAGGTTAGAAACTGTAGAAATGATTATGAGCTCTTTAGCCATTGTAACAGAAGCAGTTCCCTGTGTGAGTCTGATAAATATTCATTATGTGAAACAACCACTACAATAAACTGCAGCTTCATTCCTTTATGTTTCTCATTACAGAGACGGAGTTAATGAAAACTACGGAAAGTTCCTAAGGACACATCATTAATAAATACCTGTATAGCACCTCTTTCTATGTGACTACACAATTAAACTGTAAACCACTACAGTGAACTGAGCAATTTATATGAGAATATGTAAATTCCTAATCCATATTTGTAATACAGCAAGCTCACTGATAATAAAAGGAATGCATTTTAACACAAAGAGATGCATTTTTATTTATGTACTTGAATGATTTTTGTAACAAAAGTGTGCTCTGAAAAAAATGATTCCAAAATAGTTGAAGCATTGTAAATTAACAAACTTTCATGCAAACAATTCAACAATGTTTATCAGAACTCTGTCACAGCTGCTCATCTTTTAATCCAGTAATTGTCCTGCTTACTAAAATTTTAGTAACACAAAGAGAGAGCATTAAACTGTCGTTAATTTTAACATGTGTAACAATGAAAATACAAGTATACAGATATAATAATCATCATATTGTGAAAGTCTTCCTTCAAATTTGTATAAAAACAAAATCATATTTACTCTAGTAGTAGAAAGTGCTTGACCACATCAACCCTTGCTATGCATTTTATCTGTAAAAATATCTTTTATTAGCCTGATGTAATTGTCATCTTGAATGCTTATTGCTCAACAAGCTTGCCTTTGCTAGCTCTTTCTTTAGTCTGACTGGCAGGTTCAATTCAGGCTCCAATTCCTCGCCAAGCTGACTGACTCAAACTGGCTAATCCAAGTTTATGACTAAACTGGTCTGCTTAGCCTCAAACTAACACTGGCAATCTGTTCTAATCTACTGGCTTCATCTCATTTTTCATCTTGGTCTGTCTTCACCTGTGTCCTGTCTGTAAAAGTGTCCTGATAAAAACTACTCTGAACCCCATGAACTGAACTACCACCAATTGAACTGCCACAAACTCAACTTCACTGCCTCCCTCTCAACTTACTGACTCAACTGAACTGCCTGACTAGGACTCAAGAGATCTGCAATCCTCTGTCTCCTGAGTGCTGGGATTAAAAGCATGTACCACCATGATTGAACCTAAGCTTTTCTTTACTGGAAACTTGCTCTAAACTAGGCTGACCTTGAACTCTGAGATCTGCTTGACTCTGTCTCCTAGGATTAAAGGCATGTCTGTATTCCAGATGGATCACATAGACCTAGAAGCTCTTTGGATGCGATCCTATGTCAGAGGAGCCATGTTGCTGGATTAAAATTTCCCTACATTACCAAATAGTTCATGTATATATCCAAACTTTAATACAGTGTGCTTACATTTTGGGAAAGGGTATATTTTTTCATATAATTTTATAATTAAAAATGACATAAATGAAGATAAAACTCTAATTACTAAAATATTACTTTCTCTGTTTTAATTTATTTTTTCATCCTTCAATTTGTAAACTTTATTTGTTTTCAGTTTTAAAAATAATCTTGCTTTCTAGCCTAGGCCATTCTTGAAGTTGAATTCCTCCTGTTTCAGACTAGAAAGCACTATGATCTGACTTGTGTCCTATCTTCTGGCCAGGGGGGTCTCAATAGCAAATTCCAATAGAGAGTTTTGCCGTCTTAGATCAATATATCTTAGGATTTTTTTTTTAAGTTTCTGTAGTAACTGGTTCAGAAGACAATGCTGACTTTAAAACAACAGTCACATACCATGCAAATAGTAATTATTATCTGAAACAAAATTTAAACTGTTTTCATCAAATGCAGTAGTTTTTTATCCTTTATTACATAATCAGTCTTGATTGTTTGTATTCTAGACTTTCATAGTGAGTCACATGAATGCTTTCCTAATGTTTGACTAACAAGAACATAGTATATTCATTACATAATATATAAAAGATGTACTATCTGTGTCATGAGAAGACATTCACCGTATCTTCCAAAGGTGTTTGTACAGTAAATGTGAATAACAGTTGTCAGTCAACTTGATTGTAAGATGCCTCGAGATATGGTATACCTAGTGAAAATCACCTACTATGTTGTCAAACATGTCTTCACAGTTTTCAAAAATGTGTGATCATTGTTTAAAGTCATTGTTCATGTTCACCAACAGAATTTATTTGTAGATTTCCTATAACACTATAATTTCGGACCAAAAAAGTCAGCAGTTTGTGTAAATGAATGATGGGCATATTTAAAATAAGTTTGGGGCAAATTGTAAATATTTGTAGAATGTCTTTGTTACATAGTTATTGTTAACATCATTAGGAATTCTTCAAAGAACACAGTCCTCCTGTTTCCCAAAATGCTGTTATCATAATTATACTCTTACCATATTAAGAAGGCTAATAATGTACTTTCATACATCCTTCCGAAATGCCAACACATCACACCATGAGTCAATAAAATGGTGGCATGGAAGACTCTGTTCCGTATGTCACTACAACACAAATCAGTACATAGGTCCATCTGCAAGAGTTGTTCTTTTTAGTGGTCCAGAGTAAATGTTAGATGCTAATTTTATTTAAAAGGATCACAAATACTAAACTCTTCTAATTCTCAATTTTCCTTTGTTAAAATTTGGGGCATAGGAGACTTAAAACGGCAGGGTGAGCAGGGACAAAAATAGAGAAGAGATTGGGGGAAAGGCAGTCCTTGGGGTCCATCTCAAGACGAGGCTCCAAGGTCTGACACTGTTACTGAGGCTATGTTGTGCTTACAGGCAGGAGTCCAGCATGGCTGTCCTCTGAGAGGCCTAACAAGCAGCTGACTGAGACAGATGCATATGCTTACACCCATCATTGGACTGAAGTCGGGGACCCCTGTGGTTGAATTAGGGAAAGGCTGTAAGAAGCTGAGGAGGAGGGTTACCCACATAGGAAGACCAGCAGTCTCAACTAACCCAGAACCCTGAAATCTCTCAGACCCTGAGCCACCAACCAGGCAGCACACATGAGCTGGTCCAAGGCCCCTTGACACATATATAGCAGAAGACTGCTTGGTCTGGCCTCAGTGGGAAAAAGATGAGCCTAACCCTCCAGAAACTTAGGGCCCCAGGGAGTGGGGAGGATTGGCAGGGTTGGGGGGCATCCTCTTGGAGACAGGGGGGAGGAGGAATGGAGGAGTGGAATGAGAATGTGTGGGAGGGCAGACCGGGCGGTGGGTAACAACTGGACTGTTAAAAAAAAAAAAAAAAAAAAAAGTTAAAAAAAGGGGGGGGGGCAGGATTCTGACATAGCCATTTTTGAAATTTACCTTTCAAAAACAAGGATGTTAGTTTAAAAGTTTATTGGTTGTGGATTGAGATGTCTAATTTTTTTCATTCATCATGTGACTAATTTAAGTCTGTAAATATTATGCTTTAACTGTGACTTTCTTGTGAACATCTAGGTCTCCTTTCTTCAGTGGCATTTTTACTGGCTCCTTTGACTTTTCCTTAAGTTATTTACCATGTTAATAATCTTCCACTTACAGATCTACTTTCTACCAGAATCTTTCATCTGCTTTCATCTTCCAGAACTGTCAGAACATTACTTCTATAGTCTTACTAATAATTTATATAAACTGATTTACTTTTTCTTCATTTAGGTCATATATTTTATTAGTGAAGTTCTATGTATTTTTATACTGAAAGTGAGTATGCACTTTAGTCTAATCTGTCTGGAATATTTGAGTAACTATATCAAGCTGTCATAAAAATATGCTGAGTATACATAATCACATACAGACAAATACACAGAGAAATGTGTAGACTCTATCAATGTAAACTATCATTAAAACTGTGTATCTACTATGTATCTGATTTCTTTAAACTGTATAAAAATTTATGTCACTATTAAAAAGACTATTGTAAAGACAGTTACAAAGTTTAGATATAGTCTGTAATGCACCATCCAAACAGTTTTAATGCATATTCATTTATAAATTATATAAATGAATATCCTTGGATATTGATTTATAATTACATAGTATGTACACATATTGCATATACATAAACTATACTATACTATACTATAGTTAACTATACTATATATAAATTATGCATTATATTACTAAACATCATTGAGATATATATCTCACAAATCTATATTTAGCCAAAATATATAAGACTCAGCTATTTAGTTTTACTATTGCAAATAATTAAAGCCTTAAACAATGTTTATTTTATAAAATTAAGCCTCTAGTAAAGTCAGGTTAATATGTATTTAGTATTCAAATAATGAGCTTAGCCTCATTATTATTTTACATTTTGTACATTTATTCCTTGCACATATTTCAATAGAAAAAGTTAACAAAATGTATTGCATAAATATATTTAATTTACCAATATTTAGTAAAGAAAAGTAAATAAATTCAACCTACTGGAGACTCTATGCTATGATTTTGTTTACATGCATACGCATTCATGAGGAATAGGAAAACAATTTAGATTCGATATGGCACAGTCCTTTTTTGCTTTAGACTCTGACTCTAATTCATAGTACTGTACTTGACTCATAAAAGCCAAGAAATGCTGCTCAAACTTGAACAAATTGAGTTTTATTGTCAACCACAATTTCTTTTTGGAATAAATTTAAGTTTACATGATTGATACCCTTTTATATTAGTGTTGATTAGAATATCATAGTTTTTGAATGTTAATTTTATTTATAAAATAAGCAAGCCAGCAATTTTTGTGTGTGTGTGCTTCCTTGCATGTATGTACGATCTGGGGGCCAGAAGAGGCCGTTGTAAGAGTTGTAAGTGGAGGTACAGGTGCAGGATGTAGTTGCTGTACCAAGGTCCTCTTCAAGAGCAGCAGATTCAAGAAAAGATTCTCTTTTTCTTGAGTATAAAATGTGATTTTAATTGTCTGAAATTTTTTTCCAATACATCTTTTTTCCCAAGAGGGAATTGTCTTTAAATTATGTTAATTGTTTTTTTGGGTCAATTTACATGTGCTATTTCTTGTTATAAATTTGTTGAAGGTTTTTTGTTTTGTTTTGTTTTTTGAGTTTTTTTAAAAAAATTTCCCATTTGTATTAAACACATAAAGAACTATTTTGAGCATGGAAATAGTTTCCTAATTTTTTATCCCTTTCTTTATAGAAATCATCCAAATTGTTTATTTTTAATACATGAAGGCCAAAATAAAATTGTTCTAGGTACTTTTATAAGAAGCTGAAATTTGATTCTTTTTTATATTTACACAGTATTACCTATAATAAATAGTCCTTTAGTAGAAAACTAATGAATGCATTGGTATTCTATATATTTTGTATGTTTATATATTGGTATTTTATGTATATTTTATACATATTGTGTATTTTTCTCAAGTAGAGTTTTTCATATTGCCTTATTCAATGAAATGTGCATGACTTTATGCACAAGCTATCATCTCATTTTCTGTAACTGTATATACTATGTAATTTTTAAACTTAGTGACTGTCAAGATGCAAGTATTTACCCTTTGTTATAACTTCTCTGAGAAGAATTAATGTGCAGCCTTTATAACAAGCTTAGAAATGTGCTTATGTTCTAAGTGACAGTCTCAATTGTCACACGCAGTGACCATGTATCAAGGAATTATAACAGCATTAGGTAGAACAGCAGGTCCATTTGTTCAAACGCTCCCTGAACATATGAGTGGTGTTCTCTAACAAGGTCCCTGGGGAAACAACTTGCATCCATCACTGCCTGCATTCTAACTGGAAGATAACTATTTTAAACTGTACTGGAATGTGTCATACTTCGGGACTGAAGCAAAGTATATGTCAGAGCCTGGAGAAGAGTGCAGTGTGGTATGCATAATGAGAAAAATATGACATTATCCAGTAACTGCTGTTTTTGTTTTCATATTTTATATACTGTACATAAACATGAGAAAATAAGACAGAAACATAATTCCACAAGTTGATTAGCCCATGAAAATAGACACAGATTTTTAAAAGTTGTTATAATTACACATCTTAATTTTCAAATGGATATAAAATTCACATATATTTTATGCATATTTGTAAAAAAATATGTAATAGAGCTTGCTTTGGCCAAATCCTTCATTATTCCAGAGAGTGTGGACAGCTCCTGTCCTCTGAGGACCAACCTGCAAACACCCGGAGAACAGAGTATTTGGTTAAACCACTCAGAAGATCTTGATGTATGGAATTTTTGAAGTACAGAT
Organism: Uromys caudimaculatus; assembly: GCA_028551405.1. Taxonomy (NCBI): domain Eukaryota; kingdom Metazoa; phylum Chordata; class Mammalia; order Rodentia; family Muridae; genus Uromys; species Uromys caudimaculatus. The sequence continues at coordinate 31,161,189 of CM052704.1, forward strand.
ATTTTTGCATTCCATAGACTTTTTATTTATTTCTTCCTACACAGAAACTAATGTAAATCGCCTAGAATTGGTGTTAGTATATTTGACTGAGCACCTTGAATTGTAATTAAATATCTATCATTTTGTGTAAAACATCCTGTCCTAGTTAGGGTTTTATTGCTATGTATAGATACCATGACCAAAGCAAATCTTATAAAGGGCAACATTTAATTAGGGCTGCCTTACAGGTTCAGAAGTTCAGCCCATTATCATCAAGGAGGGAACAGAGCAGCATCTAGGCAGACAGGGTGCTAGAGAAGAAGCTCAGAGTTCTACATTTTGCTCCATAGGCAGCAAAATGAAACTGTGAGCCACAGTGGGTGTAGCTTGAGCATATGAGACCTCAAAGCCACCCCCCACCATGACACACCTACTCCAACAAGGCCATGCCTTCTAATTGTGCCACTCCCTGGGCCAAGCATATACAAACCATGACACATCCCAACTCAATATTTGTTAACAGTTGTTGCAATAGAAATAACACACCTCACTGAGCTTACTTAGGTAAAAAAAGCTACGCAAAATTACAGAAACATATATTTGTAAAATATCCCAATTGCTCAGCCATGTCATAATCAAACCTTTGAGTAATTTAAAAAACAAAAACAAAGCAACAACAATAAAAACCCAAACTATAATTTTAGTTAATTTCTCACTGTCCAGACTAGTGAGAATTAAAGGAAAAGGATTTACTTTGACCCAAAATTCTAGAAGGGCATACTCCACTGTAACAAGGAAGATTTAATATCAGACAGAGAAGCCATGGCAACAGGAGCCAGAGACTGGCAGTAGTAAACAGTATGTAGGAGGTGTGTTTCACATATACAGTCTCAAGGGCTGTGCCTATTGACTCTTTTTCTCCATGAGGGTAAAGAATACTAAAGGTTTTAAACATTTACAAACGGCATGGTCAGTTGGAGACTAAATATTCTGATGGCAGTGAGATCTGGAGAAGTCTCAAATTTAAAACACAATGGATCGAACTTATACAATTGCATTCTAACAAATATGTAATATACTGTACTAGGCAGGCTCTCACTACATGCCTTTGCAATGAAGGAAATGGGCTCAGTGGTAGCAATGAGGAAGTGAGGTCTTTGTTTATAAAGAGTAACAATATTCAAATATAGTAGAGGTATATGTAGAGGTGAATACACGTGATTCATGTTGATTCATTCCTATTAAAAACCAATGTGAAGCAGAGATTTTGGTATTATCTTGATGAAACGAGAAATCTCCTGACATATATTAGGAGTTAAAATATAGATATCATGACAGTTTTTTCAACAAAAATCAATATAAAAGGAGTCATAACTTAATATATTTCAGTGCAAACTGCAACTCATTAAAGGAGAAATTTTAATCTGTCTAGCAATGCAGGGATCCATATTCAGATTTTCTCAAGTCAGTTGCTAAAGTACTTGTAGCCACAAATCAGATAATCACACTGAATAAAATAGTCATATCATTTATTGAAATTATTAAATATCATTTACATGTACTATAATCTCTAGTGATCTAGTGATTAACATTTTCTCAATAGAAAAGTCATAGTGGATAATGGAATTATGTATGTATGATGAAAATTTTTGCCATCTGACAACTAAGTATGGTTGCAAAAATCAATAGTAATTATTTAGTTGTTTGTTTAATTGTATCTTTAATTGAGCAACAATGAACAGACTATTCTGACTTTTGAATTAGTTGTAGTAGATAATAAGCTCAACAACAGCTAGATTTGCTAAATTGAGTCACCCAGAGTTTGAAAATTAGATGTAAATTGCCATTGAGGAGCTGATACTGCCCAGGTGCTTGTGAGTTGCATCTCTGTTCACAATAGCCTCTACAACATTGCTTGACTACAAATTTCATGGTGCTGAGGTTCTATGAAACTATAATATACATGTGATTTAAGAGAACAAATTGGGATGTTCTTGATATTATAACAAAATACCATATATATGTAACTATAAAACTCATTCTCATATTTCTAATGATAAGAAGTCCTAGGTTAGGTTTTCAGCAGAAATAGTGTGGTATTTCAAAACAGACTTACTAATATGGAGTCTCCTGCTGAGTCCTCACATATGTTAAGAAATATGAGCTATTACTCTTTTCTGTCAAACACTATAAAACTCATATCTTCACATAAGTGCATAAACATTCTGACAACTTGACTAATCTAAATACAAATCATTTTGATTGCAATTATTTCAAGTAATATTCAATTTTTATTCATGCTTAAATAATTAATTAATAAATTAATAATCAAATACTTAATAAATACTGAATTAAATACTAGAACTTTAAAAAGATACTTCCTGTACAGTAGAGGTATTCACATGATAGCTAGAAAAATAATCTCTAAAAATTCTTTGCTAAGAGGGTCAGAGCATGTGTAATCTAGATCAAGCTGTCACATAAATCTCAGAACTGATTTGTTAAATTAATTAATCAAAATTCCAGTTATTTACTTAGAAGGAAAATATAGGAAGCCAAATTAGACGATTCCCTTGATGATATGCCTTTACTTCTAATTGAATGCTACATGGATTCCCCAGCTTTTGCCAAGAAGTACAGAAATGTATACAAAGCCAAAGAGGAAAAAAAAGAAACAATAAAAAATTACAAACCAACAATAACAAAAAAGACGCTTCTGAATAATATATTAGGAGCTCCCAGTATTCTGAGGTATACAAAAGGAACTCCCACTTTCATCAGGCTCTAATATAATGGTCTCATACAGCATAATTATGTTAGTCATGATTCTTCCAACTCAGGATCATCAAATATTATTTTCTACCTTGATGTTATGCTCATGTGTTCTTCAAATTCAATTTTCTAAAGAGTGACTTAAAATGATGATGATTATTAGTTAATCAGTTAAAACATTTTATCTCTCTGAATCCAATGTGTGCCATTCAGATGTGGGCTTGTCCACTGAATCATGAAAAACAGTACATCCTAAAGAAAAGTGACTTTCTTTCCCCACAGCCATCAAAACCCCACAGCTTCTCAGGTAGCAATTCAGGGCAGATGTTTGGAGATACATAGGTGATTTTGAAGACAGTACATTTGTACATTTGAATGAAATGCTCAACAATTCCTTTTTAAATTGAGCACTCTTCTGTATAAAATGTAAGTTGCCGCCGGGCGGTGGTGGCGCAGGCCTTTAATCCTAGCACTCAGGAGGCAGAAGAAAGCAGATTTCTGAGTTCGAGGCCAGCCTGGTCTACAGAGTGATTTCCAGGACAGCCAGGGCTACATAGAGAAACCCTGTCTTGAAAAATCAAAAAAACAAAAAAACAAAAAAAAAAGTAAGTTGCCTTTGCTGTCATACATAAACTTTCACCGGGTCTGTAGCAAGAAAGTCGAATCAATTCTAGTGAAGCACACACATAAAGATTGGAAAGTGCTAGAACAATTAGGGAGAGAGGATTCAGTAAAGAGGAATGAAAGAGAGACCGGATAAAATGAAAAACTTCAATATATAAAGGTAAGAAATGCAAACAAAAAATAAAAATAAAATATATTCTCCATAAATTATTAAACAAGCAGATAAGAAAATCTCAGATGATTTATTCCTTATTACTAGTAATTGTTTTAAAATAATGCCATGGGTGTGCCTAGCCATTCATTTCATAAACTTATATAGGACTCAATTATAAAAGAGGTTTTAATATATATAGACTAATTTTATTCATTCCAAAGCTACTTTTGTAGAAAGTGTGATACATATACATTTAAAAAATGATAATAGTTTTGAAAAAATGTTATAAATAGGACAAAAATACATTGGAACACATATACTAATTAAAAGTACAGGTTTTTTTTTCATATGAATGTGAAACAATGGAATTTTGCATGTACCCTTTAAATATAAGAATTAAACTAAAACTCCTCAATGAATAACAATACAAATTTTCGACCATTTTATACAAACAGGGAAAACCAATAAATATTCATGCATATCACGGGTTGCATTTAAATATTCTAATATATCTCTTGCACTTCTTGTTTTAGAAAATAAGTGAATGCTGAATTATAATTATAAAAACAACTATTCCTCTTATACTCAAAGCTGAATTCTAAATCAGTGATGAGGCACCAAATTGGCTAGTTTACATAATATGCAGAAGTACAGAAGGAAAAGCCTGCAGTGTCATTACTGGCAGTTGAATAATCAGTAACTTGTGTGGATTTAAACCAACCCATTAATGTGACACACACACCCATGAACATTTATGAGCAATTAATATCCTGAAAGAAAGAGAGACAGACATCAGAGACTCTCTAAGGTGGGGCTATTCACACAACCAAGTTACTTAATCCTGTTTGATTTCTTTGACTGTTTCAATTAAAATATTTTTCTTTTTTAAACCACAAATGAACAAATTGTACACAAATTTAGTTATTACATTTTTACTTAGAAACACAAGCATTTGCTCACTAAGATTTAATACATCTTAATTATTTACCAGATTATCTCAAACCATCCATTTGCCTAGGAATAATGCTTAATATCCAAGAGAAAAAATTTATTTGGTTTCACAAAGTAAACAAAAATGTACTTTGTATCCCTTTTTCTGTAGAAAAGAAAGATGTATAAATGTGTGCTATAGCTGAAGTTGAAGTCATTGATTCATTGCTTTTAACTATGTGTGTGTGTGTGTGTCTGTGTGTGTGTGTGTGTGTGTGTGTGTCTGTGTCTGTGTGTCTGTGTGTGTGCATGTGTGTAGACATGCATACATGTCCCCACAGTACTGTACTGGGTTTATGTACTGTGTGTTGTGTATTGTGTGGCCTTAAATTTTCCACCAAACAGATATCCCTTATTTGAATCTACTATTCCTTATTTCAAAATTATTTCTATGAAATTTGGAACAGGAAAAAACATAGTTAGAATTCCATTACTCTTTTTTATAAAAGAGACAATAAAATTGGTTTTAACTATCACATCACATCTGAATTTAAGTGATTAATTTTATTATATCTTTTTAAAATAACTCTTCTGGAGTATGTGCTCTATAAGATTTCAAATATACATAAACAAACTCAAGCATGGAATTTTTAAATGTATTCCTACAATATTTTACTAGCATGACCAAATTCTTATGCAATATGCAACATTTAAAAAATATTTTTCATACATCAATTATTATTTAAATTTATAAAAAATGCAAACTATTGAAAATACTTTTGGAAACTTTTTGCACTTCTAAGGCTTAAAATCAGGTCCAATGTATACCGTACAAATGATATACCATAAACTTCTCCACCAGTCTGGGAATACCTTTTAAATCTAAGTTATTAGATTTATAGATGTTATTAAATCTTTAATAACATCTGTCTTAGAAAGCTTCTTCCACTATGAAGAGAAAGTTTCTGACACATTACAGGATGTAAACATAAACTTCAGGGTAAGAATTGGAACGGTCTCAATTTCAACAGTAGGAGAACAGCAGAGTGTATCATGAACAATCTCACACTTCATTTAGGTAAACATTGCTTAACTCTTTTGTAGTGAAAGAATGAAAGCGCATGCTACTTTGTTTATGCCTATAATTTAGATGTTCACATATATATACCAAACACACATACATATTGCATATATGCATAAAATAGTGACAGTAATATTCATGATCTCAGAATTCACATCATTTGGAAGAGGATTGTAGGAAATAGGATAAAACCTAAAGCAATAAACAATTATATATTATACTAAGAACCCATATGATTATGAATGTCAAGTTGTGTATAAAATGGATCTTAATAATTATAATTGTTGGGGTACACATTCTGTTAGAATTCCTGCTAATGCATTCTGTTACTGCATTAATGCAAGCTTGCTGCATCTTCATAGTCCAATTTCACTGACAAATCCTACATCATAAAATATCATCAATGATGTTCATTTGGTAAACACCTTACAGGATTTGTAAGACACACAGGAGAGTCTGCATGGGACAAAACAATGACAGCTACTCAAGCAGGGCTATGCTAAAACACAAAAATGTTGTTGATGGACACATATATAAGTCTCATGAGAAACAAGGTTTCCTGTTCAATTACATAAAAAATAGCTGAGTTTTAAATTCGTGGAGAGTAAATAGCAACAGAACTCTGGCGACCAAATAATAATAATAGTAAACTATTCTTTCCTTTGTGATTATGATGAAATTCATAAAAAATTATTGTGTGTGTCTCTGTGTGTATATGTGTATGTTGTCTAGTTGATGTTTGTGTGTGCTCCAATGCAAATGCAGACATAAGGCAGACTGTGCTCCTCCAAGCCTTTCAGCCACATTGCCCCAAGACAAAGAGTCTCAGAGTTGAGAGCTTGCATTTCAGCGAAACAAGCTGGCCAGTGATCTCCTGTTATCTGATTGTCTCCATTTCTCAGTGCTTGTGTAATAGCCATGTTCTGCCAAAGCTGTTGTTTTGTGTGTATGCTGAAAATTCAAACTTCTCCTCATGCTTTCAGAGAACACACTTCTACTCATTACCCATTGCCCCAGCACCTAAACAATATTTTCTATACAGATTATTAATATAAAAAAGACATAAAAGAATTTGTGATCCATGAGGATCATTAGCAACTTTTATTATTGAAATAGACTTCATGGAGGAGAAGACACGAGATGTAGTTCAAGAAGTGATACCATGAGCAAGAACACAGTAGTTTCAAAAGAAAGAGAAAATGGTGAGATCAAAGTCTACATCACATTAATTCGTAATTCAAGAGACATTCTGTAAAATAAATAGACAAGTAAAAATATAATGTGTTTATATACCAATGCAAACTTTATTCAACAAATGGAAAAACTGGATTTTTTTTTACCATTATATGTTATGATCTAGTATTTTAAGTTGATATTAAACAACATTTTGGGGGAAGGGTCTTTATATTTTCATAAATTTTATTGGATATTTTTATTGGTTACTTTTATTTACATTTCATATGTTATCTCCCTTCCCAGTTTCCCCTCCACAAACCCCCTGTCCCCTCCACCCACCACCTGCCTCTATGAGGGTGCTCCCGCACGCGCCCACTCCCCCTCAGTGCCATAACATTCCCCTATGCAGGGTCATCAAGTCTCCACAGGACCAAGGGACTCCCCTCCCATTGATGCCAGATAGAGCAATTCTCTGCTACATATGCAGCTGGAGCCATGGGTCCCTCCATGTGTACTCTGTGGTTGGTGGTTTAGTCCTTGGAGCTTTGGGAAGTCTGGTTGGTTGATATTGTTGTTCTTCCTATTGGTTTGGAAACCCCTTCAGCTCCTTCAGTTCTTCCCCTACCTCTTCCATTTGAGTCCCCACACTCAGTCCGATCTCTGGCTGCGTGCATCTGCATTGACTTTGATCAGGCTCTGGCAAAGCCTCCCAGAGGACAGCTATACCAGGCTCCTGTCAGCAAGCTCTTCTTGGCATCAGCAATAATATCTGGGTTTGGTTCTGCAGATGGGATGAATCCCTCGGTGGGGCAGTCTCTGGATGGTCTTTCCTTCAGACTCTGCTCAAGCCTTTGTCTCTGCATTTCCTTTTGACAGGAGAAATGCTGGGTTAAAATTTTTGAAATGGGTGAGTGGCCCCGTCCCTCAAACAGGGTGCATGCCTAGAGCAATTAGGCAACAAAAGGAGATCAAAGGGACACAAATTGGAAAGGAGGAAGTCAAGATATCACTATTTGCAGATTATATGATAATATGCATAAGTGACCCAAAAAAACACATGAGAGAATTCCTACAGCTGATAAACCACTTCTGCAAAGTGGCTGGATATAAAATTAACTCAATCAAATCAATAGCTTTCCTCTACTCAAAGGATAATTACGCTGAGAACGGAATTACGGAAACAACACCTTTCCACAATAGTCACAAATAATATAAAATATTTTGGTGTAACTCTAGCCAAACAAGTGAAAGATCTATATGACAAGAACTTCCAGTCTCTGAAGAAAGAAATTGAAGAAGACCCCAGAAGTCGGAAAGGTCTCCCATGCTCATGGATTGGCAGGATTAACATAGTAAAAATGGCTATTTTACCAAAAGCAATGTACAGATTCAATTCCCATCAAAACTCCAACTCAATTCTTCACAGAGTTAGAAAGAGCGATTCCTAAATTTATCTGGAATAACAAAAAAACACAGTATAGCAAAAACCATTCTCAATAATAGAAGATCTTCTGGGAGAGTCACCTCAAGCTATACTATAGAGCAATAGTGATAAAAACCACATGGTATTGGTACAGAGACAGGCAGGTAGATAAATGGAATAGAATTGAAGACCCAGAAATGAACTCACACACCTATGGTCACTTTATCTTTGACAAAGAAGCCAAAACTATCCAGTGGAAAAAGGACAGCATTTTCAACAAATGGTGATGGTTCAAATGGTTGTCAGCATGTAGAAGAATGCAAATTGATCCATTCTTACCTCCTTGTACAAAACTCTCCAGTCCAAGTGGATCATAGACCTCCACATAAAACCTGACACACTAAATCTAATGGAAGAGAAAGCAGGAAAGAGCCTCAAACACATTGACACAGGGGAAGATTATCTGAACAGAAGACTAATGGCTCATGTTCTAAGATCAAAAATTGACAAACGGTACCTCATAAAATTGAAAAGCTTCTGTAAGTCAAAGGACACTGTCAGTAGGACAAAATGACAACCCACAGATTGGGAAAATATCTTTACCAACCCTACATCTGTTAGAGGACTAATATCCAAAAGATATATTTTTAAAATAGGTTATTTTATTTATTGACTTTTCAAATGTTGTCTGCCTTACCATTCTTCCCTCTCCAAAACCCCACCCCATCGCTCCTCCCCTTTGCCTCTAAGAGGGTGCTCCTCCACCCACCCACCCATTTCTGCCTCAACACTTTAACATTCCCCTAGGCTGGTGTCAAGCCTCCACAGGACCAAGGGCCTCCCCTCCCATTGATGCCAGATAAGGCAATTCTCTGCTACATTTATAGCAGGAGCCATAAACCCATCTTGAATGTAAGACAACAGAGGAATAATAAGCATGTCAGAAGTCCTGTACATAATAAAGTTTATTCAATTGCTATAATGTATTTGCATGCACACACACACTTACTTATAAATATGTAAAATGATAGTTATCATCTCTGAAAGTAAGCTCTCAGATATTAAAATAAAATCATGTTAAAATTACTTGGTATTATTTATAACAATGAAGAGAAGATTACTCTATTAAAATCCACCTGTGCTGGTATTGGGCAAAAGGACTGAGGTCCTGAGGGCCAGCAGAAAGAATGAAATCAGGCACCCTCAGGAGGTAGGAGGTTGGGGGGACCCTCTAGAATGCATCAGAGACCTGGGAGGTGAGAGACTCTCAGGACTCAAAGGGAGGGACCTTAGATAAAATGCCTGACATGGGGAGAGGGAACTTGTAGATCCCACCTCCAGCAGAAAGACAGGGCATCAGGTGATGGATGGGGTTGCCATCCCACAGTCAAAACTCTCACCCATAATTGTTCCTGTCTGAAAGAACTGCAGGGATGGAAATGGAGAGGAGCCTGAGGAAAAGAAGGTCCAGTGACAGGCCCAAAGTGGGATCCAGCTCAAGGGGAAGCCCCAAGGCCTGACACTATTACTGAGGCTATGGAGTGCTTACAAAAAGGGACCTATCATGACTGCCCTCCGAAAGACACAACAAGCAGCTGAAAGAGTCAGATGCAGATATTTGCACCCAACTAATGGACAGAAGCTGCTGACCCCTGTGGTTGAATTAGGGAATGGCTAGAAGAAGCTTAGGAGGAGGACAACCCTGTAGGAGGACTAGCAGTCTCAATTAACCTGGACCCCAGAGATCTCTCGAACACTGGACCACCAACCAGACAGCGTACAACAACTGACATGAGGCCCCCAACACATATACAGCAGAGGTCTGCCGAGTCTGGGTTAGGTCAAAAAAGATACACTTAACCCTCAAGAGACTGGCGGCCCCAGGGAGTTTAGAGGTCTGATTGAGTGTGGGGTGGGGACAGGCCAGATATGTAGGGTGGGATGTGGAACAGTTGGAGGATGGACGAGGGCTGGGGGGGGGGATGAAATCTGGAGTGAAAAATAATTAATTAATTAATTAATTAATTAATTAAAAATATCTCACAGACCAAAAAAATTATTAAAAAAATAAAAATAAAAAAATCCACCTGTGCTCCTCAGACTGGAAGTCTACCATATCACGAAATTCTGTACTTTGTTAGATCACTGGCCATAAAAGAGACTGGTCCCTAGGAAAATGGAATGACTTCAACATGCATAAAATATTGCAGTAAGGTAATAGAATGGGTAGATTTGTCTACTCTGTCTATTATTTTATGTCCTCAAAACTTCCAACAAATCTTGAACTACAATCTTATCAGTATTACTAGGAAAAGCTACAGAATGGTGCTGTGTGATACAGTAAGCATGAGAAAAAAGCATGGGAAGCTGCCAAAGTAGCATTATGTACTTAGGGAACCAAACATCGTTTCTCAATAAGATATCTTAGACAGAAAACTTAAGTTATTTATCTGTTTATTTTCATTTATGTTTATTTTTATTTATATATATGCTTGTATTAAACATAAATAAATGTATTCTTTTATTTTGAATCTAGCATAACTTAGATGGTAAAAATTTATTAATTAAAATATTTCCATTAATATTTTGGGGGTATCACTAATATATATAATATATATGTGTATATGTTATATATATATACAAATTTTTTGTAATGAAGTTTGACATGGTTTTTGTAATAGTTTAATCATATGATAAACACATAAATTTTATAAGAAATCATATCGATAATTATCACATAGATTTCATAGAAATTGTATGGGTATCATATAATTGTCCATTACTTTTAAATTTTAGTAGAAATTATCTGAATAGTATGTATTCATTACAATTGTAGTTTTTTACCCCATAGGTATACAAGTTAGATGTTATTAATATTTATGAATTTCGAAACTATACATAAATAATACAATGCTTTTTATAATTTTTATAATACCTGCAAGCTTCAAAATTAATCAATTGGCTTAAAAGTATCTTGTATTCGAAAAGATAGTTCCTAACATGAAGCTACTGAATAAGGAAATACAAGTAGTTATCCACACATCTTATAGTTACTAAAGGTTTTCTGCTGTGTCCATTGGAACAGATGCCATTTTAGAATTTTCCTTGCATATTTACCTTGAATTAAAACACACAGCATGTGCACACACACACACACACACACATATACACACATGGATATATATATATATATATGCAAATAAACAAATAAATGTGTGTATATGTGTGTGGGTAGTGACAGTATGTAAATTTCAGCCAATGGTGGAACACATATCAGAGACTTATCTCATAAAATTACAATGGTATTGAAAAGTTCCCCTTCCCACAGTTATTACATTCTTCTAATTCTATACATATGTATGTCTAGATCCATCAATAAACTGCGTTTCAAATGTATACACTACACTCTGTAGAAGCTTATCTAGGTGTTTATTCTGGGAGCTAAGACTAATATGCAGTCAAGGTAAACATTAGTGTGAACCTGTGAGGAGAAAAGATAAAAGGAATAGTTCTTTGAACATATTTAAATGGTTAAATAATAGTAAGCCTAATTCCTGCATTTTGAATATTTACAAACTGCTAACAATGAAATGTAAAGCAGATAATTCAGACATTTTGAAAATGTCAACTTCTGATCTGCATCTAAGTACCACACTGCAAAAGATGAAGTTACCAAAGTCATGGTTTTTCAGGAGTTTCATTAGCATATTTAACAGATTATAATTTGTTTTAAAATGTATTGATGTATTTATTAAACTATATTATATGAATTAATATCTTTTCATAGAAGATATTACTACTTCTTTTAGAATTTCATGCACTGCATTTTGATTATATTAATAGGCTACTACTCCTCTAGCTCTTACCAGAAACATGCTTTTTTTTTTTCTTTTCTTTCCTTTTTTTTTTTTTTAGTGTTTCGAGACATGGAGACAGGGTTTCTCTGTGTAGCCCTGGATGTCCTGGAACTCACTCTGTAGTCCAGGCTGGTCTTTCTTTATAACAATTCATGGAGTCCAATTTGTGCTGATCATATACTCTTAGAATCAGCATCATCTATAGGACTGATGTCAACCTTCCAGGGGTCAAACTCTTAAACAATGTAAACTGGATCCTCTGAAGCAATCAACTGTCAAACCCCCCCTCAGTCAGGGATAGGGACTTGTGAGCTCATCCATAAGCCCTGCTTGAATATTGTTTGATTGATTTGGTGAAACATTTTGCAACCAATCACAGCAGCTCTGAGTTTATGAGTATATTGTCCTGATGTGTTTAGAAGACACTGTTTAATTCTGGTCTTCCTAGATAACTGGCTCTTATATTTTTTTACAACCTTCTGTTTTGTGATAGTCTGTGAGGCATGGAAAAGCATAACAGGTTTACCTTGTTTTAATAATAAAGGCCCAATTAGATTATAATCTATAGTACCTTTCCCAAAGTCTTACTTTTGTAACCATATTTCTCCTATGATAGCTCTTGTTAGATCATTATCAGAATCAAAGGCAAGCTCCATGTATGTGGGCACCTCTCACTTGAGAGATATGAAGGGTTTAGTAAAGGAATTGCTTTTATAAGCAAACAAGATAACTTAAGATTTTATGAAATTAATTTTAAAAATTAGAAACTCTATAATATTCTACAAAAATGAAAATCAGACATATTATTAAGGAAATTAGGCAGAAGAAATTATAGACTTGTTTTATAAATAATGTACAAATCAAATAAAATGTTTAAATGTATTTTATACATTGAAATAGATTCTTTTACAATATTATATGCACATGTAAAACTTAAGAGTTTAAATAGCCTATAAAGTACATGTAAATGTAACAACAAAGTTATCTCATTTTAATGTAGCTTAAATTGACATTTTTTAATTTATTTAAAAATGGTATTAATTTTATTTGTAAATATATTTATATTGATAAATTATGTCATTATAACAAAGTAATATATATTTATTTAATTTTAAAAATTATTATAGTGTTTGTCTTCATTCTGTCAGTGTAAATATATCATTAAAATGTAATTCAAAGTCTATTTCAGTGTAAATATATCATTAAAATGTAATTCAAAGTATATTCTGACATATTTCATTGGATGTCATAGTTTTCAGTGTCCATTAAGAATCAGAGCTAGAGGAAGCCGACTCTTAAGTTTCCCGTAACATATCAAAGTGCAGTGAACATGGCAAAATGCCAGCGCTGTCGGAACATTGTGGAAAGTAGAAAAATGATATCAAACAATTGTGAATAACTGTTTAAGAGGAGAGAAAGGTTATCTTTCTTGTCGGAAAGATAGTGCTGGGTTTTGAAAGCCTCTTTCTTTGAATAGAATATCGCATTGACCAGATACTCAAGATTTGAAAGAAATACATCAAGAACTAAAAAGTAATTTGCATTTTAAAGCAATTTAAAAATATCACAGTCCAATGTGCTGCATATATTATATGAAGGCTTAGTGAAGCATTAGATCTTCTGTGATCATTATACTTAGGTTCACCAAGACATTCAATTGTACCCAAATATAAGGGAATGATATTTTGCTCAAGATTCTTAACACCTTGTTGTATGTATATGTGATATTCAAATGATTACAATTTCCCTATTCAATAAATGACAGTTTTCAAAATTATTTTACAATGAAACAAAATGAGAACCTGTATTAGCAGTAAATTATACTTTAAATTTTATATAAAATAATTTATATTTTCATATACTTATTAATGATGGTAATAATGTTCATGAAATATATCATTAAGCAGATTGTAAGTACCAGATACTTATACAAACTCCATTAGCTATGATATTATTTGTGAAATCCCAAGGGACCACAGCTCTACTTGCTACATATTATTTGTCAAAATGTTACTTTGAATTGTATTACTATTTCTATAATTTACCATATGATGTTCTATATATGTCAGCACAAAAGAATGATCAAATAAATAAGTCAACACACATATTGTCTGGCATATTTACTGTTTGATTTGTAAGACAAAAGAAATTAATGTCTGTAATGTTCAAATATGTAGTGTCATTATTAACCACTCTCATCACTATTTATAATATTTCTCTTGAACTAAATCTGTTATAACTGAGGTTTTGTATGCACTGATGAACATAATGCAATTACGTCATTCCAAACTGTAGTGACAGTCACTCTGTTTTATTTCTATGCGTATTAATATCTGGATCTATATAGATATAAGGCTATATTTTGTCTTTTAGGCTACTTAGTTCATTTTCCGTTATCTGCCCTAAGTTCACCTAATTTATCACAAAGCACTTGATACACACAACCACACACACATGCACACAAACACACACAGCTGTACCAATATTTGTTTTCATTCAGTCATTGATGAATGCCTAAATTGGTTTTATATCTAATTATTGCCTCTCGGTGAATGATAGTTCACATTTACCCCTGAGATATGAATACAGTTTCCATTAGGAAGATGGCTAATATTAGAAATTGGTGAATGTTGTGCTTGTTCAGTTGTGAGGTCTCTGAGAAATCTCCGTTGTCTTTTCCACATTTATAAACCAGACAGGAATAAGCAAGTGTTTCCCTTTCTCTCTCTCTTTTTTTTTTTTTTTTTTTTGAGACAGGGTTTCTCTGTGTAGCCCTGGCTGTCCTGGAACTCACTTTGTAGACCAGACTGGCCTCGAACTCAGAAATCCGCCTGCCTCTGCCTCCCAAGTGCTGGGATTAAAGGCGTGTGCCACCACTGCCCGGCTGTGTTTCCCTTTCTCTACATGTTCAACAGCACATGGTATCTTTTCATTGTTTGTAGTAATAGCTGTAATAAAGTAACTGGATATTAGAATCTAAGAGTTGGAAGTCTCAAACCGCTCTGTGAAAGTGTGAAGGACTTTCTTCTGTGAGTTTGAGCGCCAAAGCTATGTTTTGTGTTGTGAAATATCTTCAAAAGAACATACAATGAAGGAAAAAGAGACGAATTGGGTTACACCAACTTGAAGTGTCAGAAAAGTGAAGGAAACTATCACTAGACAGAAGAATGTAACTTTCTTACATTCACAGACAGCATTTTATTAACTGATGCTTCTGTCATTTGTCATTAAAGCAAGCTATCCCAAGATTAAACAATATATAGAAATGGAAAAACCATTTTTGCACCATACATTTGATAAATGATTGGTATTTAAAATATACAACAGACATATAAAACCCTACAATAACCTAATAAGAATGAATATTTTAAAAATGTGAAAAGACCTTGACCTAGTAATGCAAGATTATCATTCTAGCTCCTAAGAGAACAGAGTCTGGAGGATCTCAAGTTCAAGGTCAACATGGGCAACTTAATGAGATCTTGTTTTAAAATAAAACAAAACAAAAGCAAAAACAAACCAAACCTGGAATATAGATAATTGGTGCAGTGCTTACTAACACACACAAAGCCCTATGATCAATCCTTAGCACTAAAATCAAGTAAAAACATTATACACATGAGCACATTTATTTCAAAAGAATATATGTAATAGACCAACAAATTTTTGCAACTATCTTTGTGTTGCTAATCAGCAAGAATAAGATAATGAAAACCATAATGAGATATCACTACATATCAGCTAGAATAGACACAAGCACAGAATATCATCCATGACTTTCTTAATTTTTATTTGGAAAAAGTTATATTTGAAAACCTATATTTTAAATTTTTCAAAGCATCATTTTCTTGGTACAAATTATATTTGTTTAGAAGGAATACTACCCTATATTCAATAAGCCATAAAAAGCCATATGTTTTTATCTTGATTAATAAAAGAAGAAAATAATCACTATATGAAATAAAACATATAATCTATTATGTATTATTCTGATCAATAAAAATGGAAATATCCATCTTGTGGTTATTGTCTCAAAATCTACAAAAGTATGTCAATGATGGTTAACATATGTAAGCTTATTAATTCTCTTACATTCCCAGACCATGTTTCAATAATTGTCTTTTCTGATTTAAAGAGTCTATCCCAAGATTAATCTGTACTTAGCTCTTGATGATAAATGAATTATATAATTCACTGTACCATGCATTATAAATTTGATTGACTACGGATGAGTCTTATTTGCCCCAGAGATGTTAAAAATATTACCAACAGTTTGTTTTATGAGGTCATTACTTAGCCAAATATACAATGACTTGAAAATATGAAGTTTAAATAATGAATCAATTATAAAATTCATGACATTATATTGCTACAGTTGAATCTAGAATGTCTACACAAACCCTGTTTGTTAAAGGTTTAATTCTTGGCCTGATGATATTTGACCAAAGTAGAAATGCTGAAAATAGGGATGAGGGATCTTCCTTTCATTACTGTAGCTGTGCTCCTAACAATCTCAGTGACATAGCCTTTTTGTGATTTCTTTTACATCTTGTTCTTATGATGATGGACTCTCTTGTTAGACAAAGAATCAGCTATCTCTTTAAGGTTCTTGACCTCTGAAACATATTATTTGCTTAATGGTTTTAGAACATTATTGCTGTGTTAGCCCAAGTATCTTTCACAATATATTCTCTTCTTTGTCTATTTTGAATGTTCAGTAAAGTGTTTTGAGACACAATGGTGATAGTATTCTCCCAATAGCTATGCTCCTGTTTAAAAAAACAAGTGAGGCAGGATTATTCTGATGCTAAAAAATGTGCAAAGTTTAATCTAGTTACATGACTTCAAGAAGATAGTTTAAAAACAGATGGGAGTTTTTAGATGGATTTTAGAGAGGGCACAGAATACTAAGGCAATTGCCATTGAGACTGATGACCTGAGACCTATTCCACAGACTTACAATTGAGAAGGAAAGAACTCATTATATTTATATTTCCCAAAAGTAGTCACGTGACCTGCATACAAATGCTGTGACACTGCACACCACAACACAAATAATAAATAAACAAATGAAGAAAAACACAAATGTTAAGAAAGTACAGAGTCAATGCTTTGGTAGGAGCTTCTCTCCCTAGGGTCAGAAAGATAAGTGTTAGTCAGGTATAATTAACACTTAGAATCATCTAGAAAGAGTGGAGCTCAACTCTGGCTTATGAAGGAGGAAAACCATTTGTCCAAGCAAGACACTGAGCAAGATGCCCAGCTTAGAATTGGATCTTGTCTCAGACAATGTAAGTAGTAATGGTCAGTCTGAAACAAACAAATGAACAAATAAACAAACAAAACAAAAACCAAAACAAAGGAAAGGAAAAACCAAAAAAATAAAAACAAAAAAGAAGGAAAAGAAGGAAAGCATATTTCCTATTCAATTCTAAATAGGATGTCATGAAACACTTCCCTTCAGAGTTGAGGGATCTATGATTAAGAGGAGACAGAAAGATTATAAGAGCCAGGTGGGAAGAATGACACAAAGGAAACTGTGTCTTCCAGACACAGGAAGATTGATGAACATATAAACTCACAGAGACTGTGGAAACATGCACAGGTCATCATAAGATGTTTTTCTTTTATTGAAAATTGATTTTTTATTACATAATTAATCTTTATTGTGGTTTTCTTTCTGTTCCTCCCCTCCTTTTGGGTTCTGTACTGGCTAGTTTTGTGTGTCAACTTGACACAAGCTGGAGTTATCACAGAGAAAGGAGTTACAGTTGAGAAAAATGCCTCCATGAGATCCAGCGGTAAGGCATTTTCTCAATTAGTGATCAAGGGGGGGAGAGCCCCTTGTGAGTGGTACTATCTCTGGGCTGGTAGTCTTGGGGTCTATAAGAAAGCAGGCTGAGCAAGCCAGGAGAAGCAAGCCAGTTAGAAGCATTCCTCTGTGGCCTCTGCATCAGCTCCTGCTTCTTGACTGCTTGAGTTCCAGTCCTGACTTCCTTTCCTGATGAACAGCAGCATGGAAGTGTAAGCTCAAAAACCCTTTCCTCCCAAACTTGCATCTTGGTCATGATGTTTGTGCAGGAATAGAAACCCTGACTAAGACAAATTGTTACCAGTGAAGTGGGGTATTCCTGTGACAACCTGACCATGTTTTGGGGAGGATTGTAGAAGGACTTTGGAACTTTGGGCTGCTATGTGGAATGTTGTATAGGAGCTCGGAAGATAATGTTAAGAACAGTGCAAAAGATGGAGACCTGGCTTGTGAAATTTCAGAGGAAGATTAAAGACTCGTATCAGGACCATTGCTAGTTTGATTCAACATTCTGTGGTTTTGGTTAGCTGGGGCTGAAGAAATCAGCTGTGATTAACAAGATACCAGAGCTACTAAAGCAAAACCATTGCATTGCTGGGACTATTGATGCTGGTTAGCTGGAGATAATAAGATATTAGCAGTGATTAAGAAGAGACCGGCATCATTGAGGTAAAATCTTCTGAGAAGTGTTTTCTGAAAGCACAGAGGCTGAGTTCTAGAGATAGCCTTGTGCTGTGGCAGGACTTGGTAATGTGTAAGAGTCACTCAGGTGGTACTG
This sequence comes from Uromys caudimaculatus, assembly GCA_028551405.1. Classification (NCBI taxonomy): domain Eukaryota; kingdom Metazoa; phylum Chordata; class Mammalia; order Rodentia; family Muridae; genus Uromys; species Uromys caudimaculatus. Next base: position 31,179,775 of record CM052704.1, read on the forward strand.
GTTTTGAAGGCATGAAGGAGTCCTGAAGAGCAGCTGAGGCCTGGGCACTGTGAGAGGCCGTGGAAGGCCATTGGTAAAGGTGCAGCCTCAGTTGCAATTGAAGGCCCAGGACTGAAAGGGTCATGCAAAGGAGGTGAGGCTTGGCACCATGAAGAGAGCCTATGAGAGGCTGTTAGTAAACCTAGTTGCAGCAGAAGACAGCAGTGTTTTGGAGATACCAGTACCATGAGATGACCACCAAGAACAGCAGCAGCAGTGGAGTACAGGCATCTTGAGCCTAGAAGACAAGGTGTGTGCTACAAAGGGAAGAGCTGGAGAAGTGACTCAAGCCCTTGGAGTAATCCAGAAGATCGTGAGTGGATCCCAGATGGTTGGAGTTTGATTTTGCTTTTGATTGTGACTGTGGCCTGATATTTTTCCCTCTTGAAGAAAGAAGGTATTTTAGTGGAACCCACAATTAAGAGAATTTGAATTTTTAAAAGTCTTTGAATTTTAAGAGATTGGATGGTTAAAAGAGACTGAAATGTTAATATGTAAGAATTGGCAAAGACTGTGAGACTTTTAAAGTTATTTAGATCTTAGGAATGAATAAGGAAGTAAAGGTCAAGGCTTATTGGTGATGTGTTTGTGTGTCAAGTTGACAAGAGGTCAATTATACTGGCTAGTTTTGTATGTCAATTTGACACAAGCTGGACTTATCACAGAGAAAGGAGTTTCAGTTGAGAAAATGCCCCCATGAGATCCAGCGGTAAGGCATTTTCTCAATTAGTGATCAAGGGGGGAAGGCCCCTTGTGAGTGGTACCATCTGTGGGCTTGTAGTCTTGTGGTATATCAGAAAACAGGCTGAGCAAGCCAGAAGAAGCAAGCCAGTAGAAGCAAGTCAGTAAGCAGCATTCCTCTGTGGCCTCTGCATCAGCTCCTGCTCCTTGACCTGCTTGAGTTCTAGTCCTGACTTCTTTCGTGATGAACAGCAGCATGGAAGTGTAAGCTGAATAAACCCTTTCCTCCCCAACTTGCATTTGGTCATGATGTTTGTGCAGGAATAGAAACCCTGACTAAAATAGGTTCCATTCCTGTTCTGTTGCTAATTAGAAAACTAATAGGGTGTAAGAGTAGATAATATGATATGCAATACAATAAGACAAGATAATAATACAACAATAAGATACAATAAGATAAAGGCATACAGTCCTTGGAATTTGATAAAACAAACAAAGAGAAGGAAAAATGCCAAACAGAAGTCACTTGTTCACACACTCAGAAATACCATAAAATCTCTAAACTGAAAGCTATACATATTCTTAGAGGAGCTGGTACAGATGAGTTATCTCCACCAAAAAAAGATGTGGGCACAGTTGTCAACCAAGAGACACTCTCTCTAACCAATACAGTTTTCTCCAAGGTAGTCTGACTGGGCATGCAAACCTACTTAACAGAGGCCTCATATCCAACAGTAAATAGCCAATACAAAATGAACCCAATGCCATTTTTGTAGACTTTCTGTCTTATATTGCTTTTATTTTGGGGGCAGAGGTGTTATTGATCTTTCACTAGAATATTATAGTTTCTGATTTTGTGTTTTTATGTGTGTGTTTCTTTTTTCTTTTTCTATTTTTGCTGATTCAGTGGGCTTTTTTTGTTTTTTATTATTTTATTTTGTTTTGTTCTTATTGCCTGTTTGCCTGTTTGCTCGCAAAAAGATAATGAAAGAAAAGACATGGAATTGGGTAGGTGGGAACGTATGAATAACCTGGCAAGAGTTGGAGGAGGGAAAACTCTGGTAAAATCTATTCTCTCACTTTTTTTCCAGTAAAAGTACAAACGAAAAATAAAGTATGGCATTTAATTTCACTGTATATATAGGGATTTCAGTTATATCCAGGGTTATTATAATTAATAGCCATAACACTGCAGTAAATACAAAAAAATCCCTTTTCCATATGAATAATAATTTAATAGTTAACATGAATAAATGTTAACAAAAGACAATAAACAAAAAATAAATTGTTCTTCTACTTAACATTCATTTTACTCCACATTCATATTCGATCAATATTACTAAATTATTTTCTTTAACATAAAACAATGATTCATTGATTAACATTAAATGAAAAATTTAAATAATTTATATGATAACACATATATATTCTAAATAATTGTATACAAAAATCTATGAGCATAATTCATAGATTTGCTTACAATTTAAGTGATTATTGATCAGATTTTGAAGGGTAAGTTCTGCTAAGCCCATATTGCAAATAATTTTTATGTAAAAAAGGCAAGTGAATCTATTATTGCTTTTGCATTCCATAGAAAAGGTTTTATACTAAGGTAAAAATCATAATGTATATTAACGTTTACATCAACTTACTTTAAAGCTAAAAATATATTAGTATTAAATAAAATTGTAATAGATTATATATTTGTATATACCCAATCTAAGTAAAATATTACATTATTAGTGTGGTATCTTATTAAATTGATACTCATTTATAAAATGACAATATCTCAATATATAGATGCAAATTGTTCATTTCATTTGCTTTAGGAAATGGAAAGTTCCACATAATTAATGGTCTAGTAGTAATCATAAATTTTTCTTTCTATCAATCAGATTCTTACAGTCAGCATGTTGATGTTTTCTTCGTATGTTTATTTCTTTGAAAACCAACTGCAACCTTGCTCATCTCAATGTGAGAAGCTGCAGTCTACTTTAATTTACATGGAAATAATATTGGTGGCTTTACATTATAATTTTCACTCTACACAACTTATCCATATGCCTCCATAATGTAGGTTAAGAAAAGTGAATCCATTATAACACTGTGTCCCCTTCAACAGGGAAATAAATTCATAGGGAGCAACATGATGAATCCTTAGGCATCACATCTTCACTTCCTAGAAAAACTCCTTGGCAGTAAATGCTTATGTTAATAGTTCATGGAATCTTGTCTGGTCACTGAGTCCTCTGGGGCATGCCAAGCTGGCCTAAGCAGCCTGCTATCCTCTCTGGACTTCATTCTCCCCATACGTCTTAGACCACCTTCACCAGACTTCAAAAGCCTGAACCAAATAGGTTAACTTCCCTTCCCCAACATTTTTCTGCTGATTTAGTTATCTGGAGCACCCTATGTTGCTCTGAACAGTCTGCCATCTTCTGCAGAAATGTTTCTCCTGGCACCTCTCCGCCCACCATCACAAGACCTGTCAATTGTGAACTATATGGAACTGCTGATCTAGAAATGTACAGATCAAAGACACCTACCAGAGGCCTGCCACACTAGAAACATAGAGGTTAATTCCCTCTGAGCACTACCACCAACAGAAACATCCAGGTACCAACTCCATTCAGATGGTGAAAGACTCTTGAAAAATTACAATCAACAACAGCCAAAAACATGTGACACCTTCAGAGCATAGCTACCCTCCTACTGCAAGCCCTGGATATCATAACACATCCAAAGCACAAGAAAATGGCCTTAAATTTAATCTTATTAAAATGATAGAGGCTTTTAAAGAAGAAATTAATAAATCCCTTAAAGACAAAAGGAAAATACAATTAAAGAAGTGAAGGAAATAAATAAAATGGTGCAAGACATAAAAATAGAAGTAATAAAGATAACACAAACTGAGGAAATCATGGAGATGGAAAACCTAGGGAAGAGAATAGGAACAACATATACAAGCATCACCAACAAAATACGGGAGATGGAAGAGAGAATCTCAGGCATAGAAGATACACCAGAAGAAATTGATACATCAGTCAAAGAAAATGTTAAATCTAAAATATTCCTGACACAAAACATCGAAGAAATCTAGGATACCATGAAAGACCTAAACATAGAATAATAGTAATAGAAGAAGGTGAAAAATTCCAGCTCCAAGGCCCAGAGAAATATTTTCAACAAAATCATAGAAGAAACCTTTCCAAGTGTAAAGCAAGAGATGCCTATAAACATATAAGAAATGTATGAAACATCAATTAGAGTGAAACAGAAGAGAAAATACTCCTGCCACATAATAATAAAAACAAAATATCTGCAGAATGAAGAAAGAATATTAAAAGTTGAAAGGGGAAAAGGCATGTAACATACAAAGACATTATTGCCCATATCAATATTGCACCTGATTTCTCAACAGAGACTCTAAAAGCTAGAAGGACCTGGAAAGATATCTTGCAATCTCTAAGGAACCCACAGGTGCCAACGTAGACTACTATACCCAGCAAAACTATCAGTCACCATAAATGGAGAAAACAAGATATTTCAAGACAAATCCAAATTCAAATAATATCTATCTACAAATCCAGCCCTATAGAAAATACTAGAAGTAAGTCTCCAAATCATGAAAGATAACTATATCCAAGAAAAGATAGGAAGTAAGTAATTCCATACCAGCAAAAACAAGTGAAGCAAACACACACATACACACACACACACACACACACACACACACACACACACACACTAACATCCCACATAACAAGATAAAATGAATTAACAAACACTGGTCATTAATATCTGTCAACATCAATGAACTCAATTCCCAAATAAAAAGGCACAGGCTAACAGAATGGATATAAAAATAGGATCCACCATTGTACTGCATACAAGAAACATACTTCAGCAATAAAGATAGATATTATCTCAGAATAAAGGGCTGGAAAATCCAAGCAAATTGATTCAAGAAGCAAGCTGGAATAGCCATTCTAATAACTAATAAAATAGAGATCCAATCAAAATTAATCAAAAGAGACAGGAACATACACTTCATACTCATTAGAAGAAAAATATACCAAGATGATATTTCAATTTGAAAATCTATGTATGAAACGCAAGGACACCCACATTTGTCAAGGAAATATTGCTAAAGCTTAAATCACACACCAAACATTGCATGTTAATAGTAGGATACTTCCACACTCCACTTTACCAACTGATAGGTCATCAAGACAGAATTTAAGAAATAAGGAAACTAACAGACATCATGAATCAAATGGACCTAAGAGACATCTATGGAATGTTTCATTCAAACACAAATGAAAAGTAAACTTAAGGGTACTTTGGAAAGTTAGTTGTGTTGGATGGTTGGTGTTTTGCTGGGGTAAAAATGTGATGGAGTTTTTTCCGGAAGTGGACACAAGTGAAAGACTAAGGCAGAATCTTGAAGGAGCAATTCGCTGAAGCAGACACAGGAGAATAGATGTTCAGCTAAAGCAAGGATGTGAAAAGACACATGATGAAGGACTCTTCCCTAATGGTGTACATATACTGGTCTGCCTTACACTGCATAGTTAAGCTACATTCCTCAGGACTCCATAGAAAGAAACCCACCAACAAATCTCCTGGCTGTATGCTGATTCCACAGACTTGGGCTGATTGGCATAGTGATGTCAGCTGAAACATACGCATTTAATCATCCCTATAACTCCTAACGAAATAGAAGCAGTCATTAAAAGACTGCCAAACAAAAAAAGTCAAGGGCCAGATGGTTTTATTGCAGAATTCTACCAAACTTTCAATGAAAAGATAACATCAATATGCTTCAAACTATTCCACAAAACAGAAAGAGAAACAACACTGCCAAACTCATTCTATGAGGCCACAGTCACCCTGATACCTGAACAACACAAAATCTCAACAAAGAAAGAAAACTCCAGACAGATTTCTTTAATGAACATTGATGCAAAAATACTCAATAAAATACTTACAAAACAGTCCAGGAACACATCAAAAACTTCACCCATCATTATCAAGTAGGCTTCATGTCAGGGATGCAGGGATAGTTCAATTGAAAATCCCTCAATGTAATCCACCCCATAAATAAACTAAAAAATAAATCACATTATCATCTCATTCGAAGCTGAAAAAGCCTGTAACAAAAATCTAATACCCTTTCATGGTAAAAGTATTAGACAGATAAGGGATACTAGACACATGGCTAAACAATCAATGCAATATACAGCAAGGGGAGAGCCAATATTAAACTAAATGGAGAGAAATTAAAGCAATTTTGCTAAATTCAGGGACAAGACAAAGCTGCCCAGTCTTTCCCCATATATTCAATATAGTTCTTGAAGTTCTAGCCATAACAATTAGAAAGCTAAAGGAGATCAAGGTGGTACAAATTTAAAGCAAGAAGCCATAGTATTGCTATTTGTGGATGATAGGATAGTGTATATAAGTGTCCTCAAAAATTCTACTAGAAAAATTCTAAACTGATAAACAACTTCAGCAAAGGGACTTAATACAATATCCATTCAAAAAAATCAGTAGCCCTCCTTTGTACAAATGATAAAAGTGCTGAGAAAGTAATTAGCGAAACAATATCCTTTATAATAGCCACAAATAATATATAATATCTTGGCATAACTCTAACCAAGGAGATGAAACTTCTGTATGATAGGAAGTTCAAGTCCCTTTAGAAAGAAATTAGTGAAGATATTAGAAGATGTAAAGATCGCTCATGGTCAAGGATAAATAGGGTTAACATAGAGAAAATGGCCATTTTACCAAAAGCAATCTACAGATTCATTGCAATTCCCACCAAAATTCAACACAAAGTTTTGTAGATCTCGAAAGACCAATGCTCAACTTCATATGGAAAAAAAGCATTATAGCCAAACAATTCTTACCAATAAATGAACTTCAAGAGAAATCGCCATCCCTGACCTCAAGCTGCACTATAGAGCAATATTAATAAAAACTGCATGTTATTAGTATAGGGACAGACAGGTTGATCAATTGAATCAAATCAAAGATTCAGAAATCAACCCACCCACCCATGGTCACTTGATTTTTTGATAAAGAAGCCAAAACCATATAATGAAAAAAGAAAACATCTTTAACAAATGGTGTGGTCTAACTGGATGTCTGCCTGTAGAAGACTGCAAATAGATACATATTTATTACCCTGCATAAACTCAGGTGACAGCAGATGCTGGTGAGGATGTGGAGAAAGAGGAACACTCCTCCACTGTTGGTGGGACTGCACGCTGGTACAACCACTCTGGAAATCAGTTTGGCGGACCCTCAGAAAAATGGACATAATACTACCTGAGGACCCAGCTATACCTCTCCTGGGCATATATCCAGAAGATGCTCCAACATGTAATAAAGACACTTGCTCCACTATGTTCATAGCTGCCATATTTATAATAGCCAGAAACTGGAAACAACCCAGATGTCCCTCATCAGAGGAATGGATACAGAAAATGTGGTACATCTACACAATGGAGTACTACTCAGCTATTAAAAACAATGACTTAATGAAATTTGCAGGCAAATGGATGGAACTTGAAAATATCATCCTGAGAGAGGTAACTCAGTCACAAAAAAACCCAACATGGTATGTACTCACTGATAAGCGGATATTAGCTCAAAAGTTCAGAATGTCCAAGTTTCACTTAACAGTAAC
>CM052704.1:31187691-31280762 GCA_028551405.1 Uromys caudimaculatus
CCACCCATTCCCATATTCCCACCTTGACATTCCCCTTTACTGGGGCCTCTAACACCCTCAGGCCCAAGGGCCTCTCCTCTCCCTGATGGCCAATGAGGCCATCCTCTGCCACATATGTGGTCTGAACCATGGGTCCCTCGATGTCTATTCTTTGGTTAGTGGTCCAAATCTAGAACAACCGGGAGGGCAGGGGGCAGGCCCCATTGACATTGTTGCTCCCTCCATAGGGCTGCAAACTCCCTCAGCTCCTTCAGTATTTTTACAACAATGTTTAAAAGGGAACTTGGTCTGTAATTCTTTTCATTCCTTGAGTCTTTGTTTAGGTATCAGCTTCATAGCGTGACTTTGGCAATGTTCCTTCTGTTTCTTTTTTATGGAATAATTTGAGGAATATAATACTCGATTTCATATGGAAAAACAAAAAACCCAGAATAGTTAAAACAATCTTAAACAGTAAAAGATTATCTGGAGGTATCACTGTCAATGATTTCAACCTCTACTACAAAGCTTAATAATAAAACCCCCATGGTATTGGCATAAAACAGACAGGTAGATCAGTGGAACTGAACAGAAAACAGAAAATAAAGTCAAATACTTATGGACACCTGACTTTTGATAAAGAAGCCAAAATTATACCATGAAAAAGAATCTTTAAAAAAAAAAAAGGTGTTAGTCTAACTGTATGTCTCCATGTAGAAGAGTAGAAATATACCCACATATATTACCCTGAACAAAACTGAAGTCAAAGTTGATCAAAAGCCTCAACATAAAATTAGTACAGCTACACTATACCTAAGAGAATAGAAAGTGGGGACTTGTTGTGGGAAATATTAAAGAAGTGCCACCATCCCGTGCTAAACCCAGCTATTCTTTGCACATGGTCTGGATGCCTCTAGGCTAGCCTCTGTGTAGAGGTCTTCCCAGTTCTAGTTTGCCTGCCTCAGAACCGCTTGTCTCTTCTCAGCCATCTAGCCCCTGTGACTAGTTGTCACAAATCCTCTTAACCCAATAAATCAAAACCATAGAAGGTTATAATTAATCAGTCAGATTTATTTATCAATAAATTCTCAATTCACAAGATGCCCACACAATAATTTCACAGCCAACTGATAATGATATAAGCTGACTACCTAGATTAGGCAAGTTTTCCTAATTATTCTATCCTTTTAAGATATTCATGGCTACCTATGGCTATTTAAAGCGACACACAGAATCTGAATCATCTTCCTCTTCCTCCATCTTTTTTCCTTCCTCCTCTTCCTGATCCTCTGTCTGTCCCTGAAACTCTTAGCTCCGCTTCCCTTTTCCACTGCCCAATCCCAGGCTACTTGTTGTATTAATATTTAAATTAATTGGAGGAAGATTCTGCTACATGGAATAGTGTTAAACACAATAACAAGGAGAGAGCTTATGAGCAGAACACCAATAGCGAAAGCACTAAGATCTTTTGCAAATGAAATATATGAAACTTAAAAGTGCTATAAGGTAAGGGACAGCCTACAAAGGCCAAAATGGCAGCTTACAGATGGGGAAAGATCTACATAAACCCACATCTGACACAGGGCTGATATCCAAAATTTATAAAGAACTCCAGAAAGTACACATCAACAAACAAATCAATCCAATTGTAAAAATGGGATATAGATCTAAACAGAGAATTCTCAACAGATGACAGTCTAATGTTAGAGAAACAAAGAAATATTCAACTTCCATAGCCATCAGCAAAATGCAAATCAGAACAACTCTAATATTTCATCTTACACCTGTCAGAATGTCTAAGATCAATAACACAAGTGACAGATCATGCTGATAAAGATTTGGGGCAAAAGAAAAACTCTTCTATTGCTTATGGAGAGTATCAACTTGTACAACTACATTGGGAATCAATACAGAAGTTTCTCAGAAAACGGAGAATCCATCAATACTATCAATACAACTTGAGGCCATATACCTAAAGGAAACACCATCCTACCACAAAGATACGTTTTAACTATGTTCATAACAGTTTTATTTATAATATCCAGGAACTGGAAGTAACATAGATGTCCTTCAATAGAAGAATGCCTTAAGAAATTGTGATATATTCACACAATGAAGTATTATACAGCTGTTAAAACAAAATAACACCATAAAATTTGCAGGCAAATGAATAGACATAGAGAAATTTATTCTCAGTGAGCTAACCAAAAATGACAAATATGATACAAGCTGTAAACTAAAATAAAATGTTGTTACAGAACATAGACTAATAGATGCTAAGTAACAAGGAGGAATCAGGGAGTATGCCTGAATCCCCCTAGAAAGGGAAAATATAATGGACATTGCTGGTGGACAGGCCTGGGGGTTGGCTGGGGGATGGGAACAAGAGAAATGAGGTGTGCAAAGGATGGAAAAAGACAGTACCTGGAGAAACAACTCAAACTAGGGGACATCTCTGGGATAAGCCAAAAACCTAGTGCAGTGGAAACTCCTAGGAACTTATGGAAGTGACCCTCCTTAAGACTCCTAGCAATGGGAGATACAGAGCATGAACTAGCCAACTTCTGTAACCAGATAAGACTTCCAGTAAAAGGATCAGAAAACCAACCCAGCCACAAAAGCTTCAACATAAAGTACTGCCTACAAGATATGTTAGGGTAAAGATGGCAAGGTGGCACAGAAATCTTTGGATTGTCCAGGTAGAGGCCTATGACAGAGAGGGAATACACTCCTGACACTACTTATTAGAGTTCAGTGAAATAATTACTAATAATATTCTGCTTTCTCATAGATTGGTACCTAGCCCAATTGTCATCAGAGAGGCTTTATCCAATAACTGATGGAAATGATAAAGAGACCTACAGCCAAACATTAGGTGGAGTTCAGGGATCCCTGATAAAGAGTGGGAGGAAGGATTGTAGAAGCCAGAGAGGTTAAGCACACCATAAGAGACCCCACAAAAATATGTAGCCTGGACTCATAGTTGTTTACAAAGACTGAACTGACAACCAGGGAGCCTACATGATAATGACCTAAGCTCCCTGCATATGTCATAGCTGTATAGTCTGGTCCTTTTGGGGGAACTCCTATCAGTCTGAGCAAGGACTGTTTATGGGGACCCCCTTTTTCAAACTGGGTTGATCTTTCCAGTCTTAATCTGATAGAAGGTGGCTTGTCTCATTGCAACTTAACATGTCATATTTGGTAGATATCCATAGGAGGCCAACCCTTTTGTGGAGGGAAATTGAGGTATTGGAGTGGATGGTGGGGGTCAAGGGGAGTTGAGAGGGAGAATAAGAGAGAAGAAGAGGGTGTAGAATTTCAGTTGGGTGTTTTTCCAGAAATAAGTTTCCTGTTGTATCTTACTATGTCCACTGAGAGCCCTGCTCCTATCTGAAGAGCAAATGGAAGAAGAATGTTGCACTGGGTGAGAGGGGAGGTCTTGGCAATCAGGAAGGAATGGAGGAATGGGAACCTGTGGTATGGACATACTGTATGAGAAAATAATATATTTTAAATAAAAATTTTACAAATATCAAAAAGATAATTTTCTTAAACTTTTTCAACTTTAAAACAAAACTGACAACTGCATGTATGACCAACTTCATCTCTGGAATGTGGAATTTAGAGTCATAAAGTCAGATTCCTCTGTTTAGCTTGCTCATTTTGTAAGTAACATGCTAGGTTGAAAAGCAGAGGTTTCCCCATCTGCATCTGATTAATGATAGAAATTAATATTTTAAAACAATGTCATATGTCCTCTTTGATTTAGTTGCTCTAGAATAACTCAATGAATTATTTCAGGCATGGAAATACACTTGGCTGTAACAGACATTGCTCATTACTAAGTGATTTATATAGAATGTGTAGACTTCACAGCCATCCACTAGGACTCCACTGAGAACCAGTAGTGATTATGTTTGAATAATTTTGACCACATATAAAACTTATAAATGTTTATTGGGTTTTATTTTTAATACAACAACAAATCAGTATTATTTATAGGTTATTTTATAAAAGAACATACATTTATTTTATATGGCATACAAAATAGATTTTACCATTTACTAACTACACAGTCTTAACTTAAATTGTCTTTTGTGGTTGTATATATCTGTATATACTCATAAAAATTGAATTTCATCTAGAAAATTATTATGATAATGGAGTAACTATTCAAAATTACTCCAGTATTTACATCAGAATTCGTACACAAATTAAGGTAGCCAAAAAAATGATGTTAATACCAATGCATGAGATGTCATTTTTAAGAAAGTAGTATAACTTGAGAAACGGTGTTATTGAATGTTTCATGGAGAATTTATTGAACAACTTAATATGTGAGGATTTTTATTGTGGAAAATAGCATCACTGCAATGAGTTTCAATAGAAATAGGCATGTGTATCAATTTTTTTAAAAAATCACTTTTCAGAAAGAGGACAGTAACTGAAAGTGTTAATGTTATACTCTTTTACATAGCTGAAACTTCAACACAGTAGGAATGTGACTGTCTCTAAACTTGGAATCACATGAAGCAGTAAAGATGAATGGATAAACATATCATTTCAATCAGAATGATGCTATCCAGTCAGAACTCTATTCACCTAGTAATTCTGTAAATGCTGCTTTTTTTTCCATTGACAAAGAGATAAGATTAGAGCCAAACCCAAACTTTTAGAAATGCATGGCTTGAGCTGAGCCCAGAGTGTTTCTATCTAACTATCCTTAGGACTAGTCCTGGAAGCTTCTATCCTCTGAACAATATAACCTTCTGACAAGCCAGACCTTGAAAGCTTCAGATTTCAAACTCAGTAGCCTATCTCAGGCCTAGAATGTTTCATCCTCTAAGACTTACTGCTAAATAATTTCTCACGTTCTAGCTCTTTCTGAACTCTGGCTGTTCAACTCAGTTGTTAAGGCTCAAATGCCTCTCAAAGCTGACTGATTAAAATTGGTTTCTTTTGTCTTCTGGCTGAATTGCTCTGCTTGGAAAGACTGCTCTGAACTCCTTGAATTGAACTGCCATGACTGCTGTGACTGCATGAACAGAAAGGAACTGACTTGACAGTCATGGACTCAATAGAGCTGTACTGCACTGAACTCAGCTCAACTATATTCAACTGAACTTCACTCAAATCTCTCCCTGTTCTGCTCTTAAGTAGCCTCTCTTTCCTGTCTATTCTCCTGGGAGTTAGGTGTTTTCTATCTCTGACTCATTCTGTCAAATCTTTCTCTGATTCATCCCTTTGTCTGCCCTCAATTAGATGTCCTTGTTTGGGATTAATGGTGTGTACTCAGGATGTGTCTATAATCCAGCCAGAGCAATTAAAGATGTGTGCTAAGGGCATGTCTGAATTTTAGCCAGATGATACAGACCAAGGCCTTTGGATGTGATTCCTTGCCACGGTGACCATGTTGCTGGATTAAAATTCCTCTACAAATTTAGGAAAGTCATATAAAAGACTAGAGGCCAGAAACTTATAGTGATGGGTATTCCTGGTTAGTAAAGGAAACACAAAATAGTGACTACATTGGGTTTGTAGACTTTGTGGAGCATCATGTTTCTACTTGAAGAAGACCACAGAGGAATTGAATTTGTGTGCTTGGTTCAGCCAACTTCATATGTTTGAAGGGAAACAGCTTCCCTTTGGCTTTAGCACAAGAAAGATGATGGAAACTGAGCTGACCATGTTGAATGTGTGCAAGGCGATCAATGCAGAATATAAATTAAACATCATTTTAACACCTGCTTGTTTACTAATGCTTCAAAACACCAGTAGCCTGGTGTGGCAACATAATATACATCATTAGTCATTTTCCTCACTTTGTAATTCACAAAGGAAATCACAGTGTGACACAGTAGAATTCAAAGCCGGCACATCCATTCAAGAAAATAATGTAACATTAAATGTTTGAAGGTCTAATCAGTCACTGGATGCCGCCTCATTCTTCTGTATCATTACTGGAAAATTATTAAATAATAGAATTACTACTATCAGTCATAGGGATTCAGTTAGTAGGAGAGTAAGAAACCCCACCATCCTGCTACATTGTGCATCTAGAACATCCTCTAAAAGCTCTTGGGATAAAGGATTTATCTTCAGCCTTACACTACTGGAAACTCTGAAAGAACTTATATGAGTTAGAACATAGTGGTGTTCAAAGACCAAGGGATTTCTTATTGATGAGAGTAGGGGGATTCTGTCCCCTCATGCCTTTACTTTCCATGCACCCTGAGGTATGTAGGTGTATTTGGTTAGTTTTATGTGAACTTGACATAAGCTAAAACTGATCTGAGAAGATAGATCCTCAACTCAAAAGATGCTTCCGTCAGATCAGGTTGTAGGTGAACCTGCAGGCCATTTTCTTAATAAGTGATTGATGGAGGACCCAGCCCATTGTGGATGGTGCTGCCTGTGGGCTGGTAGTTCTGACTTCTATAAGACAGCAGATTGAACAAACCATGATGAGTAAAAGCCAGTAAACAGCATTCCACTGCAAGATCTCCTGGCCCCAGATTCCTGCCTTGTTTGAGTCCTGTTCTGAATTTCTTCCTTCCTTCCTTCCTTCCTTCCTTCCTTCCTTCCTTCCTTCCTTCCTTCCTTCCTTCCTTCCTTCTTTCCTTCCTTCCTTCCTTTCTGTCTTTATTTATTTTGATGAACTCTAATGTGGATGGAAGCATAAACCAAATAAATGAATAAATCGTTTCTTCTCAAAGTTGCTTCAATCATGGTGTTTCATCACAGCACTAGGAACACTGATAAGTCAGTATGTTTGCTAGGCAATGTGCTGATAACGCTTTATCTGTATGGAGGTAGGGTCAGATACACAGGGTCAAATCCACTGTAAACTTAAACTGAAATGTAGTGCAAATATTTATTTAAGTTGAGTTTTGGTTATTTTATTAATGTTAAGCCAATTAATAGAAGAATTGATACAGAGAATTTGAACTGTATCTGTCAACATAGTTTTATAAAATTATTATATTACATCAATGGAATTTATTGAAAACACAGCCACTCCTCAGCCTGAAGGAACAGTAAATATAAATAATTTTGCAAAAATACAACTTTCTGATATAAGATCACAATACTGTATCTTTTTCCTGTGAAAAAATGTGAGAATTTCCTAGGTAAAGAAAGTGTTTGTGGATGAGTGACCATCTGAGAAGTAGTGTGCAAGTCAGAACTGAATTCAGGAAAATAATTATTTTTTCTTTATAAAGTTCAGGTACCCAGATCCTTTCATCTGTTGTAGAACTAAAGAACAAGAAATTTCAATGTGTTGCTCTTAGAAAGAAAATTCCTTTGTGGTGGCAGCTGTCAAGCGTTGTGATAAAACAAGTCTTATCATCATATATGGATTAAAGTAGCTACTTCATAGCAATGATACAGCAAACACAACAGAGGCATATGGTCTTTGTCTCTTATTATCCTTTTGACTGAGATGCAAATCTCTGACTCATCTTCTGGACATGCAGTGATGTTTTCCTTTCTCTAATGGAGATTCTTATTCTTAGTATACTTTCTTCATATGGGAAATATAACTGATGAAGTTAGATGAAAGAAAAAAAGTGATTTGTTTCCTCCTTTTTGATTAGTTATTTTTTTCAGAATTTTATGCAGTATTCACAAACACCATACTTCTCCCAGATTTATCCACTCAACTTGTGTCCTTTTGGTTTTCTTAAAATACGTCAAGTACAGTTTGTACTGCTGATATACTCTTTGATACTTGGTCATTCAATGGCATGGGTGGCGATTTGTGAGTTGCCACGCTCTTTAAGAACAGTGTTTCCCCCTCTACCAGCAATGTCAGTTTGCTAATAGCACCTTAACTAAGGCAGGTCTTTTGGTACTCTCCTCTTTCCATGCTGGGATTTCATCTGGTTTATGCTTGCACAGGTCTTGTACAAACGTTCACAACCACTGTGAGTTCATATGTGCAACAGATTTGATATGTTCAGAAAACACCCTTTTCTTATAACTATTCACATACTCTGGCTTAAACCATTTTTGCTTCAATGATTTTTGAGCATTGGTAAGAAAGGGTAAGGAAAAAAAGACATCTTTGAAAGCAGGCATTTAGAAATCAAAACACAAGCATATACAAGGTTTCTCTACAAATCAAGCATTTTTTCCTCCAGCAAGAAATGTTCATTTTTCAAAGCTTCAGAGTTCCTACAGAGCTTCTTTCCAATATAGAGGGATAAATATCTGGCTATCACATAGCAAACCCAGCATATGTTTATGAGACTTTACAAAAGACTTTTCTTTTCTTTTTTTTTTTTTTTTTTTTTTTTTTTGAGCTATGAAGTTATACCTTCTGCTCTTCCAACATGGCTATATCTGTAAGAACCATATGAACTTTTCAAAAATATATAGTTAAAATCATCTTCATATATATTTTGTAATGTACACTTAACCTGGAACCAACCTGTTTCAAAATGTCCTGGTAAAATGCTAAGGTACATGAAATGCTTTTGAAATCCTGTGACAAGACAAAATAAGATCATCAGGCATTTTAAATTTGTGTTGATTGATCTATTAGAAGCTTGCATTAAACTTTTTCCTCTAACTTTTATTGAGTTAAATAAAAGCTGAAGCTAACACATATAGAAAAGCATATGGAGATTATCAACATAGAAATAGATTCTGAGGGTTCTTGCCTCTGAGTTACTCAAGTGTTCAGTATTCTTTTTTATTATTATTTTATTTATTTACATTTCAAATGTTGTCCCCCTTCCCAGTTTCTCCTCGCAACTCCCCTATTCCACCCCTATTCCTCCTGCCTCTATGAGGATGCTCACCCACCCACCCACCCACTCCTGCCTCCCAACCCTAGCTTCTCCCTACGCTGGGGCATTAAGCTTCCACAGAACCAAGGGCTTCCCCTCCCATTGATTTGAGATAAGACATCCTCTGCTACATATGCATCTAGATCCATGGGTCCCCCCATGTGTACTCTTCGGTTGGTGGTCTAGTCCCTGGGGGATTCATTTACTTGATATTGTTGTTCTTCCTATGTGGTTGCAATCTCCTTTAGCTCCTTCAGTCCTTCCACTAACTCTTCTATTGAGGTACCCATGCTCAGATGATTGGCTGTGAGCATCCTCATATGTATTGATCAGTCTCTGGTAGAGCTTCTCAGGAGACAGCTATATCAGGCTCCTGTCAACAAGCACTTCTTGGCATTAGAGATAGTGTCTGGCTTTGGTATCTGAAGATGGGATGGATCCCTAGGAGAGGCGATCTCTAGATGGCCTTTCCTTCAGTTTCTGCTCCATTCTTTGTCCCTGCATTTCCTTTAGACAGGAGAAATTCTGGGTTAAAAATTTTGAGATGGGTGGGCAGCACCATCCCTCAACCAGGACTGTGCCTATCCACTGGATATGGTCTCTACAGGTTCTATCTCTCCTTTGTTGTGTATTTTGGCTAATGTCATCCCTGTTGGGTCCTGGGAAACTCGTCGGTCCCTGGCATCTGGGACTTTCTAGTTGCTGCCCCCAGTTCCCCCCCACACACTGCTATACACCTCCTTTCAGTTTCCTGACCCTCTTCACTTCTCCCCAAATCTTGGAATATCCATGATACAACTCACAGACTGTATGGTGCTCAAGAAGGAAAACCAAAGTGTGGATGTTTAAGCCCCACTTAGAAGGGGAAACAAAATAATCATGGGGTATAGTGGGAGGGAGGAACCTGGGAGGGAATGGAGGGGGGACAAATTGGGGGAGGATCAGGTATGGTAGCAGATGTGGGAGAAGTAGAGAGGGCCAGGATATTGAACAAAGGTGTGTAACAGCGAGGGATGGGGAACTGGGGTAGCCACTATTCTTAATCCATGTACTTATGGAGAATGTTTTACCATAAGACTATTTATGTAATTTGTTTTTAAGACTGAAACTTCTACTTAGTTTGCAATAAGAGTGCGCCATTACTATGTATGTCCTATATCATTATGAAATATGAAGAAAAAATTGTCATCATATAACAAACATGGTTACCTAGATGTAGTTGTTTTGTAAACGTTAATTTTATTATATTTTATATGAGGAATCAAACTGATCAATTTTCTCAGTATGATTGACTAAAATTAATCAAGAATAAAAAACAAAGATCACTCCCAATCCGTAGTATCAAGATCGACTTCTGGCAATGATTTCTAAGGAGAAACCATGAGCCTCATCCTATGATACTGGTCATGTTTCAACTTCACTAAAGGAAAAAATTCTGAAAATGATTGTATCTTGTACCTCTGAATGAATTGATTTTTTTTTTTGATACTTTATTTACATTCCATTGTTTCCCCCTTTCTAGGTCTCCTCTTTGGAAACCCACTATCACCCCCTCCTCCACCTCTATGAGGGTTTTCCACCTCCCACCCACCAACCCACCCACTCCCTTATTCCCACCTTGACATTCCCCTTTACTGGGGCCTCTCCTCCCCCTGATGGCCAACAAGGCCCTCCTCTGTCACATATGTGGTCCGAACCATGGGTCCCTCCATGTGTATTCTTTGGTTGGTGGTCCAGACTCCAGGAGGACCAGGGGGATCAGGACAGTTGACACTGTTGTTCCCTCCATGGGGCTGCAAACTCCCTCAGTTCCTTCAGTCCCTTCTCCGACTCCTCCATCTGGGACCTCACTCTCAGTCCAGTGGTTACTGTAAAGTAAAATTTGTGTCTTCCCGAACTTTTGGGCTAATATCCACTTATCAGAGAGCACATACCATGTTCGTTCTTTTGTGACTAAGTTACCTCACTCAGGATGATATTTTCAAGTTCCATCCATTTGCCTGCAAATTTCATCAAGTCATTGTTTTTAATAGTTGAGTAGTACTCCATTGTGTAAATGTATCACATTTTCTGTATCCATTCCTCTGATGAGGGACATCTGGATTGTTTCCAGCTTCTGGCTATTATAAATATGGCTGCTATGAACACAGTGGAGCATGTGTAAACATAGCTAAACATAGTAAAAGCAATATTCAGCAAACTAGCAGCCAACGTCAAACTAAATGGAGAGAAATTCGAAGCAATTCCACTAAAATCAGGGATTAGACAAGGCTGCTCTCTCCCTATCTATTCAATATAGTAATTGAAGTTCTAGATAGAGCAATTAGACAACAAAAGGAGGTCAAAGGGATACAAACTGGAAAGGAAGAAATCAAAATATCACTATGTGCTTATGATATGATCGTATACTTAAGTGACCTGGAAAATTCCACCAGAGAACTGCTGCAGCTGATAAACAACTTCAGCAAAGTAGTCAGATATAAAATTAACTCAAACAAATCAGTAGCCTTCCTATACTCAAAGGATTTGGTTCTTAAAACTAATAATATTAATTATACGATTAGATCTTTACTTCAAACTTTACAACACTGTTTTATTTTTTCTTAGTATTTTCCTTTAAAACCTAATCATTTGCAAATTTCATATATGTATGCTGAATGCATGCAGAGCATGTCAAACCCCTACCCATATCCCCTCAAACTGCTTCTGTATATTCTAGCATGTCTCTCTCCTAACTTCATGTTCCATTTATTATTGTAGTTTGCTGTTAGTTAAAATTCAGTAGCTCACCAAAATCAAATAGGGTTTTGCACAGAACCAGTTTCTTATAATGAGAAATTAGTATAAAAAGTTTTATGTTAGTGAAAATTATATACAGAAGTTTTTTATTTGTGAAAATACTTGAGCTTTTTAGCACTTATTAAAGCTAAACAGTGGAAGCTATGATCCAATCATATCTGAATGTCCAATTTTCTAGTACGTAATGTCTTTTTATGTGTAGAAATGTATAAACACAGTGGTTAATTTTATGGTCAAAGTTATATGAATTCTTACTGTGTATACTTTGCAATAACCCAGATGAAAAATGTAACTTCATAAAACATTGAAAACAACAAATTACATTTAGTACACTATTAAAAGCTTTTAAAAATGAAATGATAGGTTATAGCTATTTAAACTAATAAAATAATGCTCATTTTTATTCATGGACAAACCATAGAAATGATGTCTAATTTCTCCTTATTCATACAAAGATGTTGCTACTTACAGACTAACATATACTCACATTTCAACTTTTAAAAATATGGTCTTTGCGTATCAAAGAAATATAATTAGAATTATTATTTATAATAAATGAACCTCCTTTCAATAAATTTTATTCTTATGATGAAGGAACAATAAATATTGCATCCAATTCCACTTATCTTTCCATTTTAACAATTGTTTGATGTATTTTTGTATAATGTCTGAAAGAAAGAAAAGAAGGCAGATGTAGCCAGGGGCAAAGAGAATTATGAAATGATATAATTATATGTTATCAGTAGAGAAATTCCTTGTATTCCTTAATGAAGTGTGAGAAATAATTTATTCCTTACTAAAGTATATTATAGACATAACAAAGTCCTGGCTCATGTCTTTCAAAAATTCCCATATTATCAGTGAGTAGAAAGATTACTACAAAAATGGCTTGGTAATTTTTAAAATTGTTAATTAAAAGATTAGCTATTGAAAACTTACAGAGATTTTGATGTTGGGTTAAACATGTCCAAACACTTCTATAAATATTCCTTAAACTAAGAATTAATTTGACCTTCTTCTAGGGAGATAGTTTATTCCCAGTCACATAAAACCTGAATAATAATACCTTCTGCTACGATTAAATAATAAAATGTTTTCAGTCATATTTCACTGCATTAAAATGAGTCACATTTTCATGTTTAAGAAGACTTTCTTGTTCTTCCAAATATACTTGGCAATATTTTCTCTAAGTTGCTTAATCAAAAGTAGTACATTTAAATAATTTTATATAATATGTGCAAAATTTTAAACTAAATATTGCTCCTTCTTGTGGCCTTTTAATTGAGAAAAATATCACATCACTTTGAATTAGAGAATATAAACTGTTAGTATCTATTATTCTTAAATCAATATTAAAAATGACTTAATTTTTGATCATGATAATGTCTTTTTTTCTGGATTAATAATAAATGTACATTTATGCTTCATATGAAAGTCATTACATATTATAAATATTTATGATAATTTTTGTATTAAAGCATATATGTTTTCAAGTGGACATAAATATTTTTATTTATTCCACAAAATATAAGAAGGTGGAATCATGATCAACATGAGTTTAATGCATGCATAGAAATGCCATAATGTTAGCAGAGGATTGCCTTATCTGGCATCAATAGGATGGGAGGACTTTGGTCCTCTAGAGGCTTGGTGCACCAGTGTAGGTGGTGCTAGAGCAGTGAGGTAGGAGTGGGGGTGCGGTGGAAACACACTCTCATAGAGGTAAAGGGAGGGGGAGATAGGATGTGGGGATTGCAGAGGGAGACCAGGAAGGGGTAATTACATTGCATTTGAAATGTAATTACATTACATTTGAAATGAAAAAAAAATAACCGATAAATATTACCGTAATGAAATTTCTTTTATTGTACAATTAACATAAACATAAAAATTAATTTTAAAGAAATCTAAGAGAAGTGATGTTTGTATCCATTGTTCATTTTATGACTAAACTAAAGCCACTGTTGTATTTAGGTGGTGTTGAATCACATCTAGCCATATTTGTCATCTCAAAAGAATAGTCCAGAATAACCTATTCCTGTATTTAATGTGTAGTTGAAAGGCAGTCTCCATTTTTCTGCTCAGCTGAGTCCACCTCTAGGTGAGACATTGTCAATGCTTGCAAATTCTAGTTGAACAAAAACTTTTTTATTATTTTACCATTTATTTCTCATATATGGACTTCTTTGTTGCAGATTGCCTGGCATGCATAAATCCCATTTTTATTTCTGTTTCAGCATTCCCTTTAAAGAAAGTCTGGCTATTGTTCTTGGTGACTGAGATCTATATTCCTCTGAGCTTCTTGTATATGTCTCAGATTGTGCCTAACCAGAGCCTCTGTTGCTCTACTAAGCATTGTCTGTCTTGTTATACTCTGAAGTAAGTCCGCAGATGCTCTCAGTCAAGTATGAATGAATCATTTATTCAGGTTCATGTTGCTGTCAGGAGACAAATTGCAAGCATCATATTTCTTGAACTTTGTCACAAGTGAAAAGAAATATATAGTCCAAGTTTATGTTCATGTCTGGTGAAAGTTCAATTCACTGATGGATGCTTTTCCGTGTAGAACATGAGGATATGAGCATGATCTCAATGAGTTCATACCAGCCACAGTTTCAGACACTTTGAAGGGAAATATCAGCTTGATCAGATCTGCTAAGTTACTTTTAGCTATTGTCAACATAGCATTATACAACTTCTGCTGATTGGTCACACCTTCCAGTTTCCCTATCTAGATATTGAGCAGAGAATATCTCTTAAAATATAAATAGTAATGACTCAGAAATTGATTACAGATAAAGATACACAAGATAATACTTAAGATTTAAAAGATGTTGTCCTTCCTCTCCACTGTTTTGTGGCAATCTTTCTATATACAGAAGCAAATTTTAATATGGAGTGTTTTATTTTTCTCCTTCTAATGCAATTTAGAGATTCATACCAATGGAATATTCAGGGAATGACTATAGACCAACTAATTTTCACAATAAGACAAGGGATGAAATAATATACAATAGTTCCCTACCTGGCATACCAACAACGGTGGAGACTAAATATAAATACAACTATTGATAATATCTAGCTTAAATTTTATTGAGTTTCAAGATACTTCTTTAATATAATTCTGTTATTGAAATGCATGTGCAAGAAACATTATCATATATGCTTTCAACTATACATATTTAATTTAATCTACCATTTGCTTGATTTAAACTAACTTTATAAGTAAGATGCAGATACAGTAGAAGGAGAAAGTTGGGTCATGGAAGAATTTTTTAAGAGCGGGAGATGAGGTGGGATTTGGAGTTCCTAGTAAGTTCTTTGGAAAGTTGGATAGACATATGTATTTAAGCAAATATCAGTTAAAAATTGAAAAGGTGGAGAATCTGCTGCTTTGGTGTTCTACTTTGAAAAACAGTTATATCTATACATAATGAATGGGTTTTATGAGAACTAATAAACATATCTGCTTTAAATTCTAACAGGATTCTAACCTAGAATGAAGAAATAGAGGAAACAACATTAGATAGATCATTTATTTCTATAAAGGATTATCTTTTCACTAAAGATTTCTTCAGAAGACTTGGTATGTAATAACCTTGGCATTAAAGCAATGTCTAGAAAACATTCATTCACAGCATGACAAGCAAAGACCTGCACTCCTGGCCTTTTGTCTTTTGACACAATTTCCCATTATGCTTGAATTTATTCTAAATCACTTAGGATTTAATTGCTTCAGGGATAAAAGAGGGTGGTTCAGGTACTTTATGTTCTTAATATATTTCTCATTAGGCAAGTTTCCAAAAATGTTTCCTTATTAGGAGACAATCCCAGCAGGTGATCCATAAATAGACTATAATGTTCCCTCTATCGACTCTTCCAACAATGGAGGCTTTTCGTATTTCAATGGAAAAATGCCTCAGTGCAGTGAGCTAATTGTTTGAGACCATCCATAGATCTCAGAGGAACTATAATTTTAAACCTAGAAGCTACAATGAACTAAATAAATGTAAGCTAGGTAAGCTGTTATAAATATAAATGGCTTTAAATTGTCTGTTATGGATTGCTATAGATAATGTATCACTTGTCTTTGGCATGTATTAATATTTTTATTCAGAAAAACTAACTCCAAATAAACTTATTAACTTTTGATCTACTGTACTTAAAATTTATTATAAAGCATACATAAATCAATAGCATGCTTATCTAAAAGATAACTCCCTGGTATAAAAGCTATTCACAGGGCTCAATATCTAAAGCCCTCAGTATCTGAATAATACCTAATAAATAATTGTTTCTATCACATTCTTATCAGTAATTATATAATTATCTGGTTACCATAAAAAAAATGGGCACACAATACATTTCAACCTCTAACACATTTCTATATGATGACCTTCCTCAATCCTTTCTCAAAAGTTCTGTGTTTCCCAGTGAGTTTTATATCATTAGCACAGCATAGGTGATAGCCAGAGTCCACTAAGAGGTCAGAATGGCCTCAGCTACTTCTCCCACATATCTAGGGATGCTTCCCTTGAGGAGTTAACTCCATATGACCAGCTTGTTCCCATTAAAATGACCACGGTGTTGCTATTGTCAGAGCTGTTAAAGGTACCCAGCTTTTGGCAACATCCTATTTCCAGAGACTCTGCTGACCCCTTAGTTGATCTAAAGACCATTAGCAACATGAAAACATTTAAAATATATTGGTAGACCTAAAGAAAAATCAGAATACGACAGTGTAAGATATGGTGGTAATAAATCACATGGCTTAATTTTATTGTAAGTTTGTTAAATACATAGTATTAACAACTGTTCCTCAAATTTGCTTTTCAAACAAACCTAAATTTCAAAGACTAAACTGTCTTTATTTTGTCTTGCATGTTGTTACTTAATATATTGGTACAGAAATTCAATCACTGATAAATTAAGAACTATGGTCCCTGAGACATTGCCAATGCTATAGATTTTATCATGAGCTTATTAGACAGTTCTAGAAGTGACCATAAGTGATATTTAAGGAAGATTTGATGACAGTGGGTAATTGTTGATAAGTTACATGCAAAATTCTCCAATACTCTAAATATATTTAGTGTCTTAAAACTTTTAGGTTAGAACAAATGTCAAAAGAAAGAAAAAAGATGGGGCCCAACCTCTGCAGTGAAGTCACTGTCTCATCTGATTTATAGAGAAATTTTTTTACTGTTTCTTGTCAAGTGACAATTTCAACATTGGCTCCTTAGGCCACTTGAGCAACTTTTGGAATCAACTGTAATACTTTTCAATAGCGGGAACAGTGTTTGAGTGCTGATATACACCTGAGTTTCAAAGTAGCTCATAATCCAGGTCAATAACATTTTGTGCCACTGGGGATTTTGTCATCATCAATAGCTACACTAGTCTTCAGTTATGCTTTTATCTACAATAAGCATGAAGGTGTAGCAATTCTGCAGCTAATCTCAATGATATTAATTAATAAGAGCTTAATGAATTTTATTGAATAATTTATTCCATATAACATTTCTTTTCCAAATAAATGTAGACTCTGAAAAATTTCTAACATTTTAATTTTTTCTCTTTCCTTCTTTCTTCCTTCCTTCCTCCCTTCCTTCCTTTCTTTCTTTCCTTCCTTCCTTCTTTTATTTTGTTTTTTTGGGGGGTGGTATTGGCCTGACTCATGTGTGCTTGTATTTGTGTGTGTGCTGTTTCTTTCCCATATATTTGTGCATATGCATGTGTAGTCTCATGTGCAATTGGAGGCCAGAGAGCGGCACAGGGGATTTTTCTATATCACCATCTACCTGTTATCTACAGACAGGGTCTTCTGGGACTGGAGCTGGTAAGGACTGTCAGAAACCCCCAACAATCTTCCTTCTCTATCCCCCCCACTACACAAGGGTTATACATACACATATCTCAAATTTTTACATAGGCACTGGGGAAAATATCAAACTACAAGGCCCATTATTTTTGTATTTTTTTTTTATCTGATTACAGTTGGTGTTTTCTTTTTGGGTGTTATTTTATTTTATTTGTTTAGGGGAGGGGACTTTGTTGTAGAGTGCCTTTGTTTTATGAAGAAATAACTTAAAGTTGGATAGATAGGGAGGGGGAGAGAATTTGCAATTACTTGGGAGAGGGAAAGAATATTATCTAAACAATTTAAATGCAAATACTGTTTTAAATAACAAAAAAATTAAAAGAATAAATTTTTAAAAAGAAACAAACCTGCAAGTCCCACTCCAATGTATCAATTGCCTCAAATGAATTTTCACACTCTAAAAGTTCTACAACCTTTCAAGCAACATTATCAGCTGAGGGACACGTGCTCTAAAATAGAGATCATTGGGAACATGAAACACTCCAAGCAAAACAGTATTCTACAACTCTTCAAGATAGATTTGCTTACTAGAAAGGCAGAGTGATTGAACAGCAGGGAATGTGAGCTGTACTTGCTGACTACCACGTAGCAGAGGTGTTGCAGATTAAATTCTACCGCACTCTGGAACAATAAGATTTGATGATGCCCAGATTACTGAACACATGAAAAGACTAGCAGAGTGGCATGTCCCGAGAGGTCATAGGTACCTTTTCCACAACAGTTGTTTATTGCCCCAAGTATGTTTTCAATCCCATTTTTCCTACTGTATCTTGTATAACAAACCTGTAAATGTAGATATTGTATTCCTCTATATGTTGAGAGCCATTCAAAGAAAATTTTGAGTACCAAGAAAGATCTCAAGGAAACCTATAATGTATAGTTGGATAATCATATATACAAGACATTTCTTGTAGAGAGAATATCTTGTATATTATATGGATGCTCCACCTGTCACATAAAACACCTATGACCTTAGGAAAGGATAGAATAGAAGGTGGGATATCTGTGAGGCAGAAGGATTCTTAGGATAAAGCCAAACAAGGGAGATTTGCCTGGGAAGATGTGACAAAATGGATTCATGGTACCTGAGCACAGAAAACCGGTCATGTAGGAGAATGGAGGATAAAATAATGGGATATTTTAAGTTATTATCTAGTCAGAAAAGAGCCTAGTTATATTGCCAAGGTACCTTTAACATATTTTGAGTGTGAGTCTTTGATGAAGAACCAGACCAAACATCTACAATTTCCCATTCGTGACTGATGAATGAATGTAAATGAAGATGAATTGTGTTACCAATTTCACCTTGTGTAAAGGGATTCTAATTTCAGAGCAGTTTTACCATATTTTATTTGAATTTTAAAACAGAGAAACAAATTAGAAACAAAGTTTTAAATCCAAAAAATGAACATATGAGACACATTGCGATTCTAATTATACATCTCATAATTCAAAACTTATTAACCATAGAATGAACAAAGTTGTCCTAGCTCAGAAATATTGTGAAAAAAGATCACTTTTCTAGTAATTGTAATTATTTCCTAAAAGCATATTCAAGAATAATCATGAAAAAGGGAACTGCCAAGATGGCTCAGCAGTTAAGACAACTGGGTATTATTGCTGAGGAGGAAGGTTCAGTATATGGTATATCCATTGTAGTTCACGACTGTTGCAATTCTAGTTCTTGGAAATCCAGTGTCCTCTTCTGGCCTTCCCGGGCACAAAGCGTACTCTTGTTACTCTGAATTACATGCAGCCAAATCATCTAGACACATTTAAAAATAAACAAATTTTTAAGGGAAAGAACAATAATAGAAATTTTAAAATATACATATTCCACAAAGTAAAATTCACAACAATATCTGGAAGCACTCCTGTAATTATCAGGTTGCAAAAGAAGATTATATACCCTATGTGTCCAAAGTAAAACTGAAACAATCAAAGAAAATCTCTTAATTAACAAAACATATATTCGTGGTAATGGAAACTTGTCATAAATATAAAGGATTCTGGAAATAGAAAAACTAAAGCCTACAATAGATTAGTATGTAGTGATATAAATATCATTGAATAAACATCACATATAGGCAATATTGAAATTTATAAATAATCTATAAAAATGTTTCAAAAGAAATATTACAAGTTCACAGTAATCTGTGTCATTCAATGCAAGCAATGCTTAGGAATAAACCCAAGTTCTACATATATGCATGTGTACCTTAATAAATAGAAAAATGGTTGCCAGTTTTAAAATAGAGAAAGACTCATTGCTGAACCAAAGAGGGGTAATAAGAAAATAGCTGCCAGAATAGAGATGAGCTCAGTTCAGAAAAATTGAGAAAGTAATCAAAACCAGAGAAAACCAAAACTGGCTCTTTTAAGTAAAACTATTATAATATTGATATTATATTGATAAATGTGACAAGAGTAATAGCAAAACACAAAGAGAAACTCAACTTTCTAATGTTAGGAAAGACAGTATTTAGTGACACTACAGATTATGTAGAAATTATAAACAATAAGAAAATTCATGAGCAACTTCATATAAATAAGATGAAGAAGTAAGCCAACTAAAATTCCTTCTTAAGTTCCCACCTACTGCTCAGGGAAATTAAACAAACAAAAAATTAATATTGTCATATATATCAGCATTTTTAACTGAAGTAGCTTTTTATCTCTATGCTGCCTGACCATGTTATACCTCATAAGTTCAAAGAGCTGTGGCTTCTACTATAGGATTTGTGACTAATACCAACCACCAGATGACAATAAATAAAACAGATTATCTTTCAGATAAAACAAACTGAAGTTCTCAAAATGTAATACAGCATTTATGAGAAGAAATTCTGTGTTAATATTTTCCTGATTCTCTACTACCTTGCTGTATATTACTGATTAGATCAACCATTCACATAAACTGTGACGAATTCTAAAAATAAATCTTCATTTATACTTCTGAGATGAAATTTAGATTATCTACTAACATATTAGACTGTTCATTCTTCTTGAATCAGGGGCATTAATTAAATGGCCTCTGGCATAGAATAAACAAAGAAAACCTTAAGATCATCTTCACACTAAACATGAGTACAATTGTTGATACTACAGTGATCTATGTTTAATCAGCTTAGATTCATTAGAGAAACTATGGCCATAAGAACTTTGACACATTCCAAAAAATTTCAAGAATTTTAAGTACAATCCAAAAATGGAGGGAACACCTGTGATCGAGATCTTGATGCTGGAAGACACAGGCATTTGATCTAGATTTTAAAGCATAGTGGCTATAAAAAAAGCTTAGGCCCAAGTGAAGCGACACATAATGTTAATCCCAGGAGAAAGAGGCAAGCAGATCTCTGAGTACAAGGCCAGCCTGGTTCAGGACAAGTTCCAAGTAAATAACAGCTTAGGTCCAGGCATGGTGATACACAACTTTAATCTGGGCCATACTTTCTGGTAGAGTCCTACACAAGGACAGTGGAAGAAGGAAGGCTTCCTTGTTTGTCTTCTTGCTCTTCCTTGTTAGCACATATGTTGGATACAATTTCTTCAGAATTCCAGCTTATACAGAAGACCAGGTGAAACACCTAGCCTCGTGCCTTACCATTCACAGCTCCCCATTAGTTATTTGGACTGTGGACTATAAGTCATTTCAATAATTTCATATAGAAACATTCCATAAGTTCTGTGAATCTAGGGAACCCTGACCAATAAACCATTGTACAGAATGAAATTTAATTTATTTAACTTTATCTTTTAAATCACGCTGTAATTTTTCATGGTTATAAAGTTATATAGGTTTCTTCTTGTGTTGCAAAGAAATGAAAAGGAAGTAATTAAAATTAGCTTCACTTTGAAGATAAGATGTGACTATTGACATCAGGAGAAGTCAGTGTATGAGAATGAATAGCATGACTAGTAATTCCAGTGAGATACACAAAATTACTACCTACAGATTACTTCTGCTGAGGTTGGAACGACATTTAAGTATACAGGTAGTTGGCTAAAGCTACCTATCATGCATGAATATTTCCAGCATCCCAGTGAGAGATTCTTAAGGAATGATACAGCTTGCCAGCAGCAATAAATGATGCAAAACAGTGTCAGGACAAGGTTCTATTGATTCTAGGCCAATTGCCAGTCAGTGTTCTCTGAGCATGTCAAATATCATGTTATATTCTTTTTCAAAAAAATGTTCTTTTGCATATATTATATCACATGATACAATTTCTGTTTTGGAGAAAATGGGATTTTTGTTGTTGTTATAAAAATACATTTATTTTCAATTATTTTATTCACTATCCTTCATGTCAACTATTGACTATTTTGGGTTTATTTGACTTTTTATTTTATTTTCTATGTCTATGAAATCATCTAATTTGCCTAGCTGGAGAAGTATAGAAGATGTCTAATCCTGCCTTTACCTTTTGGTATCTTCTCTATTAGTATCTGCACTCAGTAGTAGTTCTTCAGTTAGAAACTGGAAACTGTATTGTAGTGTCTTTGGAAGCAATGAATCTACAAAACACTTATTATTCACCAGTACATCATTACTTGTAAAGGATTAAACATGTGCACACATTGGCAGTGACCTTTGTAAATTATCCTGAATTTGGTTTATATTATTGGGAATTGGATAATAATTCCTAAATACACAACTCCAAATGCTATAATCACAAATGTTAACATCCTGTAAAATCAAAATCACTATGGTGTAAACTCTTGAAGATCATAATCCCTACACCCTAATAGAAGAAAATATAATCTTTCTGTTGCCTAAATTATAATGATTCTCATTTTTTGTGATAAAATGAGAAATATAACCTGAATGCATGGTTTGTGGGTCCTTATGTAAAAAAGTAAGGAATAACTACAAACAGTTTTGAAGATGTTAACCCTTTGGTATACCACAAGGCTGGAGAATTATGAGAGTAATCATGGGATAGGTAACTGAATGTATGTATGTCTCCATGCCTGGCCATTGTACGCTTTTCATCTGTGTTCACCTGAAGTACACAGAGTAAAATTCAATTCCTAAGGTAAGGTTTTAAAATATATGTTGACCTTTCATGGGTGCACAAGTAAGAAAATAATGTGCCTTCCTTTAGTACAGAACTTTCAATGTTTTCATAATTGTTCAATACTTATAGTCAATAATGTGATGTTGTCACATTATTGTAGAGTTGGAAACAAAGATATATAAGATACAGTATGACTGTCACAAAATTTATACCTTGTGTGCTGGAACTGATGAGAAGGGGGAAAACATAACCTTTATAGTGAATTCCAAAAGCAAACAATGCTAACAAGTTATAACTGTCAAAGATGCTGAATTTGCTATATGAAAATATGTATTAGAAGGGTAGATTTTGTATAATGTTGAGATTGTCCAAAAGTATATGTATTTTAATGATTATTATCTACACACTTGATTTGAGAAAGAAAACTGAGTTTCCCAATTAACCCTGAAGGATCTTGCCAAGCTAGTTCAGTGATACTCACATGCCAGTCCCCTGAGGATGGAGACAGACCCTCATAGAGGTGCCTTTAAAATGTTTTCACTCAGCCTGTAAGTTTGGGTTCTATTTAAAGAGGTAAATTCATCTTAGTATCACCCAAACACATTGGTCCCACTGACTTCAGTTTCCTAGTCTTCTTCTGACACTATTGTAATGATTTGTTCTTCTACAGAAATTGATGTTGATGCAATTTTATTTTCCAGGACTTCAATATTCATATTATGGACTTTTTTCTTTCACTTGTTTTATTTTTCATATGCTATTGAATGAGATAGAACTGCATCTCTTTCCCCGCCCCCTTTCTCCCTCTTATAGCTGCCCTTCACTAACTTTCAAATTCATACCTTGTCTTATTAACCATATTTGGAATTTATAGTGTAGAATTTTTCTCTTTTGACGTTCTGAATTTGGGGTGGTGAGTTAAAATTTTATATCTCCAAGTGTCATAATCACTTGGTTTTCCTAAAATAGCTGTGACTCCATGTGATCATTTTTAACTTGCATTAGTTTCAAGGTAAAGTAGTCTTACTTCGAAGTTTGTTTATTTTATACTAAAGCACAAATGACAGAGATCATTTTATACTAAAGACTTGGAACAAAATCCATAGCACTCTGCTAGATTAATTTGTCTACTGCATTTACGAAGTTCCTATTATACCTTATCATAATATCAAATAGTTTTGTTGCTATATCACAGCATTACATTTGTGTGGAAAAGATTGGACTATTATTCACTGTAGCATATTTCCTGGACAAACTCCAACTCAAGTGAATTTCCAGCTGCTAGGATAATGACTTTTATGACATTGTACTCAATGAGAATGTAACATCTACTAAGAAAGCAACGTGATCTACATGTCTGAAAAATACTCCGCCTGCTAAGTGGAAAATGAAATAAATATGTGATCACATCCTTTATATCCACATTTTGTATTGTATTTGAAATTTGTATTGCCTAATTACTCCTACTGCATACTTTGTCGAAGTTGCCTTGTGGACAGAAGATTTTTACTCCTGGGATAATATGTTACTGTGAGGTTTTGCATGGTTATAGAGGAAAAGATAAGGACCCTAGTGTGTGGTTCTTGACCCCTGCACAGAGTGCATGCCAGCTTTCATTAGATATTTAATTTTCATTATACATTTATTTTCTTATTTGTATCTATGAGAATTTTCCTCGTTTAAAATTTAATTATTTTAATTTTTATGTGTAAGTGTGTTGAGGGTACACTTGAGAGCAATGTCTGCGGTGGCCAGAAGACAATGTCATGCCCCCTGGAGCTGCCTTATGAGCAGTTTTGAGCCACGAGTTACAGGTTCTGAGAAACAAACTCAGTTCCCCTGCAAAAGCACACATGTAGTTAACAGCTGAGCCATCTCTCCAGGTCTCTTTGAATTTTCTAATTGTTGTATATTAAACTAAGTTGAAAGGAGCTGTAGAATCTAAATGTAATACCTAGTGACTGCTATTGATTTGAATTCTGGCATTGGGAAAACATTATCACCTTTTAATGAAGCATTTTTAACTTCCCCAGGAAGAGATAATCACAATCTCTATTTATAAAAATATTTATCCCTCATTATAATTGAATAATTAGCCTCTAAATACACACACAATCACACATAGTACTATTAGGCTGTTTTAAGGAGCTGGACTGCCAGCTTAGAATGTTATTTGGAAAAGAATAAAAGATGGTCAAGAGAAAAGAGGGTCTCTCTCAGGACCCTGTATGACATTGTATAATTATGAGTAAAGTGTTTTGATAGACATCTGAGATATATTGGTACTGAATTAAATAAAATATACAGTAATCAATTACAATTTATGTGATGTTCCGCTTTCCACAAACAAATAGATCTACTGTCTACAATTAGGAATTATACTAATTTCCAAGGATTTTCCAAAGCTTTTGTGTTTTTATACTTTGATATTTTTAATAATTAATTTTTCTATAGAACTAAACTACCATTGAAACAGTACACTTTACAAAGTATTAGCACTAGCTACAATAATTAAAAAATATTTTCATGTGTGTCCATTATTTCTCTTTATGTAGTATTAATTATTTTATTTGTATTTATATAACTTTTGTATGGAGATAATTAGACCATTTCAACATTCTTTGATCTTTGAGTGAAAATAACATTGTTACTTTTGAATTTAAATATTTAATGAATGGAATTGACTGTAGGTCAATTTATTCCTATATTACATAGCATATATAAATACAAAATAAAGACATATTTTGCTTAAATTTCAAATTCCCAAAATATGTCTACAGTTCAATCATCAATTATGCATGTATTATATGTGAAGATAAGGTTAACTCATACATTTCAGTGGTTCCAGGGTAATATCGCTACTAGGCTTTCCATAACTCCACTGAAGGCCAAAGGTTGCAGACATGATGGAGCTGAGAAGGACTATGTATCACATGTGATGCTCACATTAATAAATGAACAATTTTCCAATTTTCTCTCCTCTTTCTTCTCTCTCTCTCTCTCTCTCTCTCTAGCTCTGTGTGTATGTTTGTATGTGTGTGTGTGTTTCTCTTGTTTTGATTGCTGTGTGAGATTATTATTTCCTGTGTTTTCATCACTATAATTAACCTTTATAGATTGGAATTTTTTCTAGTACTTTTATAGGCCTGATTTATATAGTTATTTGTTTAAATTTGGCTTAACTATGGAATATCTTATTTTCCCCATCTAACATGATGGAAAGTTTTTATGAATTTCATAGTCTCGGTTGGCATCTTGTCTCTTAGAGGCTGCAGCACATCTGTTCAGGATCTTTGATCCTTCAGGGTATTCATTAAGAAGTCAGGTATAATTCTAGCAGATCTGCCTTTTTATACTATTTCGTATTTTCCCCTTGGAGCTTTTACTATTCTTTCTTTGTTCTATATGTTTACTGCTTTGATTATTATGTATCAAAAGGACATTTTTTCTGTTCCAAAGCATATAGTGTTCTATGTACTACTTACAACTTTATATTGGTATTGCCTTTAGGTTATGAATATTTTCATCTATGATTTTGTTAAAAATATTTTCTTGGCCTTTTATATGTGTTTTTCAGTTTCCTCTATTCTTATTATTCTTAGGTTTGGGTTTTTCATAGTGTCCCAGATTTCCTAGGTGACTTTGACATGAACTATTTAGATTTAACATTTTCTTTACTGATGTATCCATTTCTTCTATTGTATCTTGAATGCATGAGATTCTCACTTCCATGTCTTGTATTCTGTTGTCAAAGCTAATTTCTGTTCAAATTATAATATTTTTTATTTACAGAATTCCTCTAGTTTGGGTTTTCTTTATTGATTCTATTTTCATTTTTATTTCTTGAAAAGTTGTATTTATTTCCTTAATCTTATGAATTTTCTTCTGGGGTTCTTTAAGGAATTTACTAATTTCTTCTTTAAGGAGTTCTCTAATCTTCAGATAGGTGGTTTTAAGTTCTTTTTCTTGTACTTCTGCTATGTTGGACTATTCAGGGCATGTTGTAGTGTAGGTGTGGTCTATGGAAGACATTTTGCCCTGTTATGGATTGCTTTTCATGCTGGTGTTAAAGCATCTGAGATTAGGACGATTAAAGATCTAGGTGATGATTTCAGGAATTATTATTTTTAGGTATTTTGTTTCTTGGTTTCTGTTTTGTCTCTGGGTCCACAAGTGTAAGATGGCTATGTATGGCCTGTTAGGAAATTTTCTTTAGACCTAGCATTTGCGGTCACTGGGAGTACGACATCAAATGTGTTTCTGGATATTGGAAGCTCACATTGACAAATAGGATAGGTTAGGAAGGAGTTCATGAGAGATTGGAGCAGTGTGTTCAAAGGATCTGCTTTTTTTATCTCCAAGGAATGGAAGAAAGATCACCACAGAGTTTTGTACATAAAACCAATACATAAAAAAGATATAATAAACAACTCTAACCATAGCATTCCTGGTTTAAGGGGTGTGGCTAAGATGACAAGGGACTAAGCAGACAGATCAGAGGGTTGGAATTTTGCTTTGTAACAGAGGACATAGTTTTGAATAGCAAGCACCTCTTTACAATCCAGACACAAACACACCTTTCTGTGACACTCAACATTAGGGAGTGGAGACAGGTTGACTGTATGGACTGACTAACCTACAAGCTAGCCAAGAGGTTGCTCTCTAGGGTTAGTGAGATATTCTGTCTCAGGGGAGTAAGGCAAAGAGCAACAGATGAAGGAACCTGATTCTGGCCTCCACATGCACATAAACACTCATGTATACAAATACAACTATATAAACACACAAACACACACATCTCTGCCAAAAGCACACACACACACATACACACACACACACACACACATACACACACACACACACAGAGAGAGAGAGAGAGAGAGAGACAGAGACAGAGACAGAGACAGAGAGACAGAGACAGAGAGACTAAACCATGAATCCATGATGAAGTAACCACGTTACAGAAAACACATTCAGGGAAAGTATAACATAGCAAAATGTAAATATAGGTATAATCAAAACTACAAAATGTTTTTTAAAAAGTATAAAATCATTATTATTGCTTTTAATTTTAGTTGTTTGTTGTTGTTTAGTGGGAAAAGTAAATAATCACATGCATGTACCTGGACTAAGACTCAGGATTGTCTCTACTTAAGCAACCCTATCTGTCTTCAAATATTATTTATTTAGTGAAATGGAAAACCACTGAATTGAATTAGATACAAATCTTCTAAACATTTATGTTAAATGACAGATTGGTTAAATTGCCTTAAAACAATATCCTGCAATTTGATGCCTGCAAGAAAATTTACTCTTACATTGGGGACCCCAGGACTCAGTCAGATGGTTGGCTGTGATTATCTGCATCTGTATTTGTCAAGTGCTGGCATGACCTCTCAGGGGACAGCCATACCAAGCTCCTATCAGCAAGCAATTCTTGGCATCAGCAATAGTGTCAGGTTTGGTGTCTGTAGATGGGATGGATCCTTAAGTAGAGTGGACTCTCAATGACTTTTCCTTTAGTCTCCTCCAATTTTTTGTCCCTGTCTTTCCTTTAGACAGAAACAATTCTGGGATAAAACAATGGAATAGCTAGGGAAGGGAACGAAGGAGCTGAAGGGGACTGCATCCCCATAGGAAGAACAATATCAAGTAACCCGGCCACCCAGAGCTTCCAGGGACTAAACCACCAACCAAAGAGTTGGATCCATAGTTCCAGCTATACATGTAGTAGAAGATGGCTTTATTTGGTATCAGTGGAAGGGGAGGTCCTTGGTCCTGTGGAGGCTTGATGCCCTAATGTAGGGGAATGCTAGAGCAGTGAGGTGGGAGTGGGTGAGTGATTAGAGGAGCACCTTCATGCAGGCAAAGAAGAGGGAGGATGGTATGGGGGTTTGAGGTTTGGAAACTGGGAAAGGGGATATCATTTGAAATGCAAATGAATAAAATAATTAATACAAAAAGAAGAAAGTTAATTCACCAACAAAGACACAACATTAAAAATAAA
Source organism: Uromys caudimaculatus (assembly GCA_028551405.1). NCBI lineage: Eukaryota > Metazoa > Chordata > Mammalia > Rodentia > Muridae > Uromys > Uromys caudimaculatus. The sequence goes on from CM052704.1 coordinate 31,216,177, forward strand.
ATAGAAGGAAAATGATACTGTAACCTAAAATATAAAATATATTAATTCTATCAACAATAGCTATTGTTCAGATTGTATTAGTAAGGAAAAATATCCAGAATGATTTAAAGGCTGTCACTTAATGTATAACTAAACATTAACACATCTGATGCAAGAATCAGACAAATAGATGACATATCAAAAGCAAAGTAATGATATTTAGAAGTGAAAAATTGCTTAGCTTTACTCCAACCATTTTGTGTTTTCTTCTAAGACATGCCAGGTATTTTTGCTATAATTTTGTTTTTGTTTTTGGGTAGAAAAGGAAATTTGTGTTTGTTCTCTAAAAGACTGAAACATTTGAAATTATTTTAAAAGCAACATCTAATGCGATAATGCAAAGGATTTAGAGATATGTTGGTTAGACTTAGAATAAAACCTAGTCCTAATCTAAATATTGATAATATATGTTTAGGAACACATAAGCATCTGTAATAATTATATAATTATTATATTTAGCACTTATAAAACAAGTCACTTCAGTGATGCTTGATTTTAATGCCTAAACTTTAATGAAATTTTAGGATTTGTTGAGATATACTGAAATTTGCTGTTGAAATAGTCAAAAAATGGGAAATAGAGCCAAACAGAATTCTCAACTGAGGAAACTCGAAGGGCTGAGAAGCACCTAAAGAAATGTTCAACATTCTTAGTCATCAGGGAAATGCAAATCAAAACAACCCTGAGATTCCACCTCACACCATTTAGAATGGCTAAGATCAAAAACTCAGGTGACAGTAGATGCTGGCAAGGATGTGGAGAAAGAGGAACACTCCTTCATTGCTGGTGGGATTGCAAGCTGGTACAACCACTCTGCAAAGCAGTTTGGTGGACCCTCAGAAAAATGAACATAATACTAACTGAGGACCCAGCTATACCACTCCTGGGCATATACCCAGAAGATGTTCCAACATGGAATAAAGACACATGCTCCACTTTGTTCATAGCAGCCATATTTATAACAGCCAGAAGCTGGAAACAATCCAGATATCCCTCAACAGAGGAATGGATACAGAAAATGTGGTACATTCACACAATGGAATACTACTCAGCTATTAAAAACAAAGACTTCATGAAATTCGCAGGTAGATGGGCGGAACTGAAAATATCATCCTGAGTGAGGTATCTCAGTCACAAAAGAACGAACATGGTATGTACTCACTAATGAGTGGATATTAGCACAACATTTCAGAATATCCAAGATTCAATCCACAGCAACCATTGGACTGAGCATGGAGTCCCAGATGGAGGAGTTAGAGAAGGGACTAAAGGAGCTGAGGAAGCTTGCTGCCCCATGGAGGTGGCTACTGTGTCAAGTGGGTGGCCTCACCTCCTTTGTGCTCCTGGAGACTGGACCACCAACCAAAGAATACACATGGAGGAACCCATGGTCCTGACCACATTTGTGGCAGAGGAGGGCCTTGTTGTCCATTAGTGGGAGGAGAGACCTTTGGGTCTGAAGGTGTTAGATGCCCCAGTATAGGGGAAGCTAAGGTGGGAAGATGGTAGTATGTGAGTGGGTGGGGGAATACCCTTATATTGGCAGGGGGAGGAGGGATGGGATAGGGGATTTCCAAAAGGGAGGCCTGGAAAGGGGAAAACATTTGAAATATAAATAAAGTATCAAAAAACCCCAAAAGAAATAGTATGAAAATAGGCAATGTATGCTTTGAAATTTCCTATTTCTTACTTATTTTGCAAAAATTCACATGTGATGTCGATGGCATTTCAAACTACTGAATGCTTTATTTGAACCATTATTTCTTAAGTGTATTCCATGATAAAAGGAAAGATGGAAAATAGATGGTTTTGAGAGTGGAGTTCTCAATACAAATTCATGCAAATGAATTTATATTGGAAGGCTTCAATTTCAAAGATAAATTGTTATGATTTCTGGAGTCATCAAATAAAGAGCTCCACAGACATGCATTCAGGAGTAACCAGTAAAAATAATGAAAAAAAACCATTTGGTATTTTGAAAATATTCCTGAGGGTGAAGGACATGGCAAGAATAGGATCACAGTACATATTTCAAAGAGTGAATATATTATTAACCAACCAATTTGCATACCCAATATAAGCTAATTAAAATTATTCACTCGAATAATTGAGTAGTATCTGAAATGTAACTACTGCCCATTGCCTATTTCAGTTGAGAATGAATGAAAATTCACTTTAGATTTACTTGGCTGTTTGTACATGTCTCTCATATCTCTGTATGCCAGTCAAGACTATTTTATTGAAACAGACAAAATAAAAATAAATCTTTCTCAAGGTCTGTTATAGTTTCAGTTATATTTGCATATGTATGTATGTTAGGTGTATGTGTTTGTGTACAAGACTGGAGAGGCTGGAAGTACAGTTTCCCTCCTGTAATTGGAGTTACAGATGTTTGTGTGTCGCCTGACATAGGTTTTGAGAACTCAACTCAGGTCCTCTGCAACAGTATACACTTTTAAGTTCAGAGCTATCTCTCTAACTCAATAACAATTATTTTAACTTGTGTTTGAGTTGATGTTGTGGAATAATACAAGTTACTAGGATCTCTCTCTCTCTCTCTCTCTCTCTCTCTCTCTCTCTCTCTCTCTCTCTCTTCCATGACTCTGCAATGGAAGCATGGAAGTAGTGCATTTAACATGGTGCCTCTTCTCTGGAATTTTATAGCATAGTTTATGGCATGGGAAGCGGTCTGGCTATTCCTCTTGCTGACATATCACATGGCTCCTGTACGGTAGCTGCACCATTTCCCCTAGCTTCCTAGTTGTTCCTCAGATTTTACATTTGGGAAGGAGCAGGTAATAAAGGAAACAGTTGAACATCATTAGAACTAGATTCCTTTCCTACTGTGGACATTACACAAATAACCCAGATAACAAAGACAGGTCCCTATGATAGGAGTGAAAGGGAGTGTTGTTGAGCTGGGCAGGCCTTGATCTGGGGGTTTAACAAATTTGGTGGGGCCACATTTTGTTACAAGAGGGGCATGTTAATATTAGAAATACCATTTGAGATCTTCCTGTAAAGGCCCAGAAAAGAGTGCAAGTTTCCTAAGGAGGAATTTAATTTAGTAGTGATATTCTAAATGGAAATGTTTTAAATGGGTCCTAAAAAATTATACAAATTTCTAAATTATTTTAATTTTTACTAGTATTATTGGGAAATGTTAACACATTGGTAAATGCTATTCAATTTTAACCATTATTTTTGTTCTGATATTGAAAAGATATCAAACAAATATTAACATCACATAATCTTAATCTTAAGAAATCATACATGTGAATCAGAATAAATTGCCAGTTTTTACAGAATTCCAAGAACATGAGAAAGAAAAAGTGTCCTTTATTTTTCTTAAATTTTACATTTTCTGCAAATCCACACCTGAATTTTTCATACATTTATTTTCAGAAGATGACAGTCTGAAAACACAAAACTGCATGCTCTTGAGACTACATGTCATACATACAACTCATCTCTTTCAGGAATCGGGCTAAGAGAATGGTAAGAATAAAAACCTCAAAAAGTGCTTGAAACATTAGTGAATATGGAACCCCATGCTAATTAGACTAGCAAACTTGAACTGTTAAGAAGGAATAAAGAAAATTTGGTACATTTTCCAATGGAATGTTACTCAGCTGTTAAAAACAATGACATCATTAATTTTTTGGCAAATGAATGGAACTAGAAGAGATCATCCTGAGTGAGGTAACTCAGACCCAGAAAGACAAATATGGTATATACTCACTGATAAGTGGACATGAGCTGTTAAGTAAAGGACAGTCACACTACTATCCACAGACCCAGGGAGGCAAAATAACAAAAAGGGCTCAATGAAAGAGGCATGAATTTCCTTGGGAATGGGAAATAGAGGACACTGAGAATACGGCTCATAGAAGGCCACAGAGATAGGAGTGGCAAGAATGGACCCTTTATGCCTTTGCCTTGCCTTGTGGCTGTGTAACATGGTGTTTTGTGGGAATCCTAAGAGTGAGAGCTGGGGCTGTCACTGACTCTGTGCCTGCACTTAAGACCCTTTTCCTCCTATTAGGTTGCCTTGGTACGAAGGTTTGCGTCCAGTCTTATAGTATCTTGTAGAACCTGCTTGAGGAATTGATTTAGGTGAGAGAAGAGGTGGAAGGAGACCCTGGGAGGAGTGGATTGAGGAGAAACTGAGGTCAGAATGTAATGTATGAGAGAAGATTAAAAATGTAAAACAAAAAAATTAAAACCTGAGACAATGTAAAGAAAGTTTTTATTTCAATGTTTGGATTTTTTTAACACAGGGACATTTGTCATTAGAACAGTGTGTTTGCTTTCTTCCAGATGTTCTAGGCACTGCATCTATTCATTGTGCAGTGAAATGATGTGACTAGGTTTTAATTAAGCTTTCACACAGTACAGACCTCTGGCCTTTCTCTGGGAAAAAAAATCTGACCTCAGAAAATGGGCTGTGACTTTCTTTTAATCTGTAGTTATAAGACCTGATTTTGAATAGCTGAAAAACAACACTAACACTGAAAGGTGACCAAAGACTCTTGAAATTATTTATTTTATTTCCCCCTAAAATTAAAGTAACATATAGTCACCCTGCATATTGCCCCAGTTTGTACTTGTTTATTATATAACATATTCTCTCCCCATTCTAAATCTTCTCTTCAAAAATTAAGCTTGGGATTTATTTAAAACATTTCTCCCTTACCTTTCCTTCTAATCCTTCATGTATATGCTGTGCTATTCTCCTTCAGATGTATGGCCTGTTTTTCCTTCAGTAATTATTACTGAATGCATATATGTATATATATTTATATTTCTAAGTATAATCTCCAGTATGTATAACTTACAAGTACGTATGCTTTCAGGGCTCTTTGGCTCTGGATTGCCGATAGCTGTGTTACTTCCCGGGGAAGGCCACCTCTCCTGCTCTCAGCTCTTTTCAGTAGCCGACAGTTCTGCTTGCAAGGTTGAGGCCTCATGGGCTTTTCCCCATCAATTTTTGTATGTTCATTAATGTCGTTATTATCATGTTGCTAAGATTTTTTGGGTGTAGTTTCTGAGATTTCTAGGAGATGTTGCGAGAAGTTTCCTTGATAAGGAATGAAAACTACTCATCTTTTCATAGTTGAAATAATATATGCTTGGGCTACGGAGGTGTCTCTATAAGAAAAGCAATCAATGGGAAAGAATGAAAATCAGAGTATTGATCCCTAGCATACATATCTGCTACCCTAAATAACCACATCTTAGAAGCAAATGGAAACAGGAGGATCTGAGTGCTCCTGGGCCATTTGATCTCGCACACACAGTGATGAGTGAGAGACTCTTTCTTTAAAAATAAGATGGAGTGCAATAAAAGAACAGAATAAACATTGACATTTGGACATCAGTGGAGCACGCATGGACAAACATATACAAAAATCATGTGCGAGCAGGGATACACCAATTCTCTCTCTCTCTCTCTCTCTCTCTCTCTCTCTCTCTCTCTCTCTCACACACACACACACACACACACACACACACACTAGACCAATGCACTCACAAAGAGAAAGGGAAGAAAATAAAAAGTGATCATCATTTCATCATTTAAAACTTTGCCTTCTTAAACAGAGTTATTAGATAATTCTCCTATGAAATTGGATACCTATATACATATTAAATCTAGTTTGCTAGGTTTTAGAACATAGTTAGTGAGTGAAGATGAGAAGTTTGGCTTTTAGTTAGCTGAATTTATTTTATTATATAGATAATTTGTGAGTCTTTTTGAGACTTATTTTGTACCTTTAAAATTATGCACTTTAATAAAGTATCCAGGTGCAGTATGACAGCTATTTATAAGTAAGTTAATAACTAAATAACACCATTATTATTTATCTTTATATATAATGTGCTAGTGGCAGAGAAGTCTCTTGAGGCCAAACTTGAACACAATGATTCTCTATTACTCTAATTTTTAAACACCAATCACTAGTAAGAACCAATTGGTTTTAGCTTTTTGGCTGATTTTTATTTTATTCTTTTTCCCTATCACATGGAAAAATTCCAAATTGTACTTTTAAAAAAACTACATTTTTCCAGCTGTGTTGAGATAATTATTTTTTTCTTTCTTTTTTTTGTTACAATTTAAAATGCATAGTTTAAAATATATATGAGAACAGTGAAAATGGCCACAATGACATCTTTCAATGCCAGCCAAAGGCAGCTTGTGTGTAGGAAGCATCATGACGTGTATGCAGTGCTGTTGCCTATAAGAATAGAAAAGGAAAATACAATATTATTTGAAGAAAGGGCTGGTACAATCATAAAAGTGGTGATGCATAACTAGATAGCTTATCAGGACCCTAACACTGAGGCGTTTTAGTAAATATATAGAGATTAATAGGAAAAAATAATTAAGACCAAAGGCAGATTAAATGTAAGATTAAATAACTTTTATATTCAAGTTTCAAAAAAAACCTCACCTTCAATAGATAAACTGTAAAGCTAATCGATATACCAGAGATGGAGGCTTTGGACCAATTATATGACTTGGGAGGCTTACACAGGAGTATTTCTATGAGTTCAAGGCTATAGGGAGAATCAGAGTGACTAAAATCACGGCTATACTTTAGCACATAGAACATAATTTTTTTAATGTTATTTGATTTGAAATATCATGTAAATTTCAGATCTCTCCTGGTAGGTATCAACATCCCTAACTAATAAAGAGAAATCAGAAATATGTGCAGAAAGATGCCATTTTACAAGGTAGTAATAACTATACACAGTTTTCATTCACCAGGCAACTTTCTAGGTATAGAGACCAATTTTCTGTAAAGTTTACAGATACGAGAAAAGATCATGCAGCTGAAGGGTTGACAGCAGGATGAGTTCTAAGCATCAGTGTCTGGCTGCTACTAATGAAATATCCACTAGGATGTGCCATGGAACAATAGAATACAAAATTGTTGAGTGACCCTCATTTCCCAAATTGCATCCTTTCCTAATTCACTGAGACACAAAACTATAATATAATATGTACACAAGATTCCATTCACCTTCTTATGGAAACTAAGGTTTCCTTTTGGGTCAACTGAATTCAGAATAGTTTTCAGCGACATGAAGTAAAGATTTACAATACAATTCAGTCAATGCATGTTGAAGTCAAATGTTAAGGGAGTCTTAACTCACAGGGAATAATTTGAAACTTTCTCTGGAAAGCATCAATAATTTCATGAAGTTAAGTTCAGATAATTTTTAGATATCTTTGCGTGTGGTTTTATTTTTCTTTAGTCTCTTAATTTTTGCTGCTTTTATCTAATGTACTGTAATCAAATTTACATCTGATGCCCTCTCTTTGTCTGTGTCTACTCCCAGCAACTCCCTACATCTTTGCACCTGTTATGCTCCTAGCCTTACATCCACCCTGACCCATTTCTTCAATGCAAGCCTTAGGAGGTGTTCACCATTGCTGTATTTTTCATTTTGCTGATGCATTGCAAAATCTCCATGTGCTGAAAATCACACATTTAGTGTCACTGAACATGGGTTCTCAATGTGATTTTTGGAATATTTATAAGATCAATGAACATGTATTACTGTAAAAGTCTTACCTTTGAAATAAATGGTTGTTTATGAATGAAAAAAAGTGTCTGTATTAAATGTATTAAGTTAGGGTGTTGTTCATTCACAAAATATAAAGTCAACTATTAGCCATAGCCACGGCACATATATGTGCACATCTATCTCCACACATTTGGGTGTTGAAAGTCAGAGTAAATGAGAAATACCTCGACAGTGGTGAAACTAGAATAAAAAAGTCCTCAGTTATAACTCAAGTATTCCTTACCTGCATTGAAATATGATTAGTATTTTCATTATTGTTATTTACTTTTACTACTACTACTACTACTACTGCTACTACTACTTTGTGAGTTCTTTACAGTAAAGTTTTAGTTTAAAAAATAAATAACTTTTATTATTCAGAAGTATTAAAGTTTTGAGGTAGAATGGGTTGAAGGGTTTATTTAATTTAGTTTGGTTTTTACTTATACTAATTCTTTCTACTATTTGAGCCTCCTCCAGTGACCCAGAACACTGGGATAAAGGACACTACCCTAGACCTGGAAAATCTATAGACATTATTGTGGTCACTTATTTTTCTTTTTAGAATTGAATTGTGTGTGGAAGAATGATGATGTAATGGAAACCACTTAGTTGACTTTGAGTGCTCCGAATGTACTGACAACTGTACCCCAGAAACAAGCTACTTTTATTTACTTAAAGTTGTAGAAAACTGTGTGCTAAAACTTTGCTGGTAATGAAGCTTAAAAATAATTCATTCGTCATAGCTGTGCAATACTATTTGTCGAGAACTTGGTACATGTTGGTTGCTGGGGAAACGGCTATTAAAAAGACAAGGTTTGTGCCCTTGAAGAGTTAGAATCTGTCAGAGATGAGATATAAGTTATGCTTGTATATATGCATGTAATTGCATATTTTAAAATGGATGGGCAAGAAATATATGAGGAAAGGGGACAGCACTGTATATGGAAAAATAACAACATTTATTTTTAAACAGAATTCTAATACATTCAGTTTTGCAATTCTGAAAGATGCCTTGACTGTCTAATATAAGGACTTGAAAAAATGGAAAATCTAATCATCATAGACTAATCATAGAAATGCATAGGTATGATAATATCATTTAACGTAGTCTGTCCACAGGTAATGAGAAGAAATGTGAAAATAAGCTACCATTTATGGTAAAATGAGGCTGTTATAGTTTGAATCTGACACACCCAGTGGCATCATCATACGTTCCGTAGCTCGTAATGGTACTGTGGGATGATTCGGCATGAACAGGGGAAGGAACTTATATGGAAAAGTATGTCATTAGGGATTGACCTTGGAAGACATGCTGGCCCCTGCATCAAATCTCTCTGCTTTTATTCCTGGTCTGTCTTTATGTAAACATATTCTTCCACAGGTTCCCTTCAGCATGGACTGGGCTGCTCTTTTGTATGTCTGACACCATGAAACTCTGAAACTTTATTTTTAGTTCTCTTTTAGTAAATGCTTGAGACATGAATTAATTACAAAGTTTATCCCTTACTTTTTCTCACTATTAAACTCTCCTATATACATCTCACTATATACCTCTCCTCGGTATCCTTTCAGTCATGTATGTATTGGTATATACAAATGATCCATTAAGCCCATATAATGTTACTTGTATATATTTTCAGGGCTTTCTGTTTGGCACAGGATAAGTACTGAAACCATTTGAATGCATGGAATTTGATACCTCTTCCCTTTCTTATCTTATTGTCAGGTATTTGGTAATAATTTTTATAAATATGGACATAGAAGAAAATAAATCAGTAAAATTATAAGAATAACTATAAAATGAGTTTCAGTACATCATGGTGATGGCTGCTCAGAGGACCAGTACAGATCATGGTGTAGAGAACTTGTAGAGAGTCTTTTTTCCACATATGGGTCATGACTTCTTTTGTGGTTAAATGACTCTTTCACAGGGGTCATGTATTATATATGTACACTATGATTATTAACAGTAGCAAAATTACAGTTATGAGTTAGCAACATTACTTTATGGTTGAGAGGATGACTATGACAGGAGGGACTGTTACATATTGCTGAAGTATGACGGCTGGGAATCACTGCTGTAGGGGAATATGTTTACAGCAAGATAAACTAGTCATAAATAGCAGAGTGGCAGGTGTGTGTGTGTGTGTGTGTGTGTGTGTGTGTGTGTGTGTGTGTGTATTTAATATATGAGTAATATTAAACTCAAGAAAAGCAAGTTTGACAAGAGTAGATAACTAACAAGAGCCTTGCATTCATATCCACTGAGAAATTGCAAATGCACTCTGATACTTGGGAAAGTAAGCTGAGTTTTGACCTTGAAGATAAACTGAGAATAGCTTATTGGAATATATCCAAACTTCTATATATCACACAGACATGCCATGTATTCAGAAAACAGGACACTGGAGAGAACTGTAAGAATGCAACCATAAAAACTTGCCACCTACTGCTCTGATTCTTTCAATTTGGACACAACGCTAAAGTCTCCAGAATATGTTTAAGAAGTACTAGCAATTAATAAACTGCCGTATAAATATTATTCTGTAAGAGTCATTTTAGACAGAAATTAAACAAATATTTATGTTTCATAAATAAACATACTGCACATTTAGGAATAAAGTATAATATGATATGTATACATTGTAAAACGATTGATAAACTGAGCTAATATGTTTACCTTCAATATTTGTCATTCTGTGATTTGTGTATAAAAATTCTTTAATCTCATTTATAAAATTTCAGAAACACTATTACAATGGTGTTCAGAGAATTAGGTATGAACTTTTAGGAATTTATAGTTTATTACTACTCAAAACAATCACATATTTCTTCCTCTGGCCTTTTCATTACTGTCTGCAAATATTTCTTTTTAAAAAGGATTGATTATATTATTTTCATTATGTCTATATCTCAGTGGCATTGAGTAGGTGTGTGACTTCAGTGTAGATGCCCATGGAAGGCAATAGAGATAATCAGATTCTTTAGAGCTCTAGCTAGAGGTAGTACTGAATCACTTAAGGTGGGTTCTGGGAAACAAATTAGTCCTGTTCAGCAGGAGTATATCTTCTTAAATCTACACCATCTATCCAAGCCCAGAACATAATCAGGTAGCCATAACTCCTCAAGTTCTACGCTGAATGATTGAAACCAATGAATTTAAAATGAAAGATTAGTACATCTTCATTAAACTTAACTTTAATGGTAAAGAAGGAATAAGAAAAGCAATAAAAATAAAATAACCATTTATTACTACTCTCTACATGATGATACAAGATAGTATATATGTACTTTAATATACAAAGTTTGGATGTAAGAAGGGCATTAAGAATGTATAGCAAGTGCATACATATGAACATATGAAGGTGAAAAGAAGTGATTATTTTATATTAAAAATGGCATAACTTAGATAAGGTGAAAACATGCAAATAAAAGATATAAACAATGACTGGAAAGATGGCTCAGTGGTTAAGAGCACTGACTGCTCTTCCAAAGATCCTGAATTCAATTCCCAGCAACCACAGGGTGGCTCACAACCATCTGTAATGGGATCTGATGCCTTCTTCAGGTGTGTCTGAAGACAGCTACAGTGTACTCATATAAATAAAAGATATAAATGAAAGACGTCATTAAAGCTCATCAAAAAACGTGGCTAAAGGTGGAAATTGGTTGACAATGAAATGTAGATTTCAAGTAAAGAAAAGGTGTGGTTGAATAAATTTCATTAAGAGGCATATGATTCATGGCAAAGTGATAGAAAGTTAAACTAAAACGTGAACATTTACATTTATATGAGAACTATATAGGAAGTTTAAATGATTAGGATCAAAGCTGCTTAGCAGGCAAGGCATAAAATGAATCATAGACTAAGGAAGGAAATTTCCTGAAAGACATGGGAGTGCTTTAAATATTTGAGAGCAACAGTGGTAACCTGCAGAAGACTTGAACAAAATCTGTTATAGATTCCATTTATTGCTGAAAGTCCCCATTTCTCAACCAGAGCTAAGAAGCCATTTGAAGTTCATGGTTGATGAGATAGGAAGAATCACTCTCCTTTCTGGGATGGCAGGTTCCCCATGGCCAGAGTGATAAGCATATGGTGATGCCCAAATGGAGAGCAATGTTTGACTTTATTGGTTTATCATTAATATTCAGGACTAAAGGCTTCTTGGAAATCATATTGGGGAGACATGATATGAAGAGTTGCAAGGAAGGAGTGTGGCTAGGTATGAATAATATGCACTGACACATCTATGAAAAATTTTAAAAAATCAACATTTTAAAATATTATACTGTCAGCTAATAAATCAAATATTATGTGAAGAAGTTCCAGATGATATTATTTGGATGCCAAGATGTAGCAGAAAGCTCATATTACATACTACACAAGTAAAAATTGTGTGCTTCTAAAACTAGGTTGATGGAATGAAGGAACAGGATGGTAAAGTGGCCTGGAGAGCTGAACCCTTTCAATACTCACATTAAAACCATACTTTGCAAAGTGAGACTTTAACAGATAATTGATGTGAATTTATGGTTTGATCTTGATCCATATAATGAGTGTGTATAGCTTTATAAAAACAGGAGATTTAAGAACCTCCACATATTCTAAAAAAACAGAGAGAATATGACTTCCCATAAACCAAGAAAGTGAACTCATTATGCCCTAGTGTCTAAAAGTATACTCTTTTAGCTATTCTCTTGAAGCAAGGTGAGTGACCAAGAGCAATGGTAAGATGTGATAACTTTTTAGTGAACTCAGTATTTGAGAGAATAGATGCATATTTAGAGATAGAAACATAGATCAGCAGTCCAGAAGACAGTGTGGCATCACTAGATATGACATCAGGCAATTTCTCCTTCAGCTTTCCGATGGCTTTGTCACAACTAAGAGGTTCCATATTCTTTTTTACAATCACTTTAGAAAACTCTTTATAAAGACCACTTGTCTACTGTAAACTACTCCAGAATTCCTCTTCTTATATATCTCTGGGTCAATTTTTATATGATACAGAAGATTTTTATATATGGTACATTTTTATATGATTCAGAGGATGACAATCTTATAATATCAAATAGTATTTTGATTTATTAAACCTAATAATGTATAAAAACAGCTTCTATTCAGTATACTTTAGTTTCATTATGCATTGGAAAATAGAGTGAGCCATGGTAATTATAACCATATGGCAAAAAGTACTTAGTATTTTCCCCTCTAGATTGATATTTATATTCAAATTTATCACAGAGATTTATCATCAACATTCTTAATTACTTTATTAAGTAAGGTCAATTATTTTACCTCATTAAATAGTAAATAAGTTATTTATTTTCCTCATTAAAACTTATCAATTGTCAATTTATTGTCTAGATTTTGTTGATGCTGTTATTTTGTTTAACCAAGACCTATTAAGAGTTCTGAGAGGGGTTTAATTCATTTGCAAAATTTCCACAAAATTTATGAAGTATTGTGATCTGTAAAAGCTTTTAACTTCTGAGAAGTGAGGAGGACACAACATCTTTCCCAACACCGGGAGTAACTGGGACCAGTGGGATCCAGGGACCCAGGAACCCCACCGGACCAGTGGCACAGGTTCCTTCCTGTTGGGGCCAGCACCCTGAGCAGACATTGGGCAAGAACTCCTCCATCAGTCCCACAACACCCATAGGAAGCTCTACTCCCAGGCGTACTAACACACCCAAAATCATAGAATCAGAGCCCCCCCACAACACCCAGAGGAATCTCTACTCCCAGGTGCTCTAACATGCCCAGGATCAGAGGTGAGGAGGTGAGGAGAATACATCTGTCCCAACACCAGTAGTAACTGGGACCAGCAGGATCCAGGAACCCAGGAACCCCGCCAAACCAGTGGCAAGGGTTCCTTCTGGTCTGGACTGTGCCCTGAGCAGATCCTGGGTGAAAATTCTTCATCCAGTCCCACAACACCCAAAGGAAGCTCCACTCCCAGGCTCTCTAACATGCCCAGGATCACAGGATCACAGGGTCCCAGGAGCTTGGTCACACCAGGATCTCAGGATCCCAGGATCCCAGAGACAGCTGGTGTCTAAGGAGTTCTGACACAAGCAGGATGACAGGAAGGACAGGCTCTAGTCAGATAAATGGAGGGCAAGCAAGTAGCACTAGAGATAACTAGATGGCTGGAGCCAAGCATGAGAACATAAGCAACAGAAACCAAGGTTATCTGGCATCATCAGAACCCAATTCTCTCACCATAGCAAGTCCTGGATACACCATCACACAGGAAAATCAAGATGCAGATGTAAAATCTCTTCTCATGATTATGATAGAGGACATTAAAAAGGATGTAAATAACTCCCTTAAAGAAATACAGGAGAACACAGGAAAACAGCTAGAAACCCTTAAGAGGAAACACAAAAATCCCATAAAGAATTACAGGAAAACACAAACAAACAGATGAAGGAAGTGAACAAAATCATCCAGGATCTAAAAATAGAAAGAGAAACAATAAAGAAATCAGAAAGGGAGACAACCCGGGAGTTAGAAAACCTAGGAAAGAAATCAGGAGTCATAGATGCAAGTATAGCCAACAGAATACAAGAGATAGAAGAGAGAATCCCAGGTGCAGAAGGGACCATAGAAAACATTGGCAAAACAATCAAAGAAAATGCAAAATGCAAAAAGTTCTTAACACAAAACATCCAGGAAATCCAGGACACAATGAGAAGATAAAACCTAAGGATAATAGGTATAGAAGAGAGCAAGAAGATTCCCAACCTAAAGGGCCAGTAAATATCTTCAACAAAAATATAGAAGAAAACATTACTAACCTAAAGAAAGAGATGCCAATGAACGTACAAGGAGCCTACAGAACTCCAAATAGACTGGAGCAGAAAAGAAATTCCTCCCATCACATAATAATCAAAACACCAAATGTACTAAACAAAGAAAGAATATTAAAAGTAGTAAAAGGTCAAATTACATACAAAGGAAGACTTATCAGAATTACACCAGACTTCTCACCAGAGACTATGAAAGCTAGAAGATCCTGGGCAGATTTCATACAGACCCTAAGAGAACAACGCCAGCCCAGGCTGATATACCCAGCAAAACTCTCAATTACCATAGATGGAGAAAACAAAATAGTCCATGACAAAACAAAATTTATATAATATCTTTCCACAAATCTAGCCCTACAAAGGATAATATATGGAAAACGCCAACATAAGGAGGGAAACTACACCCTAGAAAAAGCAAGAAAGTAGTGTTTCAACAATCTCAAAAGAAGATAGCCACACAAACATAATACCACCTCTAACAACAAAAATAACAGTAAGTAACAATCACTTTCCCTTAATATCTCTTAACATTAATGGACTCAATTCTCCAATAAAAAGCCATAGACTAAGAGACTGGATATGTAAACAGGACCCTACATTTTGCTCCATACAGAAAACGCACTTCAGTGACAAAGACAGACACTATCTCAGAGTAAAAGTTTGGAAAACAATTTTCCAAGCAAATGATTCCAAGAAACAAGCTGGAGTAGTCATTTTAATATTGAATAGACTCAGCTTTCAACCAAAAGTTATCAAAAAAGATAAGGAATGACACTTCATACTGGTCAAAAAGAAATATTTAAGGGGTAACTTCAGCAAGTGTTATAGATATCTGATGAATCTCAGTGTAATGGCCTTGGGAAATGCAAAGGAATGTTGCACTTTGCTCAGAGTGAAGGTAACATATCTTCAAGGGAGAACATTGGAGGTATTTGAATTTTATGTTCATATTGGGGAGGTGAGTCCTGTATATTTTAGAAGACCAGTATTTATTTTCTCTGAATTTGGTCAGGAGTTGTCAACTTATCTCTAGTTGAGTGTGACAGTAGTAAGGTTTTCAAAGCCTACTGAAAACAAGTAACACTAAGCATGTGATTTATGAGATTAGGCTGTGTGCTATTTTGACTGAAGTCAACTTTCCTTTGTCATTTCAAAGGAGAAAAAAGGAATGGCCTATAAAACTGTAAGATATGATCTGTCAGAAATAATTTCCAATTGTATAATGTTTTTACAAAGTGATTTAGTTTATTTAATCATATTTATAATGTGAAAGTATAGATGATGAAAATATTAGCTTCTAAATTTTAGCCAAAAATAGAATTTTAATTATTATAGAAATGTCTACAAGTAATTTCATAATTTATCAACTCTGTATTTAATTTTGACATGTTTCTTATAATTCACCATTGTATATAATACTGTGAGAGATATCCCACAGTACATACATATTATTGTCAACATAAATTCCTAAAAATAAGTTTACTAGATAAAATTTTATGCACAATTTAAACTTTGGTACTTGCTGGTAAATTGTTCATTAGAAGTACTGTATTGATTTGTACTGTTATGTGGAACATTTCTCTAAAATTCTCTAACAATTAAATTTTATTATTTAAAAAATAAAAATAACAACAACAAAAAAGAAAATTGCAGACCACTTAAAATTCAGCCTCATTCTGCTGAGCAGAATGCTCCTTAAATGCTCTGACCATTGCTCCTTAAAATTAGTAAAACCAGGCAGCCTAGAGGTAGATGCCGGTTTAACTTCCTTAAACTCTAGTATGCTTTACCTCCCAGAAACACACACACACACACACACACACACACACACACACACACACACACACACACACACACACACGAGAGTGAGTGAGAGAGACAGAGAGAGAGAGAAAGAGAGAGAGAGAGGGAGAGAGAGAGAAGCAAAGAGAGACAGAGACACAGAGAGGCACAGAGATAGAGACAGAGAAAGACAGAGACAGAGATATCAAGGCTAAGAAAGATCAGGAAAGATGGGAAACTTGTACAGAATGGGGAGAATAAGGAGATCTATGTACTTATGTGTCTACATATGCATGTGTATGTGTACATGTTTGTGTGCATCTCACAATATATGCAATGTAGGGTCCTGGATTGGGTCCTAGAACAGAAAAAAAGATGTTAGTTGAAAAACTTTGAATCTATATAAAGTCTGTAGGGAATTTTACTCTGCCAGTGTGAGCCCCATCGTTTTGGTGAGTGTTTAAGGTCTGTGTAAGGTCTAAGATGTCAACATCTTAGAGGGACTGAGTGACACATGGAGACATACTTTACTTCCTGTAACTTCTTGTAAATCTAAAATTATTTTAAAATAAAAAGTAAAAAATTAAAAATAAATAAAAAACTTTTAAATTCCATTTTCTTCATTCTTTGTTGGAAGATAAACGAGAAACAATTATTTAAACTAAATGTACAATTTTGCAATGCAGTGGTGATAACATCAACTAATTTTATACTACATTGCTTTTCTTTCCTGAATGGTTATGCACAAAACTTAATTTTATTACCACAGATATTTTAGTGTGTCATTTACAATGAATACTTGATTTAAATGCACATTGCCAACAATTTATTTCACATCATTATTTTATGGAGACATGTAGCACAAAGAAACTTTTCCAATTCAAAGAATATAGACTGTGCATAAGAAAAATATAATAATTAGAGGGAGGACAAGAATCTTCAGGGAAAGCAAAGGAGCATAGGAGCAGGGACCTGTCTGGAGAGAATAATCCAGTATTGCCTGACGTGCTTTCCAACAGTTCTGGAAAAATGAGAAACAAAACGTTATTATAATCATGGCCTATGAAGGTTTTTAGGCAGGTATAAGAAAATAGATTCAGATTAATCTAAATCAAAAGGTATATATGAAGAAAAAGTACAATTTTAAATATAATATTATAATTTTTTAAAAATAACTAAGTATTCTGTGTAATATATAGAAGCTACAGATAAAAATAATATAGAATTAGATCTAAAATTGAATGTGTTATTCAATGCAAATATAGAAATCAAATCATAAAATTGAAGAAACAAAATATAAAAAATATATCATGTTTGAGAAAATAAAACTAAACCAAGTGAAAAGAAGCATAGCAAAAACACCTCAACAAAATCAAAAAACAAACCAATTAAACAAAACAAAAGAGAAAGACATTGAGATATGACATATAGCAACAGAGACTAAAAGAGGCCTTAATGTCTGCATTAAAATCAGAGTAAAGAGAATGAAGGTGATTATCGACAGCATCCATGATATTCCCCTCAGCCTCTAATGCTGGGCATCTGTGTTTTCATATTTCTTCTGTTTCAAATTACAGTTCAGCTCATAACCCATCCTGGAATGTTTGCATTCAGACAATATCATAAGTAACATAAACATCTTAAAATATAAGTGACCCACACCATGATATGTGTGTTGGCACTTTCTAATGATGATCGCATGCAGTTTACAAATGGAATGTTGGTTTTACCACAGATTTTCCTGGTTTTAGGAAAATTGCCAGGCTGGACATGGAATCTTAAGTGTTATAAATTCTGATGACTTTTAAAACTATAAGAATACATACAATTTTAAAGTAGAAAAATATTTGGAAATAGTATTCAAGTGATATGATCACTTGCTTAAAGATGCTGCTTGGTAAATTAAATATATTGATTCTCTGTTCATTTATAATTTCATATTGCAAAGGCTGTTGCATAAACTTCCCACTTAAATTTTTTGAAACATTTTTAAATACTTTGATCAGTAAAATATTGACACTCTGTATATTCTGCTTATAACCAACTGATCAGATATCTCTAAGCAATACCAGAAAAACTCCATTATTGGAAATTTGGACAAACATTGGTGAATCCGCTAAATACATTGAGAGAGAGAGAAAGAGAGAAAGAGTAGCTAAAAATATAGGGAGTCAGATGAATGAAAGGGATGGGAGACACTTGTTAATGTTGGTGTCTCTCACATTTAAAATTAAAGGAGAAATAACTAAGATTTTCAGCAACAGTTTTTAGTGACATTGAAAACTGCAGGTTCTGTGGAGTGATGGGTGTGAAAATCCAAGCAATGAATTCAAGAGAGACGGGAAAAAGAATTTGTAGAATGGTACACACCTTTCTTTAGTATCATTTCTGTATAGAGTAGATAAATAGCAGGTTATATATGCATAAAATCCTTTTGTGAGTTTTAATATAAAATGTGAAAAATACAGTTAACATTTATTTATATGATGGCTAAATGATATCTGTGCTGTGATAATAACATAAAGCATATAATAGTACATTTATAGCAATGTGTGTATGTGTGTGTGTGTATAATATGAAAAATGTATGTGTTATAAAGGAGGCAGAAGAAGAGAGCACTTAGGGAAATATTCTTGAGCCATTTTCAGGAATGTAACTTTATTAACAGAAGTCAGAACTGACTTATACAGCTTATACAGAATCAGAGACTATTAATGCATAATAATCTAAATAAATGCGACAGGTGTGGGATGAGGCATTCTTGGTGCATCATTTTCCATAGGAAGCAGAAAATGAGGTTGTAAATTTGGAGGGATTCTCTGTGGACAGAATATAAAGAGAGAGGCAAGCTGATGCGGGATCTTAAATGAAATAATACTATAGAATTCTATGGGGATGGAAGATGTAGTAAAGGAAGCAAGGATGTCATGTCCAACGTGATGTTGTTGGCATAGCAACAGGTTCATGATCTTCCATGTGGCATTTTTAATACATTCAAATAACTCAATAAAGGTACATCTGTTTTTATTTGTGGATTTTTTCTCTCTTTTTCCCATTATTATATGAAGTGCCTACCATGATCAAACTAAAGTATTCATGAAAGCAATCTCTGATTCAAATGTACAGGTAACCTGTCTTCTAAGCAGTCCCATATTACTATAACAATTTCAAAAATTCACGTTCATCACAGTAAGTAACAACATTTTAAAATGATTTACCAACTATATCATTCATTCTTCTCCCTAGACAAGCTAACTTCATGGTGGGAGTGAGTTTTAATCCTTCAGGATATCCTTTAGTCCATATACTAAGGTTGGTACAAAAAAAGCATCCGTCAAACAGACTGAATGAAATGATAAAACAGGGGAAGGCTGTGTGTATTCCTCCCTCTGCAGGAAGCGTGAAGGCTGGACTGTGAGATGACCCTTGGAAGATCCTGGCAACAACAGGAGTTTGCATTTAGATTTTTGTGGAAATATATTCAGAGCATATTTCAAGCTGTTTTTAGAATGGGTTGATAGCTCTTCTTGCACGTTGCTTTGAATGATGCTCCTGTGGACAGTATACATTAGCATTCATCTTAAACAGGAAACTATGCCACCACTCTTACTGTAATTCCTCTTCAAGTCTTCAGTACATTGTGGGGAAAGGAAGCTAAAAGTTCAAAGAAATTTAACGTGAACTGCTTAGCCTCTGCTTAGCTGAAAAATTTCCTACCAATTGTTTGTTAGTTTCTGCTGACAGATTTTGTTCTGAAAAACTTAGTGCTTTGCTAATTCTTGTTTTCCTGTAGAGTGCATGAGCCATCTCAAGGCCAGATTCAGAGGCAGAGCTCCTTAATAGAGAGAGTGCAGAGCAGAAGCATGCTAGTCTCAATGTACAAACACTGCTCTCTCCCTTCTGCCAGTCATTTTTTGTTTTTGCAGCTTAAACAACCCCCAATGGGATCTAAAATTTTTCACCGGCATACATTTAATTCATTTGCTCTGAAAACCACCATAACTTTATCCTCCAGAGCCCTAGTCTGCAATCAGTTCCTGTAAAAGCCTATTTGTACTCTCTGGCACAGGTATAGGTATAAAACTCAATAATATATCCTCTTAACCCAAGGGCAAAACATTTTCAGCATGTGCTGTTTGATTAATACCAGACTGAGATGGAGGAATCGATTAGTTACATATTACATATTTAAATCTTTCTGTGCTCAGATGTTCCATAACAAATATACCTATGTTATTTTCCGTGTGGTGTTGGGAATTTTGATGTTTATATAAGCAAAGTAACATGAATCTAAGCAAGAGATATGTTAGAAACTCTACTCTAGTTACTATTAAGTTTCTTGAAGAAAAGATTGCAAGAAGAAATGCTCAAAAATCATTTGGTAATAATTATTGTAGAATAATAAGATATTAAATGGCTCTAAAATATATATCTATAAAACAATTTAGATCATTTGATAATGATGTATGTATATGCATATGTAATATTTTTGGTCATTTCCACTCCTACTCCCCTCTCTTATTCCTCTCCCTCTCATGTTGAAGCCTGTTTTCAAACCAGCCCTCTTCCTGGATCTCTGGTATTGTTTTCCATGACGCCACAGTACCTATGGCTAAGTAAACAACCTGTACAATATGGGACCTTTCATCCTTACCTCAAGCATAGGGAAGGGACTCCTGAGGCCCTATCTCTCCCTGATCAACTTTTGATACTTAAGGTTTCTTGGAGTTTGGACAATCATTTCTTTTTAATGGAGGTATAGCCATTGTTAGCTTACAAAGCAAACAATTAATAACCAACCCACCATCATAATTATAAAAGCAATCCTATCAATGAATGCATTATTTCTGATAGGTAAACTTTGTTACTGTAAATATGGAGCAAAAGTTTTAAGCATGATATGGAGATACCTAGGGTTATATAAAGTTGTGTTACTTATGCTTTTTGATTTGTTGCTTGAGAATTTGTTATCTGAGTAAAGTAGGTATGGCCTCAGTCTCATAAGCATAGGAAATAGCTACTCACAGCAATGCCTTTTTAAATATTACCTAGGCCAGTGAACTGCCTTGCTCTATGCATGTACTCTAAAGCTGATGAAATTTAAATCCAAGACTGAGGCTACTGTGGCTGGTGTAGCACTTTGGAAAATACTAGATGGCTATCCTCTTTTGTGTGTTAAAGGACACATATTCACAACATGGCTGTAGTTAACTACATTAATACTTATAGTACAGTATAAGAATGCTCTGAAGGCTGATGTACGGTCTTTTTTGTGGGCAATAAGAGAGAAATAACTTGCTCATGTATATTTGTTAATATTGCCTTTTCACAGGATCTGGAATCACAAAGGTGTGTCCATGTTTCTGAAAGTGCTTTTTTTAAAATTTTTATTCTTTGATACTTTGTTTACATTTCAAATGTTTCCCCCTTTCCAGGTCTCCACTTTGGAACCCCCCTATCCTCTCCCCCATCCCCCTGCCTCTATAAAGGTATTCCCCCACCCACCCAACTGCTGGTTCAACTGGCAGTCAACATGTAGAAGAATGCAAATTGATTCATTCCTATCTCCCTGTACAAATATCAAGTCCAAGTGGATCAAGGATCTCCACATAAAACCAGATACACTGAACCAAATAGAAGAGAAAGTGGGGAAAAGACTTGAATACATGGGCACAGCAGAAAAGTTCCTAAACAAAACACCAATGGCTTGTGCTCTAAGATCAAGAAGTAACAAATTAGACCTCATAAAATTACAAAGCTTACATAAGGCAAAGGATACTGTCAATAGGACAAAAGGGCAACCAACAGATTGGGAAAAGATCTTTACCAATCCTACATCTGATAGACGATTAATATCCAATATGTATCAAGAATTCAAGAAGTTAAACTCCAGAGAACCAAATAACCATACTAAAAATAGGCTAGAGAGCTAAACAAAGAAACCTCAACTGAGGAATACTGAATGGCTGAGAAGTAACTAAAGAAATGTTCAACATTCTTAGTCAGCAGGGAAATGCCAATCAAAACAACCCTGAGATTCTATCTCACACCAGTCAGAATAACTAAGATCAAAAACTCAGATGACAGCAGATGCTGGTGAAGATATGTAGAAAGAAGAACACTCCTCCATTGCTGGTGAGATTGCAAGCTGGTACAGCCACTCTGGAAATCAATTTGGATCTTCAGAAAATTGGACATAGTACTACCTGAGGACCCAGCTATACCTCTCCTGGGCATATACCCAGAAGATGCTCCAACATGTAATAAGGGCACATGCTCCACTATGTTCATAGCAGCCATATTTATAATAGCCAGAAGCTAGAAACAACCCAGATGTCCCTCAACAGAGGAATGGATACAGAAAATGTGGTACACTTACACAATGCAGTACTACTCAGCTATTAAGAACAATGACTTCCTGAAATTCGGAGGGAAATCCATGGAACTTGAAAATATCATCCTGAGCGAGTTAACTCAGTCACAAAAGAATAAATATGCTATATACTCACTGATAAGTGGATATTAGCCCAAAATTTCGAAATACCCAAGATTCAATTCACAGACCATATGAAGCCTAAGAAGAAGGAAGACAAAAATGTAGATGCTTCAGTGTTTCTTAGAAGGGTGAACAAAATACTCACAAGAAGAAATATGGATACAAAATATGGAGCAGGGACTCAAGGAAAGGCCATCCAGAGACTGCCCCACCTGGGGATCCATCCCATATACAGCCACCAAACCTGGACATTCTTGTGGATGCTAAGTAGTGCTTGCTGATAAAAGCATGATAAGTGGTCTCCAGAGAGGCTCAGGCAGAGCCTGACAAATACAGAGGTGGAAGCTCACAGCCAACCATTGGACTGAGCATGGGGTCCAGGATGGAGGAGTTGGAGAAAGGACTGAAGGAGCTGAGGGGGTTTGCAGCTCCACAGAAGGAGCAATAGTGTCAACTGGCCAGACCCCATGGAGCTCCCAGAGACTGGACCACCAACCAAAGAATACACATTGAAGGACCAATGTTTTTGGCCACATATGTGACAGAGAGGGGCCTTATTGTCCATCAGTGGGAGGAGAGGCCCTTGGATCTGAGGGTGTTAGATGGCCCAGTGTAGGAGAATGCTAGGGAGGGAAGACGGGAGTGGGTAGGTTAGTGTGGTAGCACCCTCATAGAGGCATTGGAAGGGGGGATGGGATAGGAGGGTTCTAAAGGGGAAAACATTTGAAATGTAAATAAAGTACATATACATACATATATATATATATATATATATATATATATATATATATATATATATATATATACATATGTGTGTGTGTAAGTATATATATGAACTTGAATATACTCTACCAGAGGCTGACAAGTACAGATTCGGAGGCGCTAGCCCACCTTTGGACTTAGCACTGGGACCCCAATGGAGGAGTTAGGGGAAAGACTGAAGGAGCTGAAGGGGTTCGTAACCCCATGGGAAAAACAATATCAACCAGCCAAACCACCTGACAACCCCCTCCCCCCCCCAGAGCTGACAGGGACTAAACCACTAACCAGAGAGTACACATGGAGGGACCCACAACTCCAGCTGAATATGCAGCAGAAGATGGCCTTATCTAGCATCAATGGGAGGAGAGGCCCTTGGTCCTCTGAAAGCTCTATGCCTCTTGTGTAGGGGAAGGCCAGCATGGTGAGGTTTGAGTGGATGGGTGGGTAGGGGAGCAACCTCATAGAAGCAGAAGTAAGGGGGATGGAACAAGAGGTTCTCAGAGGGGAAACTGGGAAAGGTGATAACATTTGAAATGTAAATAAATACAATATCCAATAAAAAATTAATATAGTCCTTAATTATATCATTTATTTGACCATAATATCTTGGGAGTCAGTACTACATCTAGACAGGTGACAAATTACCCTGGAAATGAGTTGCACCAAGGTACTTTTCTCTGCCTATCTCAGACATTCATCTTAACCACATTTTCTTTGAAAGAATTTGGCAATGGGTATCAATGCAGTACTTGGAAGGGAGAAATGTTGGAATTATAAAATAAAAAATAAAATAAAAATAAATAAAATTACACACACACACACACACACACACACACACACACACACACACACACACTTGAATTTTAAAGGCAACTGTTCAACTCTCTATTTTTCATCATCTTTACTCATGAAATTTATATACAGTTTTGGGAGAGGTGGTATGTCTATGGTATTCCATAGGTATAACACACCACAGGATCTTGTGAATTGATACCTACAGAGCAAAGACACAAGCTGTGTATGACTGAACCCACAAATATATCTTATGGACAAATTCTCTACCACTGGCCACAGCTGACTCTATATATTAGATTTGAAATAACATACATGACTAATTCTATAAAATGATTAGTTTCCTCTGGAAATGTTTTAACAGTCACTTTTACCATCATCTGAAATACAAGTACAATAAGAACTTCACAAATGGTGCAGTGCTGATTTTGTTTTGTTTTATTTTTTTTACTAGTTTTGCCCTAGGTAATATTTTTCTTGTTATTTACTGTAAGCCATGGGAAAATACTAGGTTACACCTTTAATATTGTATAAGGAAATGAACTTTGTACTGAAAATCAATTTAACAATGTTCTCTCTGCTTAATATTGAAGACAGCCAGCCCTTGCTAATACACACTCCATCTTTCCTCTAGTACTTAAGACATACTTCCTCTTCAGTGATCCACAGAAATAATTCCAATGTCTATGTTTATACTATAATTACTTTTGATGAAACATCAGCTTTTCACCATTAGGTTCAATTTTGGTAGGTATGAATGTTACCTATTCAAAAGATAATTTACTTCCAAAAATATCCCCTCTTTTGAACCAAGATCATAATTAAATCCTTTAGGGCTTCCAAATAAATTTTCTCAGATGGATGCCTTACTCAAAAGCAGCTTACTTCTCCTTACTTCTATAGGACAGAACTCTGAAACCAAAGTATCCTCAAGACAATATTTTCCTGACCACTCCAGGGAAGAATTCTTCCTCACTTCTTTCTAACTTTGCTGTTTTGTGCAGTCTTCATGATATGATAGTAGAAGAACAGTACTTGCCTACTTTCACATAACCTTTTTCTCTTCTTATGGTCTTTGGATTTAGGAATCCTTGTAAACCCCTCACATTATTCTGTATCAATAATATTAAATAATTACACCTGAAAAGGCTCTATTCTCTAACATAGTACATTTGATTTGCCAACTAGGTATGCATGTTGTGGGTGGAGCAATACAGGGGGCAAGTCACTGTATTTTCTTTATTATGGCACCAGTTCAACAACAAAAGCATCTAAATTTATAATTATAACTCTGTGTGTATACCCAGTATAGATGTGTATGTGTGTCTTAGTTAGGGTTTTACTGCTGGGAACATACACCATGAACAAAGCAATTCATATAAGGACAACACTTAATTGGGCTTGCTTGCAGGCTCAGAGGATCGGTCCTTTATCATCAAGACATGGCAGCATCCAGGCAGCATGGTGCAGGAGGAGCTAAGAAGTCTACATCTTTATGTGAAGGCTACTAAAAGACTGACTTCCATGCAGCTTGAATGAGGGTCTTAAAGCAAATGCCCACAATGGCACACTTCCTCCAATAAGGCCACGCCTACTCCAACAAGGCCTGATCTGCTTCCTGGGCCAAGCATATTCAGACCACCACAATGTCTATGAATGGGTAGATTGTGGATATGTGGGCATATAACTATGTTCATGTGTAGAGGCCACCAGAAGATGCCAGGCATTCCTGTATTGTGATTAAAAGAATGAAGACTACACTTCTGTGGGAAGTAGAGATCTGAATGTGGTTCTCAGGCTTCCACAGATTGATCACTGAGCAATCTCAATATCCTCAATGAGAGAATATATATATATTCTGAAGTGATTGAGAGAAGGTGCCATAGTCATGGCTTTTTTATTGTGTGATTTTTTATTAACATAGTTGAATTATTTCCATATATTATGAGATTTATAAATATCTAATCTTATTTGCCTATGCCTTTATAGTCTGTCATCCTTTCCTCTTAGGGACGATTTATCCTCCTCAGAGCTAAAAGAAAACCCTTTATTATAATATTAAAAAGTTTTGTAAATGATGTAACTGAAATAAAATTAATTTCAAAATTTATTCTAAATCTGAACACGTATATTTTTATTACTTTATATCCTAAAGCAAGACATTTTCTGCTTGAAGGAAATTAATCCTCACCACACAAACATACATGCCATTTCTGATCTCTAAGGATGTGTTAAAATCTATGGCCCACTCATGAAAAGAAATCCAAGTGAATAGCGTACAAGAGAAGATCTGATTTTTTAAAAAGTTGTAAATAATTGTAAAAATTTTCTTCTTTAACATTTTTGTTGAATAAAATAAAACGATGACAAAGCTCATTGACATCAAAATAATTTACTTAGTTATGGACAATTGAGATTTGTAAAAGCTCTATAATTTTTTTGTTTTGTTTTCCCTAACTCTACTGGATTTGGGTGGGGGCTTGCAGGCTAAGATTTTGGTAATGTCTCATGGAATGACCGTGAGTTTCTCTGCTTTGAAGTGTTCATGCTAAGTCTATGAAACATTCCAATTTTGCCTTTATTAATAGTCTTATTTTACCCCACAAAACATACCTATATAACATGAATTTGTGATAGGTTTGAAACAGTGCACCCAGATTAACCTCTTCCTATTTTGACAAGAATCAAATTTATAAGCAAGGTGAATTCTTACCTCCTTTTCTCAGTTTGCTCTTACAATTCCGATCTTCCCACAAACAGTGCAGGGCTTGCCTTAATCTAGTCTGGCACACAACCTACTCTGTTCAAACATAAGATTTCATGCTATAGAAATGTGTCAGAAGTTACTGAAAATAATTTCACATAACACATATTAAGTTATTTAAAGATTATATAATAATTCCATTTTCTATAGCTGTCCAAGTGATATTTCCCCAGCCACATGTTATAAAATTTGTCAAAGATTAATCCTTCACAAAGTAAAGAATCCGTTTATGTGCTCTATATATGACTCCTTTCAATTTCTTAAACAAATCACATCTCACAGAAATGTAAGTTAAGAAATGTAGAAGAAGCTGTGCTCCTGTTTGATATTTAAAAATTAAAAATCATTTTTATATTTAATGTATTTGTTGAGAAGAATTAAGTAGAATCTGCATTTACCGAAATTGCTGCTATGAACTCCCTTTTTATCAAGGATGCTGGTCAATACTTTATAGCTTTACTGAGCTTTATGCATTCTGATCAAACTTTGGAATATAAAAGATTAAACTTCTCAGCTAATTACATGCCTGGAGGCACATTCACAATGCAAGTGTCAATGCTCTGTTAAAAATTCATTTTGCATTTTTAACAGAGTCCTGATAGCAAAACGTTGAAGGCAACACAGTGGAAAGACTTATATTCCTGCTTTAAAAGATGGTCTCATGAACTTGAGAAATTGGAACTTCATTATTTTATAGTGTGAAAAATATCAGAGAGGCGCATAATCAAAATGAATTCTCACATACTTCAAAATTCTGTGGGTCATTCAGTTTTAGTGAGAAGGAAGCTTAGAGGATTTGACTCCTTTCTACTTCACTATTTTGATTATTAAGTAGGGAACCATTTTGAGACTTGTTGAAGGACTAATACAGATACAGATATCTCTAATCTGCAGAATTACTAACTTTTTCACTGGCGATATTTCACAGTATGGTTACCTATACCCTCTGGATATCTGATTTTGTTTAACTAATTTTTTTTTCTTTTTGGTACATTGGCGGAGGGCCTTGTCCATGCTAATGATGTGCTCTCCCACTGAGCTACATTCATGCCTCTGTCTCCTTTTCTTACATTTGAAACACATGTTATTCATGACTGTCTAAATTATGTCCCCCTACAAAAGGCCATACTCGAACCCTAAGGTTTATATCTTTATTCAGACAGGGCTATGAGTGAAGTTCACAAGGTAAAATAGGCTTCTTGGGGTAGACCTCAGCTCACTGGCAGTAGTCATATTATAGGAAAAGTTATTTGCATACATGATGGCACAATACAACCACTGCATAGTGTGGGTGGGTGTTGGGGAAAGACTCAGTTTGTGTTAACCAGTTGGCCACTGTTTGAACATAATGCACTGAGGATATGGGTAACACATATTGTTTGTTTGTTTTTTGTTTTTATTTTGTTTTGTTATCTCCTCTTTGAGGTCAAGGGTTGACAAAGGTTGCAAGTGTAGGGTGTCAACCTGGTAGGTCTGGAAAATGAGTTGCTTTCATGATGTGAAAGAATTAACCCATTTTGAAATGGTACCCAGAGGATAGAAATAGAAGTAATACATTCATTGCAGTTTTAATTTGAAAAACAAAATGTGGCCTAATACGTTGGAGTGACACCGTATAAGTCTGCACATAAATTAATAGCCAGAAATGACTGAATTAATAGAAACTAGCTGAATGTGTACCAAAAAACTCCATGATTAAATTATTTCATAAGCACTTGGTGGGAACACAGAGCTGTGGCACGCCTGTGCTACTCTGCTGTGACGAGAAAAGCAAGCTTGCTACAAGTCAATAAACAACAGTAAAAACAAAATGGAAATACAAACCTTCCTGAGGACTACCATGGTAGAATGAGGCATGACCCATTGGGAAGGGGGTAGGCACCAGCTCCAAATGGGAACAGCTCCTGTTTGCAACTTTAATGGGAATGGCTCTTTGTTGAGTCTCTAGATAAAACACATGGTTAATCTGAAAGAAACACCAAGGTAAAGTAAATTAGTGTGTGCAAAACACTGCATAAACTGCATATCAAGAAAGGGCTAGCCTTTGATCCTTGGTCTCCGAGGCATGTGTGGTGTGTGTGTGTGTGTGTGTGTGTGTGTGTGTATACATGTGCCTATGCCTGTCAGTATTCAAGAAGAGTGATTTAGGTGAAAGAAATTAGTGAACAAGTTGTGAAAGGAGTTTCCTATAACATGGTAGTTTGCTAGTCGAGAAAACACTTGTTTCAGCCCTGGGCCCTTATTAGAGGAAATTTATCAGTTATGTGAAACCTCATTCAGTGCACTGTATTTATCTTTGACCATTATACAATGGGTTGTAAGTTTCCAGCAATATAAATGTAACCTAAAGTAAACATAGATAAAGAAACCCTCCCTTGAAAAATCATTATACATCTAAATGATCTATGAATGCTTTGCATGAATGTGGTATGTATGTATGCATGTACGCATGTTTATCCTGTGACACTTGACTTGGAGTCAGAGGAATGCTAGTGGTTGTCCTTCATCATCCCTGTGGATTTTCAGGCAAGATAAGCTGTTTCCCATTTTTATACCAGGTGAACTGTCCCATAAGGCTCCTGGAAGGTGTTCTGTTTTTACCTCCTATCTGTAGGAGTGCTGGGTTCCTAGATCTTCAGCAATGCTTTGCAAGAGTTCTTGGAATCTGCAATTAGATTCTCACATGTAAGCATCAAACAACATGTGTACCGTACTGTACACACTCCCAGGTTAATTATTAGGTTTTATTTTTGTTGTAGTTTTTCAGTCTTTTTACCAAGCTTCTTCTGCCTTGCCAAAGCCGTAGGACTCTGCTGTTAACATGTTAACACTTTATATGATCTTTTCATGATCTGGATACAATTACAAAGGGGAATTTTTTATTGGTCCAGATACTAGTTGACTTTATGTTATGTTGTTTTCCATACTGACCATTAGAGATTGAAAATATTAATGCTTCAATTTTTATACCCTTATCTCAAACATCACAGCTGAAATGCACAGAAGGTATTTATAGCAGCCTTCAAGGATTTTAAATTACTGAACATGAATCTATTTTATGCTAAAGTGTTGAGTATTTTATAAAATGTGTTAAATATTCCACTGAAAGGGGAGAGATAAGGGTTGTATGTACATTTTTACACCACCATAAAACTGAAAAATAGGAATTAAAATAATAGGAAGTGAGTGCCATCTATATTTTTGTGCTACAGTGGGTGAAAACTGCAGCTCAATTCAAGATCACTTATGTTGGGTGTTGAGTGTTGGAGACAAAGTCAACACTGCTCTCCCCTCACTGCTTGAGTTTTATAACTAAGAAAGACTCTCTGAAGGGACGCTAGACAGTTCGAGGTTGGCAATCCTGGCTCTGGCTAGCGTGACTCTTCTCTCCAGTTCCTCCGCCTTGCTAAAAGCCATTAGATTGTATTTCCAAAGCTAGCCACCAAGGTCTAGTGCCTGATTTGGCCACTTCCCACTTCCTCCCTCCTGAAGCCAATAACCAAGGTCCAGCTATTAAAGTATTGAAATCCAGCAATCAAAACCCCATGTGCCTAATTAACAAGCCCAATTGAAATTGAACACCTATAATTACATGGGATTTCCCCTTTATCCCTTTATATACTGCCATTTTCCTATATGCTTTTCTGTCTGTAAGCATTCAACCCAAACAGTCCTTTGTTCCCTGAGGCAAATATCTCCCCAGTTCCCTTCCACTTCTCCATTATTCTCTATCTGGTGTCTTTGTCTCTCATTCCCTGCTCTCTGTCCTTTCTGGAAAATAGCTGTCCTTTTGCTGAGAACTTGGTCTTGGTGGTCCTGATACTTTTTCTTCAGTCTCAAGTACCCTAGACTTTTTGTGAATTTAGTCTACCTACAAAGGTGACTGAACAGAATTCTGATACCCCCCCTCTCATACACACACACACACACACACACACACACACACACACACACATACACACACATATCTATCTCATGAAGTGATTAAAGATGCATGGCCTAATTTATACCTGATGTTATAGGCTGAATCTAGGGCATTGTGCATATTAGCTAAGCAGTCTACCAACTGAGATATGTGTCTGGTCACCCCACTGCATTTTGCCTATACCTTATAAGTTGCTGGAAAATATTTTGTGCTTTGACAGGTCATGTATCATACAACATCTCCCTTGCATACTGTTTCACTTTCTGGGGATTCTGTCACCTGCAGCAACCTTGGGTCTTCATATCTTTCATGACTGCAGATCATTATGGTTGCTATTTTTAACTATTAGTTATTGTCATCAGTCTGTACCTGTGTTGGTTTGATAGTTAATTTTATAAATATGTACATATAGGAAATTAATATAAAGATAGGTCAGCCATATCCAGCTCCAATCCTCCCCTAGAACTTTTTTTCCCTACTTCCCAAACTGATAAAGAGAAGCTAATTTACTTGTTCATAGGGTTTACTTTGTGAATAAAATGAGAAATATAGATGGACAGGGTCTCCCACAGAAAAGGGACTGCAAATTTAGAGGCAAGCTATTCTGTCCAAATTAGGAGCATAATGACTGACAGCTTTCATTTGTGTGTCCTTCCTGTTTGTATATGATTAAACAAGTGGTAACTAAGGAAACTATTTCAAATAAAATTAGGAGTGCCACACAGTAGGGGTAAGAAGAGAATATCTCCTTTGCTGTGTTGTTGGAGGAAAGACAGAACAATGGGGGAGAGAAGCCATTTCAAACTGTCGACTGTTTTCCTCTACTGCTTGTATGATGAAGCCACTTAGCAAAGTTTGCTCAGAAAGCTAAGCCATAATATATGCTTCCATTCAAATTACCAAGGGTAGAGATACTAAGTGATACTCAATGATACTCAGTGATGATATAATCACTTGAAATAGCTTCTATGTAGTGTTAATGTTCTTCTCTTTCATGTAGTGTGAAATATTAAAGAGGGTTTTCATTTATGTTTTTACTAATTGAGATTTTGCACATACATCTAATGCTTTGATCAAATTCATCCCATCCACTATAATCCGACACATTCCCTATTCCTTACCCTGCTTTCTTTCTCATCTGCATGATCTCCTTTTTAGTTTTTAGTTTTTGCCTTTTTCATTGGTGTTGTTTTTAAACTCATTGAGAGTGGGGCTTTGAACACATGAACTCACAGTGGCGATGGCTGCATGCCCAAGACTTGTACAAGATCAAGGCAGTGGAATTCCAGAATATATGTCAGAGGAGGTCACTAAGTATCACATCATTTGAGGAGTGATTGGCACTGGTGGAAGCTGATAGAGGAAGAGTTAGTTTTTGTCAAGGTTGAAGTCCTGACAGGCTGTCCATTGCTAACTTAACTCACATACTTGACCACATTAATTCAGCTATATTCATCTAAATTTATAAACTTTATTTTGTAGTTAAATTAACTGCTAATGCTCCCAGCCCACTTAGAATATTACTAATTCAAAATTGCTCTATAAATGAACAATAAAATTAGGGCTATTATAAGCAAAAAGGTTTGATATGTATTTCTATTTTTAATGCAGCAATGTTTTTCTTAAATTCAGAATTATTTTCTTCCTCTGAGGTATAATTCTATTGTTTCTGTATCTTGAAAGAAACAATAATGCGTCATAGTGAAGCTTAGATATCCTTGGAACTTACTATTTTCTCAAATATTAAATGCCCTGTTTGTAAGGAGGTACATTGCTTATGCCCTTAAGAATAACATTGACCTTGTTCAGAGTCTTTCTATGTAACCACATAATATTTAATTCCCTACCAACCTTAACTTTTTTCCCATGGCTGTCAAACTTCTTCCATCTTCTAATTTGAAAATGTTATATAATACATATATATGGAATTGTATATGTCAGTGAGCCACATTAACTATCCAACAAGGTTTTATTTGGCTCTTTGAGTATTTTTCATTTCCAGTACTTGAAGACAAAAATACAAAACACCAAATTTTACTAGATGTCACTTAATATGTAGACATACATTTCTTGATTTTAAACTTCTAAGAAAACTTTTGTTCTCAGAGTACTCAGGGTCATATTCAACTAATGTTTATATGGCTATTTGCAAAGCTATTGTACATCTCCAATAATATCCTGCAATGAAGGGGATCAGAGGGGACAGACTTGCCGCCTCCTACAAGGCAGTTTATATTAGTCGATAGTGAAGGTAGAAGTTTCTTTATGTCTGATCCCAAGGAACTTTGACTGTTTTCATCTTGTTAGTCTTCCATCTCATAGATACCTGTGTTCGGGTACAAATGTGACTCAGCTCCCACAATGTTCCGTTTACATCCAAGCATAAAGAAAGGGAGAAAAGTGTAATACAAGGCAAGAAGTTATCATATAGATATTTCTGAGAGTGTGTGGTTCATTGACATTTTCATCTTAATTCCCAGAAGTATGATCACATAAAACTATACAAAGACACAGAAATATTAGCTCTAACATAAAAAGAGAAATGGGTGAAATGTGAAACATGACTGGTCTATGTTGCTGCTCATTATTGTACATGTTTTGTACATTAAGGACATGCATTTTTTGTCCTAGCATCAAGAAGAAAAACTCAGGGGACAGTGACATGCAGACATCATGCAGTTATGTCTCCATGAGGAGACACTGTCCTGCTCATAACATCCTTTACAGATATGTAAATTCTTTGGCTTTTGAGAAGCTACAATTCTGATTTCTTCATGTATCCAAAAATGCCCTGGTTTTGCTTCTTAATCTGGCTTTACTAACAATTTTTTCAGTGCTACTCCTTAGTTATACCCTCAAGAAGACAACCATGACCACTTCATTGCATCTGCTTACCAACAGCAGTTTTTCTATCTCATACTGTATGAATTTTGTATTCTAAGAAGGACTATTATGTTGTAACTGCTTTATGTTGTAAGATCTACTTTTTTTAAAAATTCATTGTTAGGTATTAGATATTTGAATGTTATCCTAGGGCAAGCCTTGCACCTGGGATCCATATCTCTTGTCTTCATATATATATTTCCCATGCAAATGAATCTGCTTTGATTTGTTTTAAATATCAGGTGTAGTGGCTCTTTCATTTAATCTCATCACTCAGGATGTAAAAGTAGAGTCAAAGGGTCTCTAGGACCTCAAGCCCAGCCTGGTCTACAGATCAAGAACCAAGCCTGGTCTACAGATCAAGAACCAAGCCAACTGGTGTAATGAGACCCTATATCTAAAAAATAGAGGTAAAAAAGTGACAGAGAGAGGGGGCAGATAGAGAGATAGAGGAGGGAGGGGCGGGAAAAGAAAACAAAATTAGGTGTTCAATGATTATCAAACATTTAATTGTTTATTTTTTCATTAGTTAATCAATTTATGATCATACTATGATACCACTCCAGATTTGATCAACTAAAATTGTCTATATATTTATATTTGTATTTTATACTTATCTATGTCCTTTATCTTTTACATATAATTTAATACAGGAATGTATCTTCATCCATTCATAGGAGTTGTTACACAGTCACCTAAGGCGGCTGCTTCCGTTCTGTATAAAGTAGAATGAGGTATCAGAACATGGGAGACATATTTAAAACATTGGCAAGTGCAGACAAAAGGGAATTTTAGGAGATCAGAACTACCCTCATGTAACCAGTTTGCAAGAGAGACTGCAGAAGTCCCCACCTTTGTAATGGAGCACATCTGGCTCAGATACAGAATGATCTTCAGCAGTTGCTTTTTGGCATTTTAAGTTAGTAAGTATCTATCACAACTCACTGTAATTGGTGCTCACTAATTTTTTTGAGCTCCTTAATGCTCCTTTATCTGATCACATTCTTTTCTTCTGTTTTTCTTTGCATTTTTTTTCAGCACAGCCAACATATCTTCTCAATTCATCTGCCACAGACTAATCTTCCCTAAACAATTCTAATGGTGGTTAAATAGGCTTAATTCTAACATGGCCAGAAATTGATAAAATCTTAAGAGATTCACAAGACTACTTCCATGTGTTTGTCTGTGTTTACCCACCTATCATCAAGCTACAGAAAGATTGCTATGATATTTCAATGCTATTTGGGGATAGTTCTATTTTTGTTATACTTGCCATTTCAGATATAGAAGTGATTGGTTCTTAATACCTAAAGACACTATCAAAGGCTGGTAACACATCAAAAGAATGTGGTAAAAATCTCAAGTAGTCCCTCGAAGTTGAACCTACATTCTGTGTATTCATGAACACTTACTTAATAAATTATATTCCCTTGATCATTTTTAAAAGCCACAATATTATGTCAAAGACATCTTTGAATTCCTTCAAATGAGTTCTTGATCTTGAAATGCCTCAGTAACATGGAGGAGAGTAGCAAGCTTACTGGCATATAAGATGCTTTAAAATCCAGATTGCCAATATTAAATATGGGGTTAATATTCCCCTGGATTACAGATCAAAGATAGTCTAGATTATTGATTATAATTTGGATACATCTCCATCACCATTAATGCTTGAATATTTTTAATGACTTTGTTATGTGTATGACCAGATGTTAGGCAACCATGTCACGGTCATTAAGGACCTTGGAGAGAATAGCAGTGGGTGAGGTTAAAAGATAGCATGGACTGCAATAGGATTCACTGCCTGGATTTGTCTAAACACTCTGTGTGATCATCACAGAATGATTCTCAGATTATAACCCTGCTATCCCGACAAACAGCTATCTATCTGGAATGAAACAAATAATTTGGATGGGAAAGTGGTTTGAGAAGTGAATATATTTTTTAACTTATCTGTAATTGAATAGCAACAACCAGGAGATAATGATTTTCATGTCATTAGTGTTTTGACAACTATGATTCATAATCGCAAGCCTAGTAAAAAGAAGGTTACACCATAGAACATAATTTTATTAATAGTTTCAGCCAAGCTATAAGCTTGGGAGTTTTCCTCCCACAATATCTATGGAGTTTGCCATGTGATTTACACTGACCAATGCAAAGAAGACAAATTGAAGGAGCACTGTTCTTAGACTGTAACTCTCTGTACCTAATATTAATATTTTTATGATATGAGATAATTTTCATAACTTTTCCCCCTTGATTCTATCATTTTCATTTGATTATACTGTGTATACATACATGTCTATGATGTGGCTGACACAAAAGTGTGGAAATAATGTTGAAGGAAAATTATGATAATCGAGATTGTAGACTCACCACAAAAGAGAGCAATTGCGTGATGATGCATTTGTGATGATATGAACTTCATCACCACTAACATCTGGAATGTTAAACTGGTAAAAGAAACATTCGGTTCTTTATTCTTACTTTGGTATAAATTTAAAATACAATGTATGAAACACATAATTGTGTAATATATTTCAATTGAAAGTACTTATTAGTATGGCTCTGAATCTAAGGTGCAAATTGTTTGAGTGCATGACTTTTAGAAACAATCAAAAAGATACCCCCTGCCCTCCATGAAACACATATTTAATCATATATTTTGAATTCCAAAAATGATTATTTTAAATTGAAGTCTTTTCCATTGAATGGTAAGTGATTGACACTATGTAAATTTGGTAAAGACTATTAAAAAAACTTTCACACAGGTGGAATATATTTTGAAATGTCCATCATAATAATCTATTCAATTCTTATTTAATGAGCCTAAAGTATGCATCATAATCTTGCTATAGTTTAAGATTTACTAACAAAAAGCTTTCTTTAACACATTTCTGAGTTGCAAATTAATAATGAGGAACATCCATAAAAGGATGTTATTATCTGTATACATCTCATGGTTTCCAGAGCCAATTCATAACCATTAAGAATTTCTATAACATGTTCATTCTGAGTAACAAAAATAAGTAAAAGAAATAAGTGAATTATTTATGATTGTTGTAAGTAAAATAGAAATTGCTCATAGAATAACTCAATGCTGGTGACTGCATTGATGGACCTTTTCCTGGTAGACTACTATGTTATATATTTAAAATAACTTCTTAGTTTTTTGATATTATAATATAATTATCATTTTCCTTTTCTTTCCTTCATCCAAACTCTGCTAAATACCCATTACACTTTTTCAAATTATTAGCCTTTTTTCAGTAACTGATGTTACATATGCATATACATTTGTATATATTCTTAAATATGTAGGTAGAAAACATTATAATGAGAATTTTGCACATATTTTGCTCCTATCCACCTTGCCTCCAACAACTACTTCATTTCAGTGTGCATTTTCTTCTCACCAAATTTGCTGATTTTTTTTTTCATTGGTTCATTTGGTTTGCTTTAATCATAATGAACACCAATTTGTGCTGTAAACGTTCTTAACTGTGTGGCTTTCACTAAAGCAAGATCAACTTATGAGTAGCCATACATACTCTTATAGAAAACTGACGCTTTTTTTCTCAGCAGCTAATGATCGCAAAAAATTCCTCAGTTGAGGTTGGTATTTCAAGGCCAGCACCCTCATCCTGGTGGCATTTGATCTGGCTTGAGCATGTACAGGTACATGCTATCTCAATATCTTTAACTTTGTATGTGCATATCTGTCCAAAAGACAATGTTTTCTCATAGTTATCTACAACCTGAGGTTCATGCAGTCATTGCACTTCAATTCCCACAATTCCTGAGCCTTTGGAGTAGGAGGTATGGTATAGTATATACGTTCTTTTCCACCTGAACATTCTATAGCATCTTATTTTCTGCATCTTGGACAATTGTAGATATTCATGCTGATCACAATTTAATGCAAACTGAATCTTCTTTAATAAAACAGGAGAGTTATTTTACTATATGAGTATAATACACCTATTACACCAATATACATGTTAATGTAGAAATGGGGAGTCTTACAATTCCCCACTCCTAGACTATGTATTATGCCTGACAACAGAAGGAGAATGAGTCTATTCAATGAATGTACTCCGTAACTTGTAATCAAATTTCAAGTGATATGTCCCCAAAAGAATCATATATTTGACAGAGAGCAAAGAGAAGTATGACTGGGGTTAGAAGGAGAAAAGGAAATGGGAAAATTATAAAATTATATTTCAGTTTAAAAATATTTATATACACAATTATATTTTACAAGTTACTTTAAAGTTATTGATATCTTTTCTCATTAATATCAAACACTGGTATTG
This sequence comes from Uromys caudimaculatus, assembly GCA_028551405.1. Taxonomy (NCBI): domain Eukaryota; kingdom Metazoa; phylum Chordata; class Mammalia; order Rodentia; family Muridae; genus Uromys; species Uromys caudimaculatus. Next base: position 31,254,336 of record CM052704.1, read on the forward strand.
TCTCTTTAGAAAGCAATATGAGATACATATATGAACCCATTTCATCTAATAAAATATTTTGTATTCTTTAGGATGAGAAATATATTATTTATAATTGCCTAATATATTATAAATATACACTAATGTGCTAAATCTGTATTTAGAAAATGAATTATACCCAAATAATTTATTTTACTTTATTTTGTGAATCAGTTTGGATGTAAATGAATAACTTAAAAAGCTTTTTAGAATCCTCTATATATTACAAAATTGTGTTAACTTTACTTCCCTCCTGCTTATAAGTAAAAGTTACTGATAATGAGAATGAAATAGCAATAAATAAACTAGAGTTAATAATAGTCTTTTAAAGGTGGTTTTGTGACCGGTATAAATCTTAGTACACTAATGATTTCTATTAATTTGAGAAATTAACAGAGTTGATATATTCTTTTAAGATTTCTCAAAAAGACAGGTAACTCCAAATTCAGTCATTTGGAAAAAAATGTGTTTGCGAATTCAAAAAGAACAAACAGTAAAATTTCCCCTTTATTTAAGGAGGTGGAGTTGTAACAATGAGGGCTGTGGGCATTTGCTGCTGTTTATTTTTTTAATTGTGTGAGTCTTTGTTATAAGTGTCTACTGGGGAGAACACCCTGACTTGTGCAAACTTCCCTTCACCCATGGCGGGCTCATTATATTGTGTTTTTGGAAGGCTGTTGTCAGACATAGCATTTTAACATGCATCGAGACTGCTTCAAGCGTTTTAATTGGTTCAAAAGTGTTGGTAGCATCTTTTACTGTATTAATTTATTGCTTCAGCTTCAGTCAACTGAAACCTTTGCCAGATGGTATTGCAGCCACTGCATACAGAACAGGAGGTTGGAAGCATTTTCATGATGCAAATTCCTCTTGATCATTAAGTATTCATGAACTTTCTCTCAATGATTATATGGAGAAAGTACCACAAGACTTGAAAGTCATGCCTTGTGAAAATTAATAGTCTAATTTTGCCAAGTGACAGTTTTATTGAGAATTGATGGGATACAAGGCTTTTGAGCAGATACTAACAATCATGCAGGATAAACACCCCTTCTCAAGTGTCACTTTGTTTGGATTCAGTGAAACTTAGAAGTGGGTGGTTGCCATAAAAGTAAATTCCCCTCACAACAAGAATTAAGAGAGCACAGTGCTTGCTTATACCATAACTTTGAAACATGGTATAATAATTATTCATTTTGTTATAGATCTGCAGTGCAGCTGTTATCTAATTGTCAGTCTGTTGCATAATGAAATTAACCACAAATTGTTTGTATAAAAATAGTAAGTTATTCTCAGATTGTCTATGACATATTAAAATCTCTCTTTCTCTTGCTCTCTCTCTCTCTCTCTCTCTCTCTCTCTCTCTCTCTCTTCCACACACACAAACACACACACAGCCCCTAATAACATTAAAATTAATTTTAATTTCAATCAATCAAAATCTTAGCCTATCTTGATCACGACTGCATACAAGCAACTAAAATGCAAATTTTCTGACAGTGCTTAAGGGAAGCAAAATATATACTCTTAGGATATCTTTACTGCTATGAGCATGTCTACTATCATCACAAAGGCAAAACTTGCATTTAAAAATGGTCTGTATAAATATTTATAAGTTGTACCCAGATGGCTGAGGTCACAATATTCCTGACCCAAATCTACTGCAACATTGCAAACTTGTATGACGTCGTCAGTTTTCATTCTCTAGCAATCCATGTCTATATGATATGGTTCATTAGCTGCACAGAGGGCAGCCATGCTGAAGACTATGCCTCAAGTCAGGACTTACTCTCAAGATATTTACTTACAGTGCAGGCACCTAAAAGCCTTGTACTGTCAGGAGAAAAATAAGTCAGTATCCTAACTAGCAAGAAATGACAATGAATAACTCCCAGTAAAGGATAAATGTTATAATTATAGTGGTATCTTATTTTTAATTTAAAAATTAATTATGTTTTTATAAATTTTATCTAAAATGAGAGCAAAGAGTTGCTGATGGAGTTTGTTACTCATTAAAAGACTGAAGAGGAGGAAGAAAAAGCAGTAGGTGCTCTTCATCCTGAAAGGGTTTTATGAAATTCATTTGTCACAGGTCACAGTTGTAAACTAAACATGATCTTTTCCTGTAGAGTTCACTTATTTTTGGTCAAGCACGAATTGTTCTGAAATAAATGGCTCCCCAAACACAGTTTTAATACACAGGAAACATGACCATTCTTAACATTATAAGTAATTCAGCAAAGGAAACTTGCATGCTAATGACTTAGTAAGTATTCATTTTCTGTTTTCTTCAGCTTCAGTGATCTATCAACAAGCCTCCTATGTTCATACTTTTTCCATTTCAAAATTCTATCAAATATAACAACTATAAAGTGGATTTTGTAGGAAATTGGTAGATCATTGTGATGTAGTAGAAAAATCATACTCCCGTCCTTTCAATATCTATCATACTAAAATGATTTTCAAATAAAAAGGTGACTTATGTCCATAAGTATTCATTTATTTGTTCATATTTCTTTATGATTTTGTGGAGGGCTTAAGTGCTTATGCTACTGTATACTTGTAGAAGTCAAAGGACAAATCCACTTTGGATGATCTCTTTTTCTACTGTGTGCGACTATGGATAGAATTTATGTTCACAAGTGTAGTGGCAAATGACCTTACCAGCTGACCAGTCTTGCCATCTCCTGTAAATTATTTAATGTCAACATCATTGAGGTTTTATTCTAAAAAGTTCACAGATTTGCAGGTTACATTTTAATGTATATTCACTAATATGAATGGACAAATCTATACCTCCATTTCAACATCACCTCATTGAAAATTCAAAACTTCCACAACTCTCCAAAAGCTTGTATATGCTCCAATAGTAGAATACTAGCAAAGCAATCGCAGGTAAGCATTAACAGAATTTCTGTCCCAAAAATTTACTTTGTAATTTTTTAATTTCCTCAGATGGAGGAATAAGATGAGAACCACACCAAAACATTAAGAATACATGATGGAGAAACCATTTTAATATCAAATAAAATCGACGTTCAACCAAAAGTTATCAAAACTGATGAGGAAGGGCATTTCATACTCAGCAAAGGAAAAATCTACCAAGATGAACTCTCAATTCTGAACAACTATGTCCCAAATGCTAGGGCATCCACATTCATTAAAGAAACTTTACTGAAGCTCGAAGCGTGCATTAAATCTCACCCAATAATAGTGGGAGACAGATGTCTCTCAGTAGAGGAATGGATACAGAAAATGTGGTACATTTATTTCATGCAGTATTACTCAGCCGTTAAAACAATGACTTCATGAAATTCTCAAGCAAATGGATGGAACTATAAAATAGCATCCTGAGTGAGATAACACAGTCACAAAAGAACACACTCATTGGTATATGCACTCATTGTTAAGTGGCTATTAGGAAGAAAGCTCGGAATACTCAAGATACAACTTATAGACCATGTGAAGCTTAAGAAGTAAGACCATAGTGTGGATGCCTAAGTTCTACTTAAAAGGGAGAACAAAATGATCAGGGGAGGTGGAAGGTGGGAGAGACTTGGGAGCAAGATAGGAGTTGGAGAGGAAGAAAAGGGGGCAGGATCAGGTGTGAGACTAGACAAAGGAGATGTACACAGGGTCAGAGGTGTGTAGCAATGGGGGTTGTGGAACTGGGGGTAGCCAACAGAAAGTCCCAGATGCCAGGAAAGCAAGAGGCTCCCAGGACTCAATGGGGATGACATTAGCTGAAATATCCAACAAATGGAAGAGAGAACTTCTAGAAACTATATCCAGAGGTTAGGCACGGCCCCCATTGATGGATGGAGCCACCCACCCTTCTCAAACATTTAACACACAATTGCTCCTATCTAAAGGAAACACAGGGACAAAAAGTGGAGCAGAGACTGAAAGGAAAGGCCATCCAGAGACTGCCCCATCTGGGGATCAATCCCATATGCACCCCCCAAACCCAGACACTATTGCTGATGCCAAGAAGTGTTTGCTGAAGGGAGCCTGATATGGATGTCTCCTGAGGGCTCTGCCGGAGCTTTTCTTTTACAGGTGCTGATTGTTGCACCCTACCATTGGACTTAGCATGGGGACCCCAATGAAGAAGTTAGGGGAAGGACTGAAATAGCTGAAGGAGTTTGCAACCCCATTAGAAAAGAAGCAATATCAACCAACCTGACCTCCCAGAGCTCTCAGGTACTAAACCATCAACAAAATTATACACATGGAAGGACACATGGCATCTGCAGCAGAGAATGGCCTTGTCTGGCATCAGTGGGAGGGGAGGTTCTCGGTCCCGTGAAGACTTGAGACTCCAGAATAGGGGAATGCTATGGTGGTGGGGCTGGAGTGGGTGGGTGGGTAGGGGAGTTTCCTCGTGGAGATTTTCTGAGGGGAAACTGGGAATGGGGATAACATTTGAAATGTAAATAATCAAAAAATCAATAAAATAATGTAAAACTAGAGATATTAGAGAAAGAACAACAACAACAACAACAACAACAACAACAACAACAAAAAGAATACATAATATTGACTGAACCCAGAGAGTTTCTATATAACTATCCCTAGACCTAGGACTAGAAGCTTCTATCCTCTGTACAATTTAAACTTCTGAAAGCCCAGAACATGAAGGCTTCAACTTCTAGCCTATGGCTGCTAGTCTAGGCCGAGAATGTTTGAGTCTACAAGATTTACTGCTGAATATACTCACATTGTCTAGCTCTTTGGAACTCGGGCTAACTGGTTTAACTCAGATGTTCTTCCTCAAACCCTCTTCAAGCTGACTGATTCAAACTGGCTTCTCTCAGCCTATCACTAAATTGCTCTGCTTGGAAAAACTGCATTTGAACTCATGAACTGAACTACACTAACATCACTGACTGCATGGACTTACCCAAGTTCATTTAAGTGAACTGCACTGAACTCAACTGAAATCATCTCCATTTCTCACGTGGCACTGCTCTTGGTCCTGTGAAAGCTTGATGCCCCAGTGTAGGGGAATGCCAGGACAGTTAGGCAGGAGTGTCTGGGGGAGGGGAGCACCTCATCTAAGCAGTGGAAGGGGGGATAGGATAGGGGGTTTCTGGAGGGGAAACCAAGATATGGGATAACATTTGAAATGTAAATAAATAAAATATCCAATAAAAAATAAGCAAAAAAAGTAATGAAGAATGTCTTAAGGTCAATTTAATTTGCTTTTAAGATACTATTTCCCATTTTTTTTTTATGATATTTTGTCTTCTTGGTATAGCAAAATAGGACAAATTATCCTTATGAAGGCAAGAGAATTATAGTATATGATAGAAATATTCCTACATCATTGGTATTGTTAATCTTAATATTATAACTGCATTTATATTAAAAAAGAAAAATTCATCATATCTACTTTAAATTCTCAGAATGCAATCTACTCATCAACAATTTTTATTAAATCCTATCAGGAAGCTGAGGACAAAACTGAGTATAAGAAATCAATCATCACCTGTCCAGCCTCAGTGAGAGTCACGTCAGCCACTGCTGTCATTGTTCTTGCTCCCTGACCATAAATGGTCCCTAGCTTAGCTATTAACAGTGTGTCTTTCTGAACTTCAGATTGTTTCCTAAGGTTTTCTACATATGAGCCAGTAGCAAAAACATGTGAAGGTAGCATCACACTTTTATTTTTGCAAGTGCTTTCTAATGGTGATGGTCAGTTCTGGCAATCCTCATCTCTAAGTTCTTTTCTAGGTGGTGATTAAATCATTAATTTGCTCCAGCAGTAATGCCTGAAAGAGATCAAGCATTATTATAATGAGGGCCAAAGATACTGACCAGTGAGGGACTGGAAGCCCTTAGAGTTTAAATGCAATTCTTAGAATAAGAGGGATGTGAGCACAACAAGCAGAGCAGAACTCCGTAACAGTATGAAGAACTCAGAATATGTTCAGGGTGGCTCTTCAGGGTGGTTCTTCTCCAAGGTACACCCATCATGGAAAGCTAATTGGTGGGCCACATTCTGTGAGTTCTAAAGCAACAGTTTGTCATTCCTCCTGCATGGCCCTAAACAATGATCATACATAACTCCACGACTGATTGATCACCCTTCCACAAATGGCCATGTCAGTCTCAAGGTGTGCCAGTCTCTCACTACTTCTAGTTTGTTTGTTTGTTTGTTTGGTTTTGGTTTTTTGTTTCTTTGTTTGTTTTGATATGAGGAGATCTCAAGGGTGGGAGGGAATAGACATTTGAGGACTGGAAAGGGAGTGTGATTGGAGTGCATGATGAGAAATTTCCAAATAGTCAATAAAAATATTATGTTAAGAAATTTTAGTGTCCATCATTCAGTGTTCAAATTTCCCTAGAAACATACAGAACACATTGGCCAGCCTACTCTCATCAATCCAAATGTTACTATTTAGTTAAAATACACACATCTACACATACACACCCACACACACACACACACACACACATACACACACACACACACACACACACACACACACACACATACACACACCCCTCATGTCCCTTTTGATTGCTAGGCCATGTTGTATCACATTAAAGCGTTTATTTTGTTACAAGCTAACAGTTCACTATAATTACAGCTGGTATAAACCTATTTTGTACATAATTCCAGTGCAATGAAGTAAATACATATGAGTATAACCCCTGGGTATTGCTTAAGTGTACTCTTAAATATTTAATAAAATGTGAATGCCAAGGTCTAGCCTCAGTATGAGGGGGTTCTTGAGAAAGGCAGGATGGGGAGCATCCCGGATTCAATAATGACTCAGCGGCAAGCTGTCATTTCAGGTACTCTTTCTGTTCTCTGAAGATTCTCATTCTTCCTTATTCTCCTTTCTTCCTTCTTCCTTGTCATTTTTCCTTTCTCCCTTTTTATGCTTAACTTTCTCTAAACCAAAGCACCTGAACCCAGTCTTTTATTTTTTTAATTACAACATTAAGGCTTTGATCATTGTTAATAATCTTCAAAATTCTTAAATTTATGTAAATTATATGAATCCCAGATCAATAGTCCCAATCCCCCATTTCGTTAGATCAGAAACTAAACACCAAATCAAAGCACAGTTCCTTATAGTTTTTACACAGCCTGTTCTTCACAGGTAGCTGGGTACAGCTCTCGCAGTTTCCTAGTACAGCAGACAGCAGTCTTTAGTAACTACATTCGTGTAAGAACAGAAAGGTGACAGACTACTAGGGTTAAAATGATTCCTTAAAAAGTTTTAAAATTTATGTAAGTAAAGTGGGTAGTTCTTTCTAATATCTTTCCAGGCATTCTCATCTCCAATTCTTCAAATAGCTAGAAGAAGAAAGTACTAACTTTTTGTATGCTTCTACATCATCTTTTACTCTCTAATCTTGTTTCCTCATCCTAGCAATTCCTCATAGCCTCATGTACTCTCCTTCTATTTATTCCTAATTCATATATAAATTCCTATCTTTTTCTATTCATGCCTTTTCTTCATGAGACCACACACATGGGGATCATGGGATCAATGGCCTGGCGATGCTCCAGGGGCAGGAACTGTGTCATACCTCCCCTAATGCAGCTATGCTGGGCCTGGCATATGAAACATTTTCCAAATACTAATAAATTTGTACTCTCACATCTTCTGAGTTTAGAGCTACCAGTGTCTAATATTAACCATTGTTTGGGCTGCAGTTATATAATGTTGAGGGTCTTTACATATTGTGTCCCTGGACACCAATGATAGCAACTGTTTTGGTTTTTTTTATAATAATCATTTATTCATTTTCTTCACTGAGGTACTTTTGTCACTTAATCTTTCAATATTACTTTTTATACGTAATCTGTTGTACCTAAATAGATGTTTTACACATTTTGTACATAAGTTTTATGGCATACTTGTATTCTAAACATTGGCCAGTAGTAACCCATTGTATCTCTCCCTTTTATTCATAAAGTCTTCTGACTAGAAGAGCTTTTTTCTTTTATCACTATAGAACTTTGATCTAATTTCTCCATCACTGCCATTTCTGAAACTCTGTCCCCTTCATGACTTTGCCAGTATCTAGTGTGGCAAATGGGAGGTGATACTTGGCAGTGGGAACCAAAGTGGTCCTTTATGGAGACATTTGTAGCTCTCAAGGATGATTGGTTACAAAAAGGGAAACCTCATTTTGGAATCACTGGGACTCTCTGCCTGGCCATTTGGTATCTTCCTCTTGCACACTTCGGTGGTTGTGATGTTTGCCATCTTGAGGTCTCTGGACCTCCAGCCATACATATATAGATATTCTTCATAGCTTTCATATTGTAATGTACTCAAATGTTTGCTGATACTATTTCAGCTGTTCTGTTAGAATATTAAAAATAAACTAATACAAAACCTCATACTTTTTTTTCCTGTGCTCTAAAATGTTGTCATTTGTTGTTGGTTAGTTTTTGTTGCAGGAACAGTTACAATTTACATTTAGCTCTGGGATTGTTCTGAAACTCTATTCATTCTTTTTCTTCTTGAAACTATAGTACAACTAAAATATTTCTCCCTTCCCTTTCTCCCTACAAACCCTCCTTGCTCTCTTCCAAATTCGTGGCTCACTTTTCATAATTTTTATTGCATATATAGGGGAACAGAAGTGGGGGCAATCCAAAGAAAAACTGCAAAGATATGGGAAAGGGTCAGATTGTAGGAATGGGGGGGGTAAAGATGAATTGCAGGGTACTAATGCTCTAGTGGGTAAATGAGAAAAAGTGGTTTCTTTCGGGAGTTAAATACAGAGGAAGGAGGAGTGAAGGTAAAATAACAATGAAGGTGTCTGACACAATCCATAAGGAATCGTACTATTAACTGTCTACCTTTAAAAAACTATAATACACAGAATTCTGTCTGTATAGTTTGAAAATTATTTATTTTTATGATATTATTATCATTATTATTATTTTATGTACATTGATGTCTTACCTTCATGTTTGTTTGTGCAAAGGTGCCTGATCCTCTAGAACTAGAATTACAGACAATGTTGACCTTTCCTGTGGGGGCTAGGAGTTGAACTTGTGTCCTCCTGAAGTGAAGCTAGTGCTCTTGCCTGCTAAATCTTCTTTCCTGCCCTACAATATAACTTTAATGAACTTTACTCAGTTAAGCTGACAAAGCCCCCTCCAAACATCACAAATGACCTAACAAAAAATGGACATGAGTAACTCCCTGTTGGCTGTTGTCTAGAGCTGTCCAAAAGATTCTCAAGATGCGCACTATTTCCTTGACTGACTAAAATTTTTATCTACTTCTTCACTTACTACCTCAGCCACGTATAATATAAAAAATTTCTATTTCAAACAAAAGCATGGTCAGACCTATTATACCCACTGGTATTAAGTTGAGTCTTAGGATTTCATTGTTGTGCAGAAGCACACTGACTAAGGCAACTCATATAAAGGAAAATATTTAATTCATGGCTGTCTTGCATTTTTAGAGACTTAGTCCAGTATTCTCATAACAAATGCATGGCAGCATGCAAACAGACATAGCACGGGAGGAGCTGGGAGTTCTACATTTTGATTCTAAGGCAACAGAAGAGACTGTGTTCCACACTGAGCAGAGACAGCATAGGAGACCTCAAAACCCACCCCCACAGTAACACAGTGTCAACTTACAAGGCCACTCCGACTCAACAAGGCTACACATCCTAGTAGTGTACTCCTTATGGATGAAACATATAAACACACAAATCTATGGGTACAATACTTATTCAAATCACTACACACATCAAAATATTATTTAAAAGATCACTACTCATTGTTCTTTTAATTTTTACTTTGCAATTATGTGTGCCCCATAGTGGCACTCTCAGCCAATTTGTGTTCTGAACTAATTGGCTCTAACATACTTACTAAACATCATTATTAGGAATTCAAATAATTGTTTTTCAACCATCAAAAACTCTTTTAGAAAAAAAATGTGAGCACTGAATATCTTTATGAGTCCTCAGCAATATTATATCCAGATAGGATATAAAGCTGACGTGTTGCCATGGACAGACACATACAAACTAGATAACAATCAGATCCCTTACTAGAAACCACATGTAATTTGAACCACCTTAAACATTTTCAGTTGAATAAGATAACCTTCTCTTCTCCATTGTTTAAAAAAATTCTAACTGGATTGCATTTAAGAAAATCTTGCAGGAAACTACTTGCTAGTAAATAAAGAGTGAAAATATGCATGGTTTACACACATATATATTATGAAGGAGAAAATTTAACTGTTATAAATACTCAGAAAAGATAGAAGAATGGTTGCCTATTCTGGGCAATAATGGCAATGTGGCTCATAGATTATCAATAACATTGGGTGGATGCTCACAGCAAATCATTGGACTGCGCTCGGGGTACCCAATGGAGGAGTTGGAAAATGGACTGAATGAGCTGAGGGTATTTGAAGCCCTGTGGGGAGAGCAATAGTGTCAACTGACCAGACCCTCCGTAGCTCCCAGGGACTGGACCACCAACCAAAGAGTACACATGGAGGGACCCATGGCTCCGGCCACATATGTGGCAGAGGATAGCTTTGTTGGCCATCAGTGGGAGGATCAGCCCTTGGGCCTGAAGGGGTTCAATGCCCCAGTATAGGGGAATGCCAGGGCTGGAAGGCAGAAGTGGGTGGGTAGGCGGGAGTGGGTGAGTGGTTGGTGGAGCACCCTCATAGAGGCAGGGGGAGGAGATATAGCATAGGGGGTTTCAGGAGGGGAGACTTGAAAAGGAGATAACATTTGAAATGTAAATAAAGAAAATATCCAATTAAAAAAAAAGGAAAATATCATGTAACCATATAGCAAAGTGTAAGAACTCAACACAGGCACCCATAAAGAAGATGGATGGAGAGAAATGGGATCACCGATAGATGCTATCTCACTCTGTTCTGTGCATCTGGTAAACACTCCAGCATTCAAGAATTCCCACTTTTCAAACATCAACATTCAGTTCAAAGGCACGGTCTCCCATCCTAGTTAGAGAAAGGGAAAAAGTAACTTATCAGCTTTACCTTTTACAAGGTTTTATTATGAACAGTACCTTTAGACTGCCATCATTTCTATGGAGCACAATCTAACATTCATTTCTACACTGAATTCTACACTACATTCCTAACTACATTTCTACAGTTCTACATTTTAATATTACATTGAAGGAATTACCCTTAACATAACTATAAAAATGTATAATATACTTTCAATTTTCTAACATTTGTAGAAGTTGTCTCTTGACTTATTTGCATGTATTCTTGAAAAAAATGAAAATAAATTTGTAGTTCTTAAAATGTTAACATGAATAGGAATCTAAAGTTTGGATAGTTTTATGAGATTTCCAGATGGCTGTCACAAATTATATCATTTAATATCACTAAAGTGAAATAGAGATTTACAGGTAGGGAAATAAGCTGGGGAAAAATACACCTCAATGTGTTTAGAATTTGAAAAAAAAGTTCATCTTTGCCTAAAATATAAGTACTCTATCAAAAAGATGATAATATGCTGTGAAGTTAGCACTATAATTGAAATAGCTATATTAATTGTCTAAAAGTAAAATAACAAGAAGCAAATACCAAGTAAATAATTTATATACCACATATGTTATACATTATGGTAACAACACAAAGAGTAAAATAGTATGTTATTTCAAATATGTTTTAATTTAATTTAATTATATTTTTTGATACTTTATTTACATTCCAATGTTTCCCCGTTTCGAGGTCTCCTCTTTGGAAGCACCCTATACCTTCCTTCTTCCCAGCGTTTATGAGGGTATTCCACCTCCCACCCACCCACCCACCCACTGCCATATTCACATCTTGACATTCCCCTTTACTGGGGCCTCTAAAACCCTCAGGCCCAAGGACCTCTCCTCCCCCCGATGGCCAACAAGGCCCTCCTCTGCCACATATGTGGTCCGAACCATGAGTCCCTCCATGTGTATATTCTTTGGTTGGTGGACCAGCCTCCAGGAGGACCGGGGGGGGGGGGGTCAGGAGAGTTGAAAATGTTGCTCCCTCCATGGGGCTGCAAACTCCCTCAGCTCCTTCAATCCCTTCTCCAACTCCTCCATCTGGGACCTCACTCTCAGACCAGTGGTTACTGTAAAGTGAAACTTGGGTCTTCCGGACTTTGGGGCTAATATCCACTTATCAGTGAGTACATACCATGTTGGTTCTTTTGTGACTGAGTTACCTCGCCCAGGATGTTATTTTCAACTTCCATCCATTTACCTGCGAATTTCATTAAGTCATTGTTTTTAACAGCTGAGCAGTACTCGTTTGTGTAAATATACCATATTTTCTGTATCCATTCCTCTGTTGAGGGAAATCTGGGTTGTTTCCAGCTTCTGGCTATTATAAATATGGCTGCTATGAACATAGTGGCGCATGTGTCTTTATTACATGTTGGAGCATCTTCTGGGAATATGACCAGGAGTGGTATAACTGGGTCCCCAGGTAGTATTATGTCCATTTTTCTGAGGGTCCGCCAAACTGATTTCCAGAGTGGTTGTACCAGCTTGCAATTCCCACCAACAATGGGAGAGTGATCCTCTTTCTCCACATCCTCGTCAGCATCTGCTTTCACCTGAGTTTTTGGTCTTAGCCATTCTGACTGGTGTGAGGTGGAAGCTCAGGGTTGTTTTGATTTGCATTTCCCTGATGACTAAGGATATTGAACATTTCTTTAGATGCTTCTCAGTCCTAAGAGTTTCCTCAGATGAGAATTCTCTGTTTAAATCTGTTCCCCATTTTTTGATAGGGTTATTTGGATCTCTGGAGTCTAACTTCTTGAGTTCTTTATATATATTGGATATTTGCCCTCTATCTGACATAGGATTGGTAAAGATCTTTTCCCAATCTGGTGGTTGCCATTTTGTCCTATTGACAGTGTCCTTTGCCTTACTGAAGCTTTGCAATTTCATGAGGTCCCGTTTATCGATTCTTGATCTTAGAGCATAGGCCATTGGTGTTCTGTTCAGGAACTTTTCCCCTGTACCCAGGTGTTTGAGACTTTTCCCCACTTTCTCTTCCATTGGATTCAGTGTATCTGGTTTTATGTGTCGGTCCTTGATCCACTTGGACTTGAGCTTTGTACAGGGAGATAGGAATCGATCAATTCACACACTTCTGCATGTAGACAGCCAGTTGAACCAGCACCATTTGTTGAAAATGCTGTCCTTTTTCCACTGGATGGTTTTAGCTCCTTTGCTGAAAATCAAGTGACCATGAATGTGTGGGTTCATTTCTGGGTCTTCAATTCTATTCCATTGATCTGCCTGCCTGTCACTGTACCAATACCATGCAGTTTTTATTACTACTGCTCTGTAGTATAGTTTGAGGTCAGAAATGCTGATACCCCCAGAAGTTCTTTTGTTATTGAGAATAGCTTTTGCTATCCTGGGTTTTTTGTGGTTCCAAATGAATTTGAGAATTGCTCTTTCTAAGTCTATGAAGAATTGAGTTGGAATTTTCATGGGGCTTGCATTGAATCTGTGGATTGCTTTTGGCAGGATGCCATTTTTACTATATTAATCCTCCCAATCCATGACCATGGGAGATCTTTCAACCTTCTGAGGTCTTCTTCGATTTCTTTCTTCAGAGAATTGAAGTTCTTGTCATACAGATCTTTCACTTTCATAGTTAGAGTCACACCAAGATACTTTATATTGTTTGTGACTATTGTGAAGGGTTTCACTTCTCTAATTTCTTTCTCAGTCTGTTTATCCTTCGTGTAAAAGAAGGCTACTGATTTGTTTGAGTTAATTTTATATCGAGCCACTTTAATTGAAGTTGTTTATCAGCTTCAGCAGTTCTGTGGTAGAGTTTTACAGGTCACTTAAGTGTATGATCATATCATCTGCAAATAGTGATATTTTGATTTCTTCCTTTCCAATTTGTATCCCTTTGACCTCCTTTTGTTCTCAAATTGCTCTAGCTAGAACTTCAAGTACTATATTGAATAGATAGGGAGAGAGAGTGTAGCCTTGTCTAGTTTCTGATTTTAGTGGGATTGCTTCGAGTTTCTCTCCATTTAGTTTGATGTTGGCTACTGGTTTGCTGTATATTGCTTTTACTATGTTTAGGTATGTGCCTTGAAGTTCTGATCTTTCCAAGACTTTTATCATGAAGGGATGCTGAATTTTGTCAAATGCTTTTCAGCATCTAAGTAAATGACCATGTGGTTTTTTTCTTTGAGTTTGTTTATGTAGTGGATTACATTGATGGATTTCTGGGTATTGAACCATCCCTGCATCCCTGGGATGAAGCCTACTTGATCATGATGAATGATCGTTTTGCTTGTTCTTGGATTTGGTTTGCGAGAAATTTATTGAGTATTTTTGCATTGATATTCATAAGGGAAATTGGTCTGAAGTTTTCTTTCTTTGTTGGGTCTTTGTGAGGTTTTGGTATCAGTGTAATTGTGGCTCATGGAAGGAATTAGGTAGTGTTCCTTCTGTTTCTATTTTGTGGAATAGATTGAAGAGTATTGGTATTAGGTCTTCTTTGAAGGCCTGGTAGAATTCTGCAGTGAACTAATCTGGTCCTGGGCTTTTTTTGGTTCGGAGAATTTTAATGACTTCTTCTATTTCTTTAGGCATTATGGGACTGTTTAGATGGTTTATCTGATCCTAACTTAACTTTGGTATTTGATATCTGTCTAGAAAATTGTGCGTTTCACCCAGATTTTCCAGTTTTGTTGAGTATAGGCTTTTGAAGTAGGATCTGATGAGTTTTTTAATTTCCTCAGAATCTGTTGTTATGTCTCCCTTTTCATTTCTAATTTTGTTAACTTGGATACTGTCTCTGTGCCCTCTGGTTAGTCTGGCTAAGAGTTTATCAATCTTGTTGATTTTCTCAAAGAACTAACTCCTGGTTTGTATAGTTCTTTTTGTTTCTACTTGGTTGATTTCAGCCCTGAGTTTGATTATTTCCTGCCTTCTACTCCTCTTGGGTGCATTAGTTTCATTTTGCTCTAGAGCTTTCAGGTGTGCTGTTAAGCTGCTAGTATATGCTCTCTCCAGTTTCTTTTTGGAGGTACTCAAAGCTATGTGTTTTCCTCTTAACACTGCTTTCATTGTGTCCCATAAGTTTGGGTATGTTGTACTTTCATTTTCATTAAATCCTAGGAAGTCTTTAATTTCTTTCTTTATATCATCCTTGACCAAGTTATCATTGAGTAGAGCATTGTTCAGCTTCCATGTGTATGTGGGCTTTCTGTTGTTATTGTTGCCATTGAAGACAACCCTTAATATGTAGTGATCTGATAGGAAGCATGGGATTATTTCAATCTTCTTGTATCTGTTTAGGTTTGTTTTGTGACCAATTATATGGTCAATTTTAAAGAAGGTACCATGAGGTGTTGAGAAGAAGGTATATTCTTTTGATTTACGATGAAATGTTCTATAGATATCTGTTAAATCATGTGGTTCATAACATCTGTTAGTTTCACTGTGTCTCTGTTTAGTTTGTGATTCCAAGATCTGTCCATTGATGATAATGGGGTGTTGAAGTTTCCCACTATTATTGTGTGAGGTGCTATGTGTGCTTTGAACTTTAGTAAAGTTTCTTTTATGAATGTGGGAGTCCTTGCATTTGGAACATAGATGTTCAGAATTGAGAATTCTTCTTAGTAGATTTTTCTTTTGATGAGTATGAAGTGTCCTTCCTTATCTTTTTTGATGACTTTGGGGTGAAAGTCGATTTTATCGGATATTAGAATGGCTACTCCAGGCTGTTTCTTGGGACTATTTGCCTAGAAAATTGTTTTCCAGCCCTTTACTCTGAGGTAATGTTTGCCTTTATCACGGAGTTGTGTTTCCTGAATGCAGCAAAATGTTGGGTCATCTTCATGGATCCAGTCTGAAGTCTATGTCTTTTTATTGGAAAATTGAGTCCATTGATGTTAAGAGATATTAAGTAATAGTGATTTTTAGTTCCTGTTATTTTCGATGTTACTTTTAAGTTTGTGTGGCTACCTTCTTTTCAGTTTGTTGAAAGATTACTTTCTTGCTTTTTCTAGAGTGTGGTTTCCCTCCTTGAGTTGACGTTTACCATCTATTATCCTTTGTAGAGCTGGGTTTGTGGAAACTTATTGTGAAATTTGCTTTTGTCATAGAATATTTTGGTTTCACCATCTATGGTATTTGAGAGTTTTACTGAGTATAGCAGTCTGGGCTGGCAGTTGTGTACTCTTAGGGTCTGTATGAGTTCTGCCCAGGACCTTCTAGCTTTCATAGTCTCTGGTTAGAAGGCTGGTATAATTCTGATAGGTCTGCCTTTATATGTCACTTGACCTTTTCCCCTTACTGCTTTTAATATTTTTTCCTTGTTTTCTGAATTTTGTGTTTTCACTATAATGTGATGGGACGAATTTCTTTTCTTGTTCAATCTATTTGGCGTTCTGTAAGATTCTTGTATATTTATATTCATCTCTTTCTTTAAGTTAGGGAGTTTTCTTCTATAATTTTGTTGAAGATATTTACTGGTCCTTTAAGTTGGGAATTTTCACTCTCTTTGAAATCTATTATCCTTAGGTTCTGTCTTCTCATTGTGACCTGGATTTCATAGATGTTTTGGATTAGAAGCTTTTTGCATTTTGTGTGTTCTTTTACTGTTGTGTCAATTTTATCTATGGTATCTTCTGCTCCTGAGATTCTCTCTTCTATCTCTTGTATTCTGTTGGTGATGCTTGCATCTATGACTCCTGATCTCTTTCCTAGGTTTTCTAACTCCAGGGTTGTCTCCTTTTGTGATTTCTTTATTGTTTCTATTTCAATTTTAACTCCTGGATAATTTTGTTCATTTCCTTTGTCTGTTTGATTGTGTTTTCCTGTAATTCTTTAATGGATTTCTGTGTTTCCTCTTTAAGGGCTTTTAGTTGTTTACCTCTGTTCTCTTTTATTTCTTTAAGGGTGTTAATTTCTTTCTTAAAGTCTTCTATCATCATCATGAGAATTGATTTTAAATCTGAGTCTTGCCTTCGGGTATGTTGGGGTATCCTGTTCTTGCGGTGGTGGGAGAGCTGAGTTCTGATGGTGCCAAGTGGCCTTGGTTTCTGTTCCTTATGTTCTCACCCTTGCCTTTTGCCATCTTGTTAACTCTGATGTTAGCTGGTCTTACTCTGTCTGGCTGTGGCTTGTCCCTCCTGCAGGCCTCTGTGTCAATACTCCTTGAAGACCAGCTCTCTCTTAGAGGTTCTAGGGTTTGTAGAGCTGTGGCACAGGGTCAGCTCTGGGGTGCAGATGGAAACCAGAAGAATCTTTTCCCCAGCTGTCCCTTGGTTCCTGTGTCCTGATGGCTCTGCAAGGGTTCCTCTTTATCCAGTGAATTTGAACAGAAGTGGTGGTTTTGCCCGTGCTCAAAGGTGTGTCAGCACTCCTGGGGTACCAGCTATCTCCTGGAGCCCTGTGGCCCAGGCTGAGGTCCCCAGGCACAGATGGAAACTGGAAAGTTCCTGTCCCTTACTTTACCTCAGTCCCTGTGTCCCAAGGGTTCCAGGTGGGTCCCAGTGAGCAGTGGTGCTCACCTTAACCTTCTTCACAGCTTTTCCATGCTCCTGGGAGGGTAGCTTTCTCCTGGCGCTAATTGGCTATGGACCCCTGGTGGCCCAGGAAGAGGTCTCCAGCCACAGATGGAGACCTGCAGGTTCTGGTCCCTGACTTTAGCTCAGTCTCTGTGTCCTGAGGGTTCTGCTCAGGTCCGAGGGATCAGTGGTGCTCGCCTTAACCCCACTCATGTGCTTTTCCATGCTCCTGGGAGGGTAGCTTTCTCAGCTTATGGATGCCTTGCTATAGATGAACAAGTTGTAATAGCCTGAGCTGGATACAGATCATTCATAGCTAATTAAGGTGTATTCATCAAGAAAATGTTGTAAGTATGCTTAGACTGCTGTTCAGCTTGTTATATTCCCTGTAACTGCTAGTATACTCAATATCCATACCTAAGTTCCCCCACCCATAAACATATTTTGTTACTCTTTGTAACTAGACTTTAAGGAGCTGCATAATGCAATTTTGATATAGGATACTTTCTGTATCTTAATCTTCACTGTGTAGAAAAAAACAAAGAATATCATATAGGGTCATGCAAATGGCTCAAAAAAATCTCCAAATCCACCTTTTCTCTTTTCCAACCATTTTCTATCTTTCTAACCTTTTCCTTTGAAACTTTGATTTTTGCCCCTGTGTTCTCTGTGTGATGGAGGCTATTTATCTCAAGAAAACTAGGTTACAAAGAGGAAAAAACAGATACATTGTCAAGCTGAATTGGTGTTATCCATCAGAGAGTTTTTATTTTAATATTTTTAAAATGATTAGCAACATTGAGAGATAATTTCTTTTCAGTGAATATTAATTTTTATTTAAGTCCTTTATTCTGATTCTAACTACATAACTTAAAATGGACCTATATAAAAGACAAAATACGCCCCTCAGTTAGTTCTTTTATTATTATACTTAATAATAACCATCATTTTCTTTTTGTAACAAAAATACTTTTCTAGGTCAAGGAAAATGTGCATGTTTCAAAATATTCATAAAATTTTTTTTTAAGTAAAACCTTAGTTTGAAGCAGATCATTGTAGTAATTGTTGGCAAAAGTCTCAGACTTTCTTGTTATAAAAAAGGTACAACAAATAAATATTTTTAACTGTTACAATAATAAGCATGCCGTACAGACATCCATGTAATACAAACCCACACTTATACACATTTATATATTCATACTTTCATATATAGGCACTCACACATAGACATATTCATATATACACATATTCACATACAAAATAGAAATATTTATAAACACACACATTCATATACCTACACATACACACACACACACATACACCTTCCCTAATACATACATTCATGCTTAACACAATCTCACATATACACAGTCATACATACACAGACACATAGACACAAATACACACACTCACACCTACAAATACACATACACAGGCTACATCATTAAGATCAATGTATAATCAATGCAGATTACTCTTTTAAGTATTCAAGTATTTGATTATATCTTTACTGTGTGTATGTGTGTCTGCATAAGCACCCCATGTAAGAACAAGTCCATGTTTTGTCTATTAGTTAGATTTAGAAGAGTTTTAATTCAGCAACATGGCTGCTCTGGCAAGGGGTCACATCCAAAGACCTTCTATATTTGTGTGATCTGTGATCTGGCTGGAATATAGACATACCCTTAGTATTCCTTTAATCATGAACAATATTGGTAATGTTAGTTTGTTGAAGGAAGCAGGCATGTTTAAAATAAAGTCTAACTGAGGTCCAAACAACATGACCAATAAGGTAACAAATCATAGAACGTTTTGACAGAATGAGTCAGAGATAGAATACACCCAACTCTCATGAGGGCAGACAGGAAAGAGAGGACTTATGAGAACAGCACACAGACACACAGACACACAGACACACACACACACACACACACACACACAGAGGGAGAAAGAGAGAGAAAGAGAGAGAGAGAGAGAGAGAGAGAGAGAGAGAGAGAGAGAGAGAGAGAACAGTTTTTTCTTTTTATGTTTTTTATTTGTTTATTTGTTATTTGCTATTTAAGAATGAATTTAATAGAGGCAGGACAGGTATTGAAAGAACAGAGTTGTTGCATTTTTTTTTTTTTTCACATTTCAGTCATTAGCACCCTGCTCCATCCCGGCTACCACAATTGTTGATCTTAGACCTGAACAATTGGTATTCTATTCAGAAAATTTGCCCCTGTGCAAATGACTTCAAGACTCTTTCCAACTTTCTCTTCTATTAGATTCAATGTATCTGGACTTATGTTGAGGTCCTTGATCCATTTGGCTTTGAACTTTGTGCAAGGTGATAATATGGATATATTTTCATTGCCCTACATACAGACTGCTAGTTAGACCAGCACCATTTATTGAAGATGCTTTCTTTTTTTCAGTTGTATGTTTTGGCTTCTTTTTCAAAGATCAAGTGTACATAGGTTTATGTATTTACTTATGGGTCTTTGATTCTACTCTATTGATCTACCTGTCTGTTTCTGTACCAATACAATGCGGTTTTCACCACTATTGTTTTGTAGTACAGTGTGAGGTCAGGCATGGTGATTCCACTGAAAGGTCTTTTATTTTTGAGAATTGTTTTGGCTATCATGGGTTTTTTGTTTTTTTGTTTGTTTGTTTTGCTTTGTTATTCCATATGAAGTTGACAACTGTTCTTTCTATGTCTGTAAAGAATTGTGTTGAATGTTTGATGGGGATTGCATTGAATCTGTAGATCGTTTTTGGTGAGATGGCAATTTTTACTATGTTTATCTTATCTGTCCATTAATATGGAAGATCTTTCCATCTTCTGGGGTCTTCTTTAATTTCATTTTCATAAATTTGACATTCTTGTCATACAGATCTTTCACTTGTTTGGTAAGAGTTACACAAAATATTTTATATTGTTTCTGGCTATTGTGAATGGTGTTGTTTCCCTAATTTCTTTCTCAATCTGTTTGACATTTGTATAAAGGAAGGCTACTAATGTGTTTGAGTTAATTTTATATCCTGCCATTTTTATGAAGTTGTTTATCAGCTCTAGTAGTTCACTGGTAGAATTTTGGGGGTCGCTTATGTATACTATCATATTATCTGAAAATAGTGATGCTTTAACTTCTACCTTTCCCATTTCATTCCCTTGGTTTTTTTTTTTTTTTTTTTTTTTGGTCACTGTCTAATTGCTTTAGCTAGAATATCTAGTATATTGAATTGAGAGTGGGCAACCTTGTCTTTTCCCAGATTTTAGTGGAATTGTTTCTAGTTTCTCTCCATTTAATTTGATGTTGGCCGTTGGTTTGCTACATATTGTTTTAATTATATTTACTTATATACCACAAATTCCTAATCTTTCCAGGACGTTTAACATGAAGGGGTATTGTATTTTGTCAAAAGCTTTTTCAGCATCAAATGAGATGATCACATGTCTTTATTACTTGAGATTGTATATACAGTGTATTATGTTGATGGATTTTCATTTTTTGAACCATCCTTGCATCCACTTGGTCTTGGGGAATGATGGTCTTGATGAGTTCTTGGATTCAGTTTCCAAGAATTTTATTGAATATTTTTGCAGTGATATTCATAAGCACGATAGGTCTGAAGTACTCTTTCTTTGTTGGATCCTTGTGTCATTTAGATATCAGAGTAACTGTGACTTCATAGAATGATTTAGGTAGTGACCCTTCTGTTTCTATTTTGTAGAATGGTTTAAAGAGCATTGGTATTAGGTCTTCTTTAAAGGTATGGTAGAATACTGCATTAAAATCATCTGGCCATGGTATTTTTTTTAAGGAGGTTTTAGATGACTATTTCTATTTCCTTTGGGGTTATGGGACTGTTTAAATAGTTTACCTGATCTTGATTTAACTTTAGTATGTGGGATCTGTCCATTTTATCTAGATTTTCCAGTTTTGTAAATTATAGCTTTTGTTATAGGTTCTGATGATTTTTTTCAATTTCCTCAGTTTCTGTTGCTATGGCTCCCTTTTCATTAATGATTTTGTTAATTTGGATACTGTCTCTGTGCCATTTAGTTAGTTTGGCTAAGAGTTTATTTATCTTGTTGATTTTCTCAAGGAAACCGCTCTGGGTTTTGTTGATGCTTTGTATGGTTCTCTTTGTTTCTACCTGGTTGATTTTAGTCCTGTGTTTGAATATTTCCTGTTATATACTCCTCTTGGCTATGCTTGCTTGTTTATGTTCTAGAGATTTCAGGTGTGCTGTTAAGTTGCTTGTTTGTGATTTCTCTAATTTCTTTATGAAGAAGGCACTTAGTGCTTTGAATTTTTCTCTTAACACTGCTTTCATTGTGTCCCATAAGTTTGAGTATAATAATTTTCATGGAATAATTTTTATTGAATTCTATAAGGTCTTTGATTTATTTCTTCCCTGACCAAATTATCATTGAGCGTAGACTTCTTCTATTTCCATGAGTATGTGGACTTTCTGTTGTTTTTGTTTTTATTCCAATCTTCTTGTATTGGTTGAGTCTTGTTATAAGTCCTATTATATGGTCAATTTTGGGGAAGATTCCACGAGGTGTTGAGAAAATGATAATATTTTCGTTTTAAGGTGAAATGTTATATATATATATATATATATATATATATATATATATATATATATATATATATATATATATATATGTTAAATCCATTTGGTTCATAACTCCTTGAGTTTTATTGTGTCTCTCTTTAGTTTATTTCAAAGACCTGTCCATTGATGAGAGTGGGTGTTGATGTCTCCCACTATTTTTTTGTGAGGGTCAATGTGTTTTTGAGCATTGGTAAAGTTTCTTTCACAAATGTGTGTGCCCTTACATTTGGGGTATAGATATTGAAAATGGAAACTTCCTCTTGGTAGATTTTTGCATTGATTAGTATGAAGTATTCTTCCCCATCTCATCTGATAACTTTTCATTAAAAGTCTGTTTTATTGCATATTAGAATGTCAGTTCCAGCTTCTTTCTTGGGACAATTTGCTGGGAAATCTTTTTTACTCTTAGGTAGTATCTGTCTTTGTCACTGAAATGTGTCTCTTGTATGCAGCAAAATGCTGGATCTTGTTTTTGTATTCAGTCTGTTAGCCTGTGTCTTTTTACTGGGGAATTCAGTCCATTGATATTGTGACATATTAAAGATGAATGATTGTTTCTTCCTGTTATTTTTGTTACTGGAGGTGGTAGTATGTGTATATGATTCTCTTCTTTTGGGTTTGTTGTGAAATGTTTAGTTTCTTGTGTTTTCTTTGGTGTAGTTACCCTCCTTGTTTTGGAGATTTTATTATGGTATACACTATAGGGCTGGATTAGTAAAAAGATATTATTTAAATTTAGTATTTTCGTGGCATATATTGGTTTCTCCATCTATGATGATTGAAATATTTGCTAGGTATAGTATCCTGACATGGCATTTGTGTTCTCTTAGGGTCTGGATGACATCTGTCCAGGATCTTTTAGCTTTTAGAATCTCTGATGAGAAGTCTAGTGTAATTCTGATAGGTCTGCCTTTATATAGTACATGGCCTTTTCCCCTTACAGCTTTTAATATCCTTTCTTTGTTCTGTGCATTTAGTGTTTTGATTATTATGTGACGAGAGGATTTTATTTTCTGGTCCAATCTATTTGGTGTTCTATAGGCTTCTTGTACCTTTATAGCCATCTCTTTCTTCAGGTTAGGGAAGTTTTCTTCTATGATTTTGTTGATGATGTTTTCTGGTCTTTGAGCTGGGATTCTTCACCCTGTTCTATTTCTATTATTCTGAGATTTGGCCTTTTCATTGTGTCCTGAATTTCCAGGATATAATGGGATAGGAGCTACTTGTACTTTGTACTTTCTTTAACTCATGTGTCAATATTTTCTATGGTATCTTTTAAGCCTGAGATTCTCTCTTCTAGCTCTTGTATGTTGTTGGTGATGGTTGCATCTGTAGCACCTGATCTTTTTACTAAGTTGTCCGTCTCCATGGTTGCCTTCTTTTGTGTTTTTTTTTTTTTATTGTTTCTATTTTTTATTTTTAGTTCTTCGAACATTTTGTTCAATTAGTTTATCTGCTTGGCTGCATTTTCCTGTATTTCATTAAGGGATTTAGTTGTTTCTTCTTTAAAGGCTTCTGCCTGTTTGCCTGTATATTTCTATATTTCTTTTTCCCCCCTTTATTGGATATTTTATTTATTTACATTCCAAATGTTATCCTCTTTCCCGGTTTCCCCTCTGGAAACCCTCAGGCCATCTCCTCTCCCCCTGCTTCTATGAGGGTGCTCCCCCACCCACCTATTCCTACCTCCCAGCCCTGGCATTCACCTACACTGGGGCATTGACCCTTCACAGGAACATGTGCCTCTCCTCCCATTGATGCTTGACAAGGCCGTCCTCTGCTACATATGTGGCTGGAACCATGGGTCCCTCCATGTGTACTCTTTGATTGTTGATTTAGTTCCTGGGAGCTCTTGGAACTCTTGTTGGTTGATATTGTTGTTCTTCCTGTGGGGTTGCAAACCCCTTAAGCTCTTTCAGTCCTTTCTCTGACTCCTCCATTGGGGACCTGGTACTCAGTCCAATGGTTGGTTGCAAGCATCCACCTCTGTATTTGTCAGGCTCTGGCAGAGTCTCTAAGGAAACAGCTATATCAGACTTCTGAGTTCTTCATATCCTCCTTAAAGGACTATATCATCTTTAGGAGATGGTATTGTAGGTCATTTTCTTGCTTTCCAGGTATGTTAGGGTATGGTGGGAGAACTGGGTTCTGATTGTGCCACATTGCATTGGGTTCAGTAACTCATGATCTTGTACTTGCCTCTGCCCATCTGGTTCTCTCTGGTGTTAACTAGCCTGGGTGTCTCTGACTGGTGCTGGCCTCCTTAGAGACAGGTAGAGCTCTGCAACCTGGGGTCGAGCTGATCTCCTTGGAGCTAGGCAGTGTTGACTCTGGGTAGGGTGGGCCTCCTGTGTCTCTGGTTACTTTGAACCTCCTGTGCCCTTGGCTACTGTGGACATCCTGGGAGGCACACAGGCTGAAGTACAAATGTTCCAATCATTTGACTAATACTGGCCATAGCAGAAAAAATTCCACAAGTGCATTTCCATCTGTGGGTGCATATGCCTTCAGAGCTTTTATATTCTGAGAAACAGAAGGTTAATGTATGCTGCTAGAAAAAAAATGCCTTAATTTCTTTTTCTGAAGACAACCAGATTAACACACAGTGTAGATCTTTGCCTTCAGGCATGAATATTCTTTAAGAAAAAAAAATATCTTAAGTTGTGCATGATGCCTTTGGGATGAAGTCTTCAGAGTGCTACCTAATTGCAATCTAGCTTTTGGAAAATTGTTT
This sequence comes from Uromys caudimaculatus, assembly GCA_028551405.1. Taxonomy (NCBI): domain Eukaryota; kingdom Metazoa; phylum Chordata; class Mammalia; order Rodentia; family Muridae; genus Uromys; species Uromys caudimaculatus. The sequence continues at coordinate 31,279,234 of CM052704.1, forward strand.
AGTTTGAATGTTCTTAGATTTTTTTTCCAATTTCTTTACTAAACAGTAGTCTGTTTGTTCACAGTCTTCCAGAGACAAACAAAATAAATGCAAGGTTTTTGAAAAGTCTACTGAGTGATGTTATTCACAACAATCCCCATTGGCTTTAAATCTCAATTGTTGATTGGTATTATAAACATGAAATTTAATTTTGGTCTCAAAGCAATCTGTTCAAAATAATGACTGAATATAAAGTAATTGCATGGCACTATTTTGAGATTTTGTTTTTGAAAAACGTGTTATTGTGGAAGTAAATATTTATACTAAAATTACTATAGCTGATTTTGCTTCCTTTTTTTTTAAACAAATCACAGAAAGTACATGAAATTACTCAGATTGCTTTTCAATCCAAAATTTATTGTATCCACATTGTATTCTTTATTAAATAATCCAAAATAATGACAGAGTAGGAATAAATACATCTAATTTTTTGCTTCCATAAAATAGTATTAAAAATACAAAAATTACATAGGGTTAAGATGTAGACTTATAACACAGAGGCTATGCCTTTTATACTTCTATTAGCTAAGTATTTAAATTTAATTTGGGGAAAATTTAAGGCTTTTAGTGTGTTAATCTTGATCCATACTCTTTGATATTTAATTTCAGAATCTCCATTTTTCTCAGATGACAAAAAATGAGGAAATCAAAACAATGTTCACTTCTTTACTCCTTAACATATTGAGAGTAAGAGATTGTTTTAGTATAACCTGTTGTAAATAAATCTCCCAACTGCATTTGCAAAATTAGCAAATTTCTCATAATTAAGTGAGATAGATGACCTAGTGAGATAAGATTTCCATGAGAAATTTCTTAAGTCAATAAGCTGTACTTTACAAAGGCACAATTTAAAAAATTAGATTATAGTGAGTAACTATGTGTTTCTTACATGACATAAATAACGCATTTACTTGATACCTGAAGACAAAAGTAATACGTCCACTAAATGAACACAATAAAATATTCTAGGCAGTAAGTGGTATTAATATCTATTGAAATTATTGAAAATAAAAGGTATTGATATATGTATTTCAAAATATTTTAGATATATGTTGTTTGAAATAGAGGAATGTTTAGGAAGAATTTATATTTTTAACAGTTTATGTATTTTAACATTCTACAATGAATAAAAATGCAAAACAATTCATTAGAATGCATTGTTTTTATTTTTAAAATGGGCACACTCACCTTAATCTTTAGTTGCAATTATATGAGAGTTCTGACTCAATGATCATTTATGTCTATTAATAAAATACAAAATACTTTCTAATTAACCAATATGTGTGTTGAACATTCATGGATTCTTATTAGGTGTTCTATGTAATTGAATAATATGTAAGTATAAAGACAAAATGTAAAATAAAGTTGAAATTTTACCTTTTCTAAAATTAGATCTCAAAAAATTAGTTAACAAAGGTATAAAATATGTAAAAATATTAATATTTATTTATTACTTTGTATAATAAAATTCCATACACTGAATGTGAGCT